>CM069905.1:54312292-54657383 GCA_036172215.1 Camellia granthamiana | reverse complement strand
AAAAAGGTCATCAAATAAAAAGGGTTAACTTTTTAATGTTCCCTTTTCCTTTCAATCAACAAATTCCCTTAAAATCCTAAATCCAAATACAGCCTAAGAGATGGGGAAAAAAAAAAGAGTAAACTACCAATAGGTCCTACTTTTGAGACTTATTACCCATTAAGTCCTATTGATAAATTTATTAAGTGATAAAGATAAATTTATCAGTCTTTTATTTTTATGAATAAATTTATAGTGATAAATTTATCAGTCTCTTTGTTTTTATGAATAAATTTATAGTGATAAATTTATCAATTTCTTATTTTTACAGTGTTAAATTTATTAATTAGGACCTGTAGGTAAATAAGTCTAGTTAATAGGACTGATTGGTAAGTACCAAAAAAAAAAAAGAAGACATATCATATTACAAAATTAAACTGTAACAAAATCCTTGTAATTGCATGAATATCACAAATGGGAAAATTGAACTACTATACGATAGAAGACAAATTATAATTTTTTTGTCTTCAATATACATTAAAAAGGATAGATGAAAAGTTAAATACTGTCATAGAAATCTTCATCATTTTTCTGTATTGGCCAAAATGTAGAACTATTGCAATACATGATTTTGCGGTTGATTCTATATAGTAATTTTGCATTGACAACAGTTAAATTGTTATGGATTGTACTGCCCACTTTTCCTATTGACAACTAATGTATACCACACCAAAAAAAAAATTGTAAATTATAAAAAAATGTAAATTATACTACTTATGAATAAAATTTTAGCAAAACTTCAATATAGAAATTTAATTACTAATTTTTCATTTTAAAATGTGGAAAAAAAAATAGGTTAAAACCTACAATAAAAATTTATAAAAGGTCTCACCACACTGTAATTGGATAATTACAAATATCTTGTCTTATCTATATGATTATTTGGGGAGGCAAATAAAGTCTGTCTAGTTATTTTTACAGTCTTTTTTCAATCAATGATACAATTTAGAAGAGTGTTATTATTACATTATTTTTTTCTTCTTTAGGGTGGTTTTGTTTCCTTCTTGCCTTTTGGTGAAACAGTTCATGCTTCAACTACTTTCTTAAACCAACAAACAATTCATGATTCTAACTAATCTTTTTACATCTCTATCACTGCTCATATTTTTTGGAGCATAGGATGAGGAGTCAAATCAACAGTAGAAGTGGTAAGAGAAAGGTTTTAGATAGTAATTTCACAATTCAATCCACTCAAATCTTTACCACATTGATAGAAAGTAACCCATTTCTTAAAAACTGTCATTTACCCCTTACTTGCTCTACTTAAGCATCCTCAAGATACTCTAATGAATTGTATGGGACAACTTTAGAGATAACCCTTTTGTTGAAACTTAAAGCAGAACTATAGGATACTTCAGAAAATTAAAATAGTTCAAATTTAAATTTGTTTAGATGTGATTTTAAGATTGAATTTGAAAATTTTGTCTTGACAAATTTGAAATAACGTAGTAGTTACTTGAAATCCTTAATACTAAGTGTTACAGTTCTACAAAGAACCTAATAATAGCTTAAACTACTTGGTTAAAAACTATAGAATCTCTAATTGTTTGAAATAGTAGTATCCAAATGCTTTGTTCTAGTAGTCTATTTGATGCTTTGTGATACAGTGTAGCTTATCTAAATTGGACATAGGTTGCGATGCAAATGGTGTTGGATTTGGATTATGGGTCCCCAATTGGTTATTAAAGAAAAAAACACAATACAAAATTTTATTTTGTTTAACATTTGATACATTATAGGAATTATTAAAGCTCATGTGGCTAAAATAGCCAAAAAACCAAAAAGCCAACTAAAACACATCACATCACCTCTCTACTTTTCTGCACATCTTTTCGTAAAAAGTCAAAAAGTTACTAAAATAGCCTGCTCCCAAACCAGGCCTTAATAGATTATAGGAATTATTATCACCAAATAAATGAGCTTCTGATTATGCCTATAATGCAAACAAAATGCTAATGTTTCAAAATCAAACTAAAAAACAGAATGCTAATGTCATCAGCACCCATTTTATTCAATAATTTTATGAAATCCTCATAGGATGAAACCCACAAATATGAACCCAAAATCAAAATGAACCCAAAATCAAAACTCATTTCATAGAAATCCAAAATCGAAATATAAACCCATTTCAAAATACAAAACCAAAATACAATTTTATAGATATCAAAACCAAAATCAAAACCCATTATAATCATAGGTTAGTTGATAAAACCCATCAATGAAATAGAAATATATAAACCCATCATATTTGCAACTAATTTCAAACCTACAAAAAGAAAATGTAAATTTTCAACCCATCATGGTCATCTAGGCATAGAGTTTTCAATGAATGAATATATGTTCAAAAAATTTTAATACAAAGATTCTTAAATTTTCAACCCATCATGGTCATCTAGGCATAGAGTTTTCAATGAATGAATATAATATATATTTTAATGAATGAATATATATTCAAAAATACTTTTAATGAATGAATGAATATATATTCAAAAAAATTTCAATCTTAAAGATTCTTAAATTTTTAATGAATGAATATATATTCAAAAATACTAAGATCATATAATATAGAGCTCAAGAAATCAGTATAAAAAATTAAGAAGGGTCATGTTCATGACACCTTTTATACCCCAATACACTTTTTATACATATACTAAGAAACGTTTTACACATCTTCCGACATTAATGACAGCCCTATGTACGGCCTTAAGGTCACTATTTTGTTATTACAACAGAAAAAAGAAAAAGAAAAAAAGATACCAACTTAATACCTCTTTGTGCCTTTTTTGCTAGGAGTAATGTTGCCCTGTTCTTGATCAACTGAAGCACTGATATAACTCCCCTGCTTTCCAAATTCACCTAAATCATTTATGAGCTGAAATCTTTCCAGTGATGATATGAAAATACTTTTGGTCACTGAAGAATCAGTGATCGACACTAAGCATCCAATGGCATCGTGATATTAATGTACATGCAAAATAAATTAGAGTAAACTGGAACAACATTTTTTGTTAATAACAATAGATTTTGGCCTTGAAAATTTCCCAAAGCAACAAGCAAATCAATATTTTGACCTTTAAATGATATACATATGAGCACATTTGGAGTAACTGTGTAATAAGGATTGCAGCATATGGAAAATCATGTTCTTAAACTGTGAATGAATCTATAAACCCACTTCAATGATAGAAATCCATTTCATAAGAGGGAAAAAGCTAAAAAGAATAGAAACCCACTTCAATGATAGAAAGTATGTAAGAAGAATAGGAGGGAAAAAGCTAAAAAGAATAGAAACCCACTTCAATGATAGAAAGTATGTAAGAAGAATAGGAGGGAAAAAGCTAAAACCAGTTTGTATTTAAGAAGCATTGTTTTAACATGGGAAAGAGAGACAGAGTAAGCTAAAACAATTTCAAAGGTAAAAAAAAACAGAAGGTGGTCTGAATGTTTCAATGACCCATAGCCTTAATGTTTCAATTTCAGAGAGCAAGCATTCAAACTGAGCATTCAAACTCAAGGTGAGCAAAATAAAGTGAGGAGAGGAGGGTGTCTTACCTGGTCATGGTAGAGAAGAGAGCTTTCTCAGAGCTTTGTTCAAAGTTTTCTTCCTTCTTCACAGCTTTCTTCGAAGCTTTCTTCAAAGCTTTGTTCTGCACTGTGGGTTACCAGTTCAAAGCTTTGTTCCTAGCCTTCTGCATTGATAGGAATACAAATGATGCCTTACCTGGTAAAATGCAGTGGGTTGATGAGAGTTGATAGGAATACAAATCTGGACCATTGGATTTTAGCCATGGACAAATCTAAACCATTGAAACTCTTTTCAATCTCAACCATTGTTTTTAAATTAGATAAATCTGAACCATTAAAGATAGTTTGTGAGAGAGACATTTTCAAAAATAAATCTGAGCCATTGCTTTTAAATCTAAACAGATCTGAACCATTGATTTGAAAGACATTTTCAAATTAACCCTTCCATTGTTATATAGATATATATATATATATTATAGAGAAACAAAGAAAGAAAGATAGTGGCTTCAAATTGCTGTAATCATAACAATTCAAAAGATTTCAAATCCTAATTGATTGGCAGTTTATGGACGTTGGGCCAGTTTAGATATTTGAATTTTTGGTTGTCTATGAAGTAGGGATGCGTCCTTCTTTGTTTGGTGTCTGTTCGAATCCCTTTTATTCAAAGAAACAGTTTGCCTCCAGTCTGAGATTAGACTGGACGGTATTGTTCAGGTCCTGTTTTGATAATTTAAATCGTTCAATATGTAGAACTCGTCGAGTACTATATGTCTGTAAAAAATCACGTTGATCTGATATTGATAGCTATCTCATTAGATCAGTTTTTTATCAACCATTAATTTGTTCACCGTTTTTTTTTTATACAAAATTAATTGGATCACATAGCTATTGATATCCGATCAACTTGATTTTTTTATAAGAATATAGTACTCGATGAATTCTATACATTAAACGGTTCAGATTATCAAAATGGGATCTGTGGTGAGCCCTCACGGGCCAAACAGCACACCGTCTAGTCCAATCTCGGACCGGAAGCAAGCTGCTTCCTTTATTCAACGCTTTGTAACAGTCTATAGATATTGTTTTTTCATTCTTATTTGTTTTTTCCTTATATTTTTCGTGTTAACGTTCTGGTTGAGAAAAATAATTAACGAATACAGCTTTAGTTTTGTTTTCTAAGGAGTTGTTTGGAATGACTTAAATAAATGTACTTTTTGTCTTTTTATGAAAAGATGTGCAGAAAAGTAGAGAGATGATGTGATGGAAAAAAGATAAAAAGATAAAAAGTGTGTACTTATTTAGGATAACCAAACTTGGCCTAAGTTTAGATATTGTATTCTAGAGATATAATTTTCAAGGGACCATTCTGTATAATAGAAGGGAAATTATTATATTAAAATAAATATCCCCTTGCCTATTGTTATGTTTTCTTCCTTATTTAATCCAGTCTTTTTTTGAAACACAATTTTCCATATAACAATTACTTGTTAGAAGGGGGTTGCAAATGACTGTATTAAGACTTCACATAACTCGCTACAATAGAGAACATGTATAATTACGTTTTCTTCAATGACAGATACTTTCTTGGGAAAGTTGAGTAGAAATTAGTGTTTACTCAATTAAGAGAAGAAATTGAATTTTGTTAAGTATTTTTTTTCACTTTGGTAATTATATTTGTAATAATTTTATGTATTCTTTTATTTTATCTATGTCACATATTCTTTTATTTCAGTAGCTGCATACACCCTTTGTAACTCTTTTTTATTCTATTTTTTTATTTTAAATTTGTGGAGTGAAATAAAAGAAAAAGGAAAAGATAGAAGTAAAAAGACAAAGAAATTTTCTCTTTGTTTGGGTTAAGAAAATGAGAAGATAATAAATAAATGTTTGTCAAAAGATATCATTTTGCACACTTGCCTACAAAAGTGAGAACATATAATTAATAATATATTTTTATTTTCCCTTTCAAGACATAATTTTAATATTTTTACAGTATGAAAGCATTTACATCTATTATATAATTTAAATTTGACAACAAATTATTTACCAAGGGCTACCAAAAAATTACCCAAGTCAAAATATAGGCCCACTTCTTATTATTTTCATTTTCTATTTTTTATTTAATTTTTCAATTAGAGAAAAAAAAA
The DNA here is from genome assembly GCA_036172215.1 of Camellia granthamiana. NCBI lineage: Eukaryota > Viridiplantae > Streptophyta > Magnoliopsida > Ericales > Theaceae > Camellia > Camellia granthamiana. The sequence goes on along the minus strand of CM069905.1, from coordinate 54,651,672 downwards.
TGGAAAATATAATCAAAAGTCTCCTAACATAATTAGATAGTCTTAAAATAAAAAGTGTATATGTTTTTAATGCATAAAGTCTTTTTAAATTTATTTTTCATGGATTTAGAGCATAAAAAAATATATGTATTTTTTATTTTAGACAATTTTGTCATTTTTACTTTTCATTACTTACCTTTTCCCATTCTAATCATTGGTGTGATAAAGTTCTCTCTCTCTCTCTCTAGGGCTGAGTAAGGAATTCGTGAAATTCGTAATCCAATCTGGTCTAGTCTAATCCGGTAAGTTTGGATTGATTTTTTGAATCCGTGGTTTGGTTCCGAATTAAAAAATTAAAAATCTAAAATTCACGAATCGGTTCTGGTTTGAACCCCACGATTCTGGATTAGAACCGATCCGAACCGTATACAAATAATCTATATTTATATTATACATCCTCTCACATAGTATCTTCTCTTATTCCATATAAAACCTAAATTCAAACCTAAACCCGCATAGTATCTTTTTTTATTACTTTTGTTTGTTAATTTTTAATTTTAATTTATAATGGTCTAAATACTTATGGTAGAATCAGTTTTCTTATGGTTGCTTAATTTCTAAAACAGTATGTCGCTATTTGTAGACACCCCATTTTGACCGCCTGCAAGACTTAGGCACTTGATTCGATACACTTGATGATGAAAGTTGAATTGTGTGCTTTGAATTCACAGTGATTCAGATTCAGTCAGTCTCTCAAAATAACCTCAAATCGTCAACATTTATCTTGTTTGAATCTCTGAGTCTCACTTTTGAACCTTTTGCCACCATGAGCTAAGTTTGAGCCAAAAAACAAAGGAGGACATCAAGGCCCGGCTGTGCATCAGTGATGGCCGGTCGTGGCTTGTGATGGCTGGCCGAGTCTCGGTGGCGATAAACACTGTTTCGAGCGGAAGGCCTCTAGTTGTCCATTTTTGAAGATATTTATCACTTTTTGAGCTCAAATTCTATAAAAACGAAACTGTGTTATTATTTTGAGGGCTAAAAAAAATTTAAAAAACCTATATACACCTTGAGAGCTCCGCCCTCCTCCTTCTTCCATGGCAAGCAACCTTTGAGCTAACCTAGCTCCCTTGTGTCATCTCCATACACCATACATAACCTTGTCTTACCATTTTAGAGCTTTGGTTGATCTTTGAGAAGCATAATTCAAGCTTGAGAGTGGGTTGAGACTAAGCTTGGATCATAATCAAAAGCTAACTTATTTGCAAGGTATAAGCTTTTTATCTTCCTTCTTGCTTTCATATCTTTCATTTCCTACCTAATTCTTATTGTTTTGTGTTGCTTTGAGTCTATTTAAGATTGGGTTTGAAGAGCTACCAAAAGAGTAAAGAGAGTTTACACTCTTTCTATATCTTTACTTATAGCTAAAACCTTTTTTTTACACTCCTTTTCTTTGCTCCTTGCACTAATTTTCAGAGTTAAAAAAAAAAAGGCTAAAAATCATGTTTTGAGGTTTCAAAAGTGGAGGGGTTAGCCACCCCTCCTTGTTCTTACTTGCTAGCCTTGTTCCCCCCCTTCGTTGTTTAGTTTTTTAGGCTATTTTCATTAACTTTGAGCCTCTGTTTTTCATCTAATAAGGGCTGTTTGAGGGCTGTCCTAAGTTGTTTAATTGGTTCACGCTTTGGTTAATTCATTTGTTGTCTCATAAATTTGCATACATAACATGTTATATATTGTTCTAAACTTTTCTTCAATTTATTTCCATGTCTAAAAGTCTAATTTTAACAATCATCTAACCATCTATCTTTTTCATTCTTGAGAATGATTTCAACCGATTGAGGTTGCTCAAAACAAGTAAGAGAGACTTCTACTTAATGGCTTAATTTCTTCGGGGATTCATTGTCTACGATATAATCTCCCTCTCATGTTTTAGGAGGACCTCTCATTTGACGTTATTTCTTGTTTAGAGGACTTAAACATCACTTTGGGACAAATGGACTAAAGAATGGCAATGCTTCATAAAATTGGCTTAAAACTTGGAACAACCCATATAAAGAAAATGGTTAGAATCGTTTGAACTTGGCCGGACGTTATGCCAAGTTCCTTGTGTCAAGAGTCGTCACATGCTAATTCATGGCATTTTGATGATTCTTGAAGCGTTGTAACCTCCTTCTTTGAGCTCACTCTATGACAAGAGGGAGGGGTGGTCTTATTCATTGCATTCATTGATTTTTGCCCAGAATTGTATCCGGAATCATCAAGCAATCAAATTGCTCGTTGATGGTTTTGGGACCAACTTCATCCTTCTCTCGACCCTCTCCATGACAGAGAAGGAAAGATGGGACAAACAGAGCTTGAGAACACTTTATCTGCACTGGTTCACCTCAAAACACAAAAACAGAGTTTTGAACCAAATTAAGGCACGGCTGGCCATCTGTAGACCCAGCTGACCATCACTGATACATGGTTGGCCCTTAGTGTGTGGCCAGCAGTGCAGTTTTGTAGAAAAATAGAGGTAGTGGCTGAAAGTGAAACAGAGTTGGCTTGGACAGACATAGTAGCTCTCAGGCGTTGTGCATGCAACCTTCATCCATCTTTACTTACGCCTTTGTCGAACGCGATTAATTGTTTCATTAGTGTTATAATTATCATAGTTGTAAATTAATCTTATTATAATTAGTATTGTTGTAGCCATTGCTTATTGATAATTGGTATAGCTAGTTAAATTGTTGTAATAAAGTAGTTAATTAGCTTAGTTAAGTTAATTATTATTCATTCACCCAGTTTTGTAATAATTAGTTTAATTCGGACTTCTCGGACTTTGATTCGCACCCTCCTGCGTAAGGGATCAAATGTTGTAATAATAGGTATATCTTCCAACCCCACGTCTTTCTCTTTTTTATTTAATCACTTACGATGGTTAGTTTAGAACATCACGTTTTATTAGCATTCTCATGTTTTGCATCCATTCGTTTTGTATGCATTTAGGTTCGGCTCATCATACTAACAAATGTCCCAATTCATTTCTTGAATACGTGCCTTATCGCATGTCTTGAATGAAATCATATGCCATGCTCATAGCCGAGCTTATTGAAAATTGCATAAATGTGTGCGTTGCATTTAGTAATGGTACATTAATTAGGAGCATGCATATTTTTCTAATTATTTTGCTTTGTTTTGACTCGGAGTACTAGGTGAGCTTTTACGTCTTAGCATTTTGCATCAAGTGTTTGTGTTGCCATATCTACCATGTTTGCCATGAGGCTAAATGCTTAAATGATATAATTGTTTGAATGCCTGTGAATGAAGGCTAATTGCTTGAATTGGGGCACTTATCAATTTTCTAAGGTATATATAGACAAAATTAACAAGAATTTAGATAGAATGACTAAACTAGAACTAGATTGAAAGTGTAATGAACTTACACAAATTTGTGTTCAACTTACATATTTTTGTAAGATCAATTATGTAAATTCATGAAAACTTATATAATTTTGTGGTAACGTTGCATATACTGTATATTACATACCATTTTAAAATTTGGCTCAAACTTATAAAGTTTTATGATTTACAAAATGAGCAATTAAAAAAAAAAATAAAATAAAAATGGGACCTGAGCCTACAAATCCTCAAGTTCTCTTTTAAGTTCAAATCTCTAACTTGATAATCTCAACCACTTATACGTTCAAGTCATTAGTATTTTTCACTAAAAAAGATTTTAAAAAAAATAAAATTATTGGGTCTGATCATATCCCTATTGCCCTTTCGTATTTGTCCATTGAGGGACAACAAAAAGAAAAAAAAGAAAAAAGAAAAAAGAAAAAATTCACTATAATTGGTTCTATAGAATTGAATTCACTTTTTAGAAAATTAAAATATTTTATTTTTTTAAAAAAAAATTCAATATATTTTCGTATTTTATTATATTCAATGATTTTTTTTTAAAAAAATTTACAATTTTTTTTACTTTTTAAGTAAATTAAGATTAAGTGAATCTAAAAAAGTAAAAAAATAATAATTATTAAAATCTTTTTAAAAAAAATCATTAAAAATATAAAAATACAATTGAAAATTCAAGAAATTATTTTTGGAAATGTATTCTAGTATGAAGAAAGAATCAGCAGTATCTTTTGTGGTAGCCGTCTAGTTTTTTGAAATCCCCACTCATCAGTCTATATACATACCCTTCACCTTCATATTTCTTTCTAAACTGAGCATTTCAATTTCTCAAGCGGGTTCGGGGTTTTGAAGCTCCCTATACTCACATTTCGTCCAATTTTCTATTAAATAGAAGGCACAAAGAACCAAACCCAACTTAAAGATTTGGGTTTTAAGCATACACACTGTGGTTAAACACACATACAAGAAGGATTTTGTAAAGAAATGACAGAGTTAATATACATGTGTGTGTGAATATATGTATACATGCACATTGGTGATGTGGGTTTTAAGAACTATGAATTCTTGTGTGAACACTGTCAAGTAATGTGAATAAATTATTATTATTTATGTATTTATACAGAGAGAGAAACAAAGGGTTAAAATGGTGAACCGAAAACGCAGAGGAAGAACAAATAGAAAGAGAGCTCGCATTTTGGCAAATGGGACCTTGAAAATGGTCAACAAGAAACAGAATCCAACAACATTCCCAGTACTAGTACCCAGGTACAGCTAAACCAACTAACAGCTGATGCAGACTACAATGGTACACCATTGCCACCGCCACTGCCACCGCGACCACCACCACCAGCTACTGGCATGGAGGCTTCAAGCAGCCAGCAACCTCCGCTTGAACGCAGGAGAGGCCGGAAGAAGAAAAGACTCGATGAAGTTGGCCCCTTCACCCAGCAGGTTCTTTCTGTTTTATATTAAAAGTCTTGCACATACTACGATTAAATTGATAGAGTTACCGATTAAAATAGTTAAATCAATGTGATTCGATTTGATTTATATCAACTTAAGGGGTTGATTTTCTATAATATAATAAAATATCAAAAATGGTAGAAACTCTTAAAATCATGCACTAAATTACTAACTATATTTTATATAATAGAATAGTATATAAAAAAAATGTTAGAAATCCTTAATAAATCATAAATTAAATTACCAATGACTCATTAGTGTGGCCCCCTATTCATATGGGTGTGTAGGACTTACAAGTTGCTAATCTAATTCGATTCCATTACTAGAGAAGAGGAAACAAGATCAAAAAAGGATCGCCAAGGGGTTGACAGCCCTAGTACGCCCTTATTATGTAGAGGAAATATCTTATATCTTATTTGAATTGTATGTAAATTTCAAGCATAAAATCAATCATTTTTCCAGTATTATGACTTGGGATCTTAAGAGCGTGTTCTGGCTTAAAAACCATTCTTTTTATTCTTGCATCTATAGTATTTTTGCCTTGGTGCATTGAGCTTAGGGAGGCTATTGCTCATCATGCACAATAGTGATTGTTATGCGGCCAATTAGGCCTTTTCCGGGCCTTATTCCCACGATCTGAACTGTTCACATTTTAGAAGATATATAAAGTAAAACATGCCTACAAAAATTCAAGTTAATCGGACATCTTATCCCTTTCATCAAGTCATGTTTGTATTCAGATTTATACTTAAAATTAAATTTACCATTCAATTTTTTAGATACAAATATATCTTGATGAAAAGGATACCGATATTCGATTAACTTCAAATTTTACAAGTATATTCTACTCGATATCTTCTAAAAAGTAAATGGTTTGAATCTTCGAAATAAGGTCCGAAAAAGGTTCCATTGGCCGCACAACAGTGGATGCTGTGCATGGTGCGCAACAAGCTCCCCAATCCCTGGTGGATTTCTCTCTCATTTAATAAAGGTCTAGATTCTCGAATACCAACATCAATCTTTATGTATATGTGCATTTATTTATTTATTCATTTATTTGTTGAATTTGTTTGATTTTGAGATGACTCAATCCTTTCACGAAAATAATCATGAAAGATTTGTAACCCTTGGATTACACTTAGAATAAAACATCACACACTAATCAAGGTAATTCAATGATCATAAATCTTTCATAATTATTTTCATGAAAAAAATTTCATAATCCCTATCTTTTCTCTAAAATGAAAGTGTGCTAGTGTGATGTGTTGGGAAAAAATAGGTTAACCCCTGCCTGCAGAAGCATCCATAAAATAAATACACACAAGCATCCATAAAATAAATATACACGCATACACACAAAAGAAAAACATCAATATTTTCCGTGATTCGGCGCATACTGGCCTTCTTCTACGAGGAAAATATAAAATCTCCGCTATTATCCGAATAATGGGTACTAAAATAAGATACTTTCCACTCAATTATGGGTAATCTCAAATTCTCTCCACTCACTAGTAGGCATACACAAACAATCTCCACTTACCCATGCGTGTACACTTGGTGAGGCTCTCTCTCTAGAGAGATTCATCTCCCCCTTTCTGTACAGATTCTCTCTCTCTCTCTAAAGATACTCTTTAGTGGCTCTGTGAATAACTTTATTCTTTCACACACAATAGAGGTTGTTGCCATCTACTTTTATCAAGCCATTACAATTAACCACAATTACATTAAGCCATTGCAATTGACACCTTACGTTGGTGGATCAATCTTAACAATCAACCCCCACCCCCCCCCCCCACCCATGTGAGGTGATCAATATTTGCACACCCTAATCTGGATGCCCTGCACTCTCAAGTGCTATAGCCTTACGTGACATTGTATTTTCTGTTTGAAATGCCATCACTTTCCATACATCACTCTGTATGGCTCGCACCTCCTCCATGAGTGTGACCACCTCACCTGGGATGCTCACATCATAATCTTGATATGCCTTCATTATTTACACATCCATATTGACGTCACTACACCCACATTTCTTGGGTGCCTGTCGTGGCCTTGACTCTTCTCTTGCTCGAGCTCAACTTGAGATGTCTACACTTTCTCCCTGAGGTGACTCTATTGCGACAAAGTAGATCCATGATAAGAGTATTGAAGAGAAGTGCCAAAAGGCTTCACTTCAGCCATGGCTGCAGCCACAGTTACAGAAGAAGTCGAGCCTTTAGCATCAGTTTAAGTGATAGATTTATAGAGAGAAGAGAGATTGAACAGCAGAGTGTATATTGATGTATGTTCTGTGTTATATTACAAAGAGGAATGAACTCTCTTTATAGAGAGTAGAGAGGCTAATGGAGCACCGAAAGGCTCCCAACATAATGATACAAAGCAAACCAACATAATGATACAAAGCAAACTTTACATCTGGCCATTAACTTTACATTACAACCACTACTGAGATATACTGAGATATAATATTAACAGCCCCCCGCAAACTCAAGGAGGGTAAGCATCGACCAAGTTGAGTTTGGAAACAAGATCACGGAAGCGCCCGGGAGGATGAGCCTTGGTGAAAATATCCGCAGGTTGATCGGTAGAAGCAATAGGGAGAAGATGAACAGTACCACGTGTAACATGCTGGCGGATGAAATGACAATCAATCTCAATATGTTTGGTGCGATCATGAAAAACATCATTGTGAGCAATCTGAATGGCACTCTGATTGTCACAATAAAGAGAGGTAGCGCCAGAAGAGGAAACACCCATATCAGTGAGAAGCCAGCGAAGCCAGAGAAGTTCCTGAGTAGTGTCAGCAAGAGCTCGGTATTCCGCTTCGGTGCTAGAACGAGCAGTGAGGGATTGTTTCTTGCTACGCCAAGTAATAAGAGAATCCCCTAAGAAGAAACAAAATCCCGTGGTAGAACGTCGATCCGTAGGATCCCCAGCCCAATCAGCATCAGAAAAGGCACGCAGTTCAAGGGAGGAGGAAGCAGAGTAGTGAAGGCCATGGAACAGAGTGCCTTTGAGGTATCGAAGGATGTGGAGTAGAGCAGTATAGTGGGGAGTGCGAGGAGCCGACATGTATTGACTAACAATGTGAACAGCATATGCAATGTCAGGACGGGTTACTGTGAGATAGACAAGACTACCAACGAGCTGGCGATAAAGAGTAGCATCAGTGAGGAGATCCCCATCGAGAGGAGTGAGACGAATCTGAGGATCAACTGGAGTAGAGGCAGTCTTGCAATCGGTAAGACCAGCACGAGCCAGAAGATCGGATGCATATTTGGCCTGAGATAAATAAGAACCAGTAGAATCATGAGAGACCTCAAGGCCTAAAAAATAGTTAAGAGTACCAAGGTCCTTCATTTCAAACTGTTGGTGGAGAAAACGTTTCAGTTGGAGAATACCAGCTGCATCATTGCCAGTGATAATCATATCATCCACATACAGAAGGAGAAGAGTGGTACCATGAGGAGTAGTCCGTATAAAAAGAGCAGAGTCATAGGAGCTAGAGGTGAACCCAAAATCATGAATGGTAGAACTGAATTTAGCAAACCAAGCGCGGGGTGCTTGCTTGAGGCCATAGAGGGCACGCTGTAGTTTGCAAACCTTATGAGGTGGAAAAGTAGACCCAGGTGGAGGTTGCATGTAGACCTCCTCAAGAAGATTACCATTGAGGAAAGCATTTTTGACATCCATTTGAAAGAGCTCCCAGTGACGAGCAGCAGCAACAGCAAGTAAACTGCGAACAGAGGTAAGTCGAGCAACAGGAGAGAAGGTCTCCTCATAATCAATCCCATATTCCTGGTTGAAACCCTTGGCAACAAGGCGAGCTTTGTAGCGTTCAATAGAGCCATCAGAATGAGTCTTGATTTTGTAAACCCATTTGCAACCAATCGCAGATTTGCCAGAAGGAAGATCCACAAGATCCCAAGTATGAGTTTTGTCCAAAGCTTGGAGTTCATCAGTCATAGCTTGCTGCCAAAGAGGATTAGTACAAGCCTCGCGATAGGAGGTAGGTTCATAAGTAGAAAAGGCAGCAGATCCAACAATATAGTCACGAAGATGGATAGGAGGTTGAGTTACCCGGTGTGGTCGACCCGTAGGTGGATCGGTGGGAGGAAGAACCGGTGGAGAAGGAGGTGGTGTAAGGAGAGGTGGACCTTCAGGGAGAGCAGTCTGGTCGGGAGCAGGAGTGAGCACGGGCGTCTCAATGAAGGAGCAACCTGTATCAAAATCAGTAGAAAAGAGATCTATGGAAGGATTAGTAAAGGGTGCATTAGTGGAAGGTGCGGGTAAGTGAAAAGAGGAGAGGGATGAAAACATTTTGTGTTCCCAGAAAACGACATGGCGGGAGATACGAAGACGTTGAGAGAGAGGGTCCCAACAGCGAAAGCCTTTATGTTCAATTCCATACCCAAGAAAGCAACAAAGACGAGAACGAGGTTCAAGTTTGGTGTGTTCGTGAGATTGAAGGAGAACAAAGCAGGCAGAGCCAAAAACCCGAAGATTACTATATGGGGGGGGGAGAGCCATGCAGACGTTCAAAGGGAGTTTGATTATGAATGACAGGGGTAGGAGCACAATTGATGGTGTAGACAGCAGTGAGGGCAGCTTCCCCCCAAAAGTTTTCAGGGCAGGAAGAAGAGAGAAGGAGAGCACGAGTAGTGTCAAGAATATGCCTATGTTTCCGTTCAGCACGTCCATTCTGCTGGGACGTGCCAGCACAGGAACGATGAGGCAGTGTACCATGACTTTGAAGAAAAGAAAGGAAATCTGAATCCCGATACTCCATAGCATTGTCAGAGCGAAAAATTTTGATGGTTTTGGAAAATTGGGTATGGATCATTTGGGCAAATGTGTAATAAATGGTTTTTAGTTCAGACCGAGTTTTCATGAGAAAAATCCAAGTAAACCGTGAAAAATCATCAATAAAAACAACAAAATAACGAGATCCCCCCATAGTAGTAGTAGGAGAAGGTCCCCAAATATCCGAATGTATAAGATCAAAAGGTGCACAGGAAACAGAAGTACTTTTATTGAATGATAAAGCAGGTTGCTTGGCAAGTTGACAGGGTATACAATCAAAAGTGTCTGGAAGTACATGACCCAATTGTCCACTAGAAACCAAAGATTTTAAACGATTAACAGAAATATGCCCTAGGCGACAATGCCAAAGATGAAAAGGAGAGAGTGAGGAAGCAGATGTAGGAGCAGCGATCTGAGGAGAGTCAGGAACATGAAGGTGGATGAGCTCATAGAGACGTCCGTGCTTACGGCCGATCCCAATAGTCTGCCCCGTCTGAGGGTCCTGCACCAAACAATGAGTAGAAGAAAATGTGAAAGTTAGACCAAGTTCACATAATTGACCAATAGAAATAAGGTTTAAAGTGAGAGCAGGGATATGATAAACGTGGGGTAAAGATAAAGAAGACGTGGAGACAGTACCGATGTGACGAACAGGCATGAGAGAACCATCAGCAGTTTGAATGGAGGGAATATGAGAAGATGAAGAGATAGAAGAAAATATAGTAGAACTGGAGGTCATATGATTACAACAGGCAGAGTCAAAATACCAAGAAGAGTTACCTGGAGTCACAGACAAGGCAGTAGGAGGAGGTGTACCGGAGTCACAGAGAAGGCGTTTGAGCATGGCCTCGACATCCGTGGGAGAAAAGAGAGGGGTAGACGGAGCAGGAGACTCAGAAAAGCCCTCAGAGGAGCCCTCAGAGGTAGCAGCAGCAGTGTGATGAGACTGATTCCCGGAATGAGATCGATTCCCGGAACGATGAAAGTTCCCCCGGGAAGAACCACCGCGAGAAGAGTGGCTGTTGGAGGATGAGCGAGATGGTTTGCGAAAACAATCCTGAGGTAGATGACCAGGGCTGAGTTTGTTGCAGTGTGGGCAGGTTCGGACAGGGCAATGGATCAGGAGATGTGTGGAAGGGAGGCCCCGATTGTGACAATAGAGGCAGTCAGTGGGCCGCTGGGGTGGCCGGTACGGAGGAGTGGCAAGAACAGAGTCCACATGATGAGTTAGGCGAGTACCAAGACGAGTCTCCTCCGATAGGAGCTCAGAAATAGCTTGTTCCAAAGTGGGCAAGGGATGGCGATGAAGCAAAGAGGCACGGACGGGCTCAAAAGAGGAAGTGAGAGCCATGAGAAAGTGCACCAATCGTTGCTGATTACGATAGGCAGTGAATAAAAGAGCATCTTCTTGGTGAGGCCAAGGCGGTTCGGAAAGAGCAAGCTGATCCCAAACAGAGGACATTTGAGACAGAAAGTCATTAATGGACTGATTGGATTCTTGGCGCATGCGGTGAAGTTGGCTTTGAAGTTGATATTGATGAGCTAAACCCGTAGTCTGGTATCTTTCTTTCAAAAAATCCCAGATGTCTTTTGCAGGGGCAGTGACAGAGTCAAGCTGAAAGCGTCCAAACTGGAGGCTGATAGAGGTAACAGAAGTATTGCGAAACCAGGTAATGATTTGGTAATTCTTGCTGTCCCAATCTTCCAGGCGGTCGACAAATTTGTCAACGGATTCAGTTGGCTCTTGGACGGGTTTGCACACCTCCAGTAATAATACGCCAAAGTTTCTTGCCTTTGAGAAGGCCAGACATGGCCTGTGCCCATAAGACATAGTTGGTCCCGTCAAGAACAACGGAAATAGGGTGATGAGAAGAGTCTGGGCGATCCATGAAGGAAATCAACACAATAGATGCAAAATCTGAAAAAACTGAGGGTACCAGTGAATTCAGAAGGTCGAAATTAGTGGGAATAGGATCAAACGGACCAAAAATTCGACCAAACAAGGCCGTAGATCGGTTTGGTCAAAGAGGTTGACCAGAAATGGGGCGCGGCGCACGTTAGCAGAAGGGAACGCGGCGCACGGTAGCAGGCAGGAAGGTGGAGCGCACGGAAGAACCAGGGCTGACGTCAGCTGACGTCAGAAACACGCGGCTCACGTTAGCAGAGGAAGCCGCGGCGCACAATAGCGCGGGACAAGTGCAGGAGGCGCGTAGGGCGCGTTGAAAAAACGAGACAGCGCGTGGCCAATGTCCTGGCGGCGCGTGGAGGCGCGTGTAGGGTCGGTTGAGGATGATTTTGGTGGCTCTGGCTTCGTCAGGAAAAGACGAATAATCTGATGTATTCCAAACTGTGAAACAGAAAAGAACTAGATGCGCAGAGATTAAAGAATCGATCTGCTAGACAGACAGAAAAAAAAAGAGGAGGCTAGAATAAAAATCTAGGCTCTGATACCATGATAGATTTATAGAGAGAAGAGAGATTGAACAGCAGAGTGTATATTGATGTATGTTCTGTGTTATATTACAAAGAGGAATGAACTCTCTTTATAGAGAGTAGAGAGGCTAATGGAGCACCGAAAGGCTCCCAACATAATGATACAAAGCAAACCAACATAATGATACAAAGCAAACTTTACATCTGGCCATTAACTTTACATTACAACCACTACTGAGATATACTGAGATATAATATTAACATTAAGCATGTGCAGAATATAAAGGATAAGCCACCTGATAAGTATAAATACAATAGATATAATGGAGGTGGTTAGTCGTGCAGTGGTTAGTTAGTTAGTTAGTTAGAACAGATTGGAGATCACTTGTATAAATATCTGTAATGACTCTCGTAACAAATTAATGAATAGAATCTTCATTTTTTGATATGGTATCAGAGTCTCTTCAACTCTAATGAGCAAAGATCCTCTAATGGCAAATTCATCTTCTTCTCTTATACCTTCAAATCTTAGTTCTCTGCTTTCAAATTTCAATTCTCTCATCACTGTGAAACTTGATTCAAACAATTTTCTGATCTGGAAAAATCAGATTCAAATGTTCTTCGTGCAACAGAGCTTCTTGGATTTGTCACTAGTTCAATTTCATCTCCAAATCCAGAATTAATTGATTCATCAAGAAAATCCATTGCCAATCCAGAATTTGGAAAATGGAAAACTATTGATGCTTATCTTCTCAGTTTTATCACAACACCACTTTCTCCTCCTGTGTTTTCTTCAATCCTCCATCTTCAAACTTGTTCTCAGATCTGGAATGCTCTAGAAAAAAGGTGTACCTCTCTCTCTCTCTCTCTCTCTCTATCTCATATCCATCAACTGAAGAATAAGTTGCAAACAATTTCAAAGAGACATCCATGGAGGAATATCTAACTCAGATCAAAGAACTTTCAACTCAGCTTAGTCTTGCCTCATCTTCAATAGATGATGAAGATCTAGTGCTTCTGACTCTGGATGGTCTACCAGATGAGTATGATGCCTTTAAAACTATAATCCGTGCTAGAGTTGAATTTATTGCTATGGATGAATTGAGTTCTTTGTTGTGTTCTGAGGCCACTCACATAGACAACAAGACGAAGACTGCTTTTAGCACTGATACTACAATTGCTTACTTTGTAACAAAGAGCAATGAGTCTAGTTCTTTTTGAGGATCTTCCTCAAATTATAGAGGAATGCATCCATTTCGTGGTGGTAGAGGAGGAAGATTTCGAGGAGGATGATATAATAGATGTTCAAGAGGAAAATTTGGACAGGGAGGCCAAGGGCATTATTCTGGTCAAGGAAGCCAAGGGCTTTATTCTTCCTCTAGTTGCCAAATCTGTGGTGGTTACAATCATACAACATTTGATTGTTGGTTTAGAATGGATTCTAACTATCAACCATCTCAATCCTCTTCTTTATCTTAGATTGCTTCTTCTTCTAATGTACCACCATCAAGGGCTTATTCTGGTGTGACCTCCCAATCTTCATCTCCTTCTAGTCCTTCTACACCATGGTATGTTGACTCTGCAGCCACAAATCACATCACCAATGATTTAGGTAACTTTCATCTCTATCAACCCTATCAAGGGCATGATCAAGTCACTATTGGCAATGGTTAGACTTTGCCTATCCAACATATTGGTAAGGGCATTTTGCCAACTCTTTAACATTCTTTTCATTTTTAGAATATGCTTCATGTTCCTTATATATCTTCTAATATTTTATCTATGCATAAATTGACTAAAGATAACAACTGCTCAGTCGTTTTTTATGCTAACTCATTTTTCATTCGAGACAATCACACGAAACAGGTGCTCCATAAAGGCCCTAACATTCATGGTCTCTGTCAGTTTGCATCATCTTCTCCTTTTTCTTCACAGACTCATCTCAGCACCTTTCAAACATCAATGTCTTTGCATACCTGGCATCAAAGGCTGGGCCATCCATCACGTTTGAAATTCAAGCATATAGCTAAACATTTACCTGTTTCTTTTAAGAATGAGTATATAAATTTTCTTGTACACCTTGCAATGTTTCTAAAATCCATACGCTTCCTTTTAAGTTCTCTAGTTCAACTATTGCTCAACCTTTTTCTCTTGTACACAATGATGTCTGGGGCCCTTTTCATGCCTCTAAATGTGGATATAAATACTATCTTTTGTTTGTTGATGACTTCACAAGGTTTACATGGATTTATCCTTTAAATGTCAAGAGTGAGGTTTATACTACTTTTGTTTCTTTCAAAGCTTATGCTGAAACACAATTTGGTTTCTCTTAAAGTGTTTAGATCAGATAATGGTACTGAATTTGTTAATCATAAAATGACTGACTATTTGATCTACCATGATATTGTTCATCAGCTTAGTTGCCCCTATACTCCCAACCAAAATGGTATTGCTGAGAGAAAACATCAACATATTACAGAGACTGCTATTGCTCTACTTTCTCAGTCCTCTGTGCCCGTTGATTACTAGTTTGAGGCCATGGCCACAGCAGTGTTTCTCATCAACAGAATGCCTAGCCTTTCTCTTGGTCATAAATCTCCTTTTCAGCCTCTTTTCAAGACCACTACTGATTATACTTTTCTTAAGGTCTTTGTTTGCTAATGTTTTCCTTGGTTAAGGCCCTATACCTCTCATAAACTTTAACCTCGATCATCTCCATGTGTTTTTCTTGGCTATCATCCATCTACTAAGGGTTATAGATGCTTAGATCCTATTTCTAGAAAAAATTTCATTTCTAGGCATATCTTGTTTAATGAATCTTATTTTCCTTTTGCTTTACAACCTCATCCTTCACCTCCACTCCTGTTTCCTCTGTGTCCTCTACACCTATCTTTATTTTTGCTCCATCTTTTTCTCCAGTCTCTGTTTCCTCTGTTCCTACTCCATCTCTAGTTGTCCCTTCTTCCTCCTTACCTGCTCCATCTATTCCATCATCATCTCTTCTACATCCCTCTCCTTATGTACCTCATTCTCCTTTCCCTATCCTCATTAATTATATTTCTATTCATCTTCCTTTGCCTTCTTAGTCTTCTTCTCTACCTGTTCCTGGGTCTACACATGTTCGTTATCAATCTGCTGCTAATATCCATCTCATGCGTACTAGATCCAAAACCTCAGCTTTACTTATTACTACTGATCTTACTACTACTGAACCAACATCTGTCAAGTAGGCTTTGTAGTCCTTTGTCTGGGTTACTGCGATGACTGAAGAGTTTCAGGCTTTGCATAAGTAACAAACCTGGGATTTGGTTCCTCTCCTTGCTCATAAAGCTTCTATTGGTTGTAAGTGGGCTTTCCGGATTAAGAAAAGCTCTGATGGCTCTATAGCCAGATATAGAGCCACACTTGTGGCTAAGGGGTATCTTCAACAAAAGGGAGTGGACTATTAAGAAACTTTTAGTCCTGTTGCTAAACAACCCACCATTCGAACTCTTTTATGTTTGGCCCTTCATCATCACTGGCCTATTAAGCAATTGGATATATCCAATGTTTTTCTTCATGGTACTTTGGAGGAGGAAGTTTATATAGATCAACCTCAAGGTTTCATTGATTCTTCTTCTCCCTCTCATGTTTGTTAGCTCAAGAAAGCCTTGTATGGTCTTAAACAAGCTCCTCAAGCTTGGTATTCCACCTTCTCCAATTTTTTACTTAGTCAAGGCTTTTGTCTAAGTCATTCTAATTCCTCTTTGTTTGTAAGGAAGACTTCTACCGGCATCACTATTATTCTCATCTATGTGGATGACATCCTCCTTACAAGTAGTGATTTCCTATTGATTGAGGCCCTACTTCAGCAGATGCATATGGTTTTTTCCATAAAAGAGTTAGGCTTTCTTTCTTATTTTCTGGGCATCTCTATGCAGTCTCACTCGCATGGTTTTTTCTTGTCTCAACAAAAATATACTGGGGACCTCTTGCTTATGGCTGGTTTAGTAGATTGCAAACTTTGTTCCACTCCCCTTACTTTACATTCTTCTACTAATCCCACTGATACCCTTTTTCCAACCATTCTTTTACGGAAGTCTAGTTGGGGGTTTGCAATATCTCACCATCACTAGGCCAGATTTGGCTTTGGTTGTTAATCAAGCCTGCTAACATATGCAAGCTCTTACTAATGATCATTTTGCTCAGGTCAAAAGGCTACTTTGCTATGTTAAAGGGACTTTAGATATGGGCTCTCTTTTAGCCCAGTCTTCAGGTCTTTACTGATTTAAATTGGGCTAGGGATTGTTTGGATTGTCGCTTCATTTCTGGTTTTTGTGTCTATCTTGGTCCTAAGCAAAGAAGAAATCCACTGTCTCCTGTTTTTCTACTGAGGCAAAATACTGATCTATGGCTCATACAACAACTGAGCTTTGTTGGATTCAGCAGCTTCTTTTTTATCTATGCATTTCTTGTTCTCACACTTCTCTTCTATGGTGTGATAATGTATCTGCTATGGCCTTAGCCTCAAATAATGTGTTCCATTCTCGGTTGAAACACATTGAAGTTGATTGCCATTTCATTCGAGAAAGAGTGGCTTCTAAACGAATTGTTTTGTCTTACATTCCCATAACTAACCAAGAAGCTAGTATTTTTACTAAGCTTTTACTTCATCTCATTTTCATTGTCTGAAGGACAAACTCATGGTGCTTTCTTGCCCCCATTAGTTTAAGGGAGGATGAGAAGAGTATTGAAGAGAAATGCCAAAAGGCTTCACTTCAGCCACAGCTGCAGCCACAACACTCATTTTAGCCACAACATTAGCTGTATCAGCCACAGTTGCAACCACAGACTATAGATACAATAGATATAATGGAGGTGGTTAGTTAATTAGTTGGAACAGATTGAAGATCACTTGTATAAATATCTGTAATGACTCTCATAACAAATTAATCAATAATATCTTCATTTCTTGATAATCCATAACCATAGAGAAAGACATTTGTCATTTCCTGGGCATGCATAGTTGCATTATACCTTTTCTTAATTTCTCTATCTAGAGACTTCTTTCATGAACTTCCAACAACCAGTCGTTGTGCCTCTTGGCCAATATCCTGCACACTACACATGCGTTCGACACTGTCGTGTAAACTTGCACTTGCGTACATTTGTAGCCTGTACGACATTCTTGTGTACGTTGTCTGTGCTCTCCTACACCTATGCTATTGGGCTTCTTTTGTACCTTTACAATTGTTGCTCTCCTTGTTCACCCAGGACATGTACTATGCATCTTCTGCTTGATAGTTGCTTTATTTGTCACAACATTACCATGAGCTTGTGTTGGTTGCCAATCATCTATCCATCAATAAGTGGTCTTCTTCATTTGATTGAACTAGATTATTCCAAATCTCCCTTGTTCTTTCCAAATCTCCCTTGATCTTCTATGATACAATACCAGATCAAGGCTGATCACCTTTGATCACCCTTGAATTTGTCCAATTTGATTATTTGAACAAAATTTGAAAATTTTGATTCCATTAGTGAAAATGCAGTGCATGAACCTTAGAGAAAACCTCTTTGTTATATTGATGTGCCAATGCATCGCACCATACCAAATCCTTGCCCCTGGTTACTATGTTGTACAATATCGATCTCATCAGCCATAAGTTCTACCATCCTTTCTGCACGATCTACCATTAGCACCCTTGTTGCCTTCAACAAAATTTTTTAATTTATTTTAGGGAAATTTGATCAAAACTCCATCATAAAAAAAATTTCATGCATTAAGGACAAGCACATAAATTTTGTCTTGAAAAAACGAACACACACTACTATTTCTAAAATATCCTTAGTAACTAATTTTATATTTCAAACTTTAAAATGATATACCTTTTTATCTAAATGTCGAATTTTAATAAAATTAGTATTTTTAGAATCCTTCTCTCGAGATCTATCAAATAAGATCTATGTTGGCTATGAAATTCTTTAAAAATAACATAGTAAAACTTTTACTATTGAAACTAACATTAATAGTAAAATTTTACTTTGTTTCGTAGTAAATTTTACTTTGAAACTCATTTAAATAGTGAAATACTATCATTATCACTGAACGCCATAGTCACTATAATTGTTATCACCAAAAGTAGAAATATTGAAAAAAAAATTCTTAAAATAATGAAATGATAATGTTAACAGAGTATAATTTTATTATTAATTTAAAACAAAGTATCAGTAATAAAAAAACAAAAGAACAAAGTATTACTATAGCCAACTAGAGTAAAATTTTATAGTCACATTTAAACAAAGCATCAGCAAATATATATATATATATAAGTCGCATATTATTAGAGCAAACTAATGTAAAGTTAATCTAACAACAAACAAAAACATCATTATGCAATTAGATTTGATAAAAAAACAAACACAACAAACGAAAGACATATTGTTCAATCTTTAATCTCACTTGAAAAAACCTTAAACAACTATTCACTCTTTCATCCGAAGAAACAAACAAAATGCACATCTTTTGTATGTCTCAAGTGCAAGCTTCAATCCAAATAATCATCGAAATATAGCAAACAAGGTTCAAAATATAGGAATCATTGAAGTTCTACAACACGAATGTGGAACCACCTCTTGGAATCTTGTAGAAATTTTTAACTTGGAACGTTGAAGACGATATATATATATAGAGAGAGAGAGAGAGTTTATCACATTGATGATTGGAATGGGAAAAGAGAAGTAATGGAAGATACAAAGGGCAAAATTGTCTAATATGAAAAGGCATATGTTTTTTTCTATCCTTCATCCATGAGAAATAAATTTTAAAGGACTTTATACATTAAAAAATATCCACTTGTCCTTTTAACACTATAGAATTTTGTTAAGGGACTTTTGACTAAATTATTTTATTTTATTTTTCCTTCTCTTGTGCATGTTTGGCTCAGAACTACTAACCTGGGCTCTAATCTACTATCATTGCTACCATGGCATTGAATCCCATCCTTGAAATTGTTAACGAAGCATGAGTCTAACACCCTATATCTAGATCGGAACTAGCAACTATGATACCACTTGTTGGGAAGAAATAGGTTCCTACTTCCCAACAAAAGCATCAACAAAATAAATACATACGCGCACACACAAAAAAAAAAAAAAAAAATTAACAAAGAACAAGTTAAGATGATTTTGTCATGCATAACAAAGACTTATAGATGCAACGGTAATAAAAAGTGATAGGATCACAATAACTTGGAAATTCTAGGAGAACGGGAACACCAAAATTGACATTGGATGTAGTAGTGAAAAAATATATGAATTTATTTAATTCAATTGAGCATATAGCCCTTGATAATGGAGAAAAACGATCCATGTAACTGACCTCACTTAATTGGGACACAAGGCTTAGTTTGGCTTGGTACACACAAAAAGAGAAACATCAATACTTTACATGGTTAAGCACATATCGACCTATATCCACGGGGCAAATATAAAATCTCCACTATTTTTTGAATAATGTATAAAAAAAAAATAAGCTACTCTCCACTCACCAATGGGTACTCCTGATGAGGCTCTCTCTCTTTAGAGAGACTCATCTCCTCTTCTCTGGAGAGATTCTCTTACTCTCTCACTCTCTCACAACGTATCTTCCATTCTGTAAATGGGCATATTTATATAAGTGTAAGGGAGCATGAACATATAGTGTGAATATGCTAGTTGAACTATTCATTGGGTGGCTACCTGACGATTCCTTTGGTTGCTATGTATGAACAACTTACTTCTTTCACACATAATAGAGGTGGTTGCTATTTAATTCTGTCAAGCTACTACAATTAACCACAATTATGTCTAGCCACTACAATTGACTACCTTACGTCGGTGAACCAATCTCAACAATATGATGATGAATTTTGATATTCGAGTGATTGGATATGCTATTGCTAGTTATGTTTACATTGGCAATGCTATCATACAAAAAAGTGTTTTACCTTCTGAATTTGCAATCAAATTAATTTCAAAGAGAACCCAACTCAATTGATTCTTTTACATTTTACGAAATATTATGCTTTTGTTTAGATGAAATTTTGAGACAGTGACATTTAAGAAGTAGTTAATGGCAATCTTTCTCTCTCTCTCTCTCTCTCTTTCTCTCTCTCTCTCTTTCTCTCTCTCTCTCACACACACACACACTCACATTCATTCACTGACCCACGTGTTCATGCACAAGCATCTGCACTTGTTTAGATTTTTATTATTAATTTTCATATTCAAGCATATAATAGTGCATCTAAAGAGTGTTGGGCTTTATTTATTGCGATACAATGTTATTGCATATAAGAGAGGCTCTTACATTGCATTAACCAAGCTTGGATAGCTTAGATTGGCGATATGGGTTTAAGTCTAACACACCCCCTCACGTGCTGCCCAATAGAATGTGGAGGTGATTGCGAGGTCCGATTGAGAGATGGACCGTTTGTACCACATGATGTAAGAGGCCACCCATGACCTAGCTCTGATACCATCCAACTCAAAACCAATTGGCAATGAGTGGAGAGACTTTTGTATTATATTAACCAAGCTTGGGTGGCTTAGATTGGCGATGTGGGTTTAAGTCTAACACTCCCCTTCACGTGTTACTCGATCGCATGTGGAGGTGATTGAGAGGTCTGATTGAGAGATAGACCATTTCTACCACATAGTGTAAAAGGCCACCCAAGACTTAGATTTGGTACCATGTTAAAGCATCCAACTTAAAACTAATTAGCAATGAGTGGAGAGGCTCTTGCATTATATTAACCCAAGTTTGGGTAGCTTAGACTAGCGATATGGATTTAAGTCTAACAAATTTAAACAACTATTTCAGTTTACTCTACTATTGATTTTCTATTAGTTTAATTAAGCATTATGATTGTTAAAAATAGTATATACATATTATGTCCATATTGTAGTCATTACTATACTTAGGGTTACCATACCTAAATTTCTCTGCTTCTATATAAAGCAATATTCTATTTATTGTTACATTCATTCAATATATTACAAAGTTCCTCTCTCTCTCTCTCTCTCTCTCTCTCTCTCTCTAATATCATAACATGGTATCAAAGCCTAGGGTTTTCTCCTAGTCTCCTCGTCTATTCTTCATCAACATCATCACGTTATTTTATTACCATCATATTTTTTTCCTTTTCTGTTGACTGCATACTTTGTCCCTTCATTGTTTCGACGATTGGTCTATACTAGAATCTTCGTCATTTCAAGATGAGTTCAACGCTATCATATTTATCATCATCAGAAACGTCAAACGCCCTCACGCATGGCCTGAAAAATGACACGTCCTATCACTTCATTGTCATTCTCCTCACATGCATTCACGTGCTTCTTCCACTCGGTTGACTTGCGCCGCATATTGTTCATCCCAATTTTCAACTAAGTCGCCTCTCCTCTTTTGGCTTCAATTTCTACTAGGGTCAGCTCTATAATGCCCTACTCCCACGTCATTAGCTGATGCCAACGCATGTCATCCAAGCCTCTTCACTGTTGACGTAAGCCCTACACTTCTGTGCTACTTCTATTGACGTCATCGTTATTAGTGCTGACATCAGCCCTAGTTGTTCTAGGTTTCCTAGGGTATTTCACCCTCCTAAATCTATTAGTAACCTTTGTTTTACCTAGTTCTACTCTAGCATTGCTGGATCTTCTTTGTGATCCATTATTTGATCACTTCATGGCTTGTTCAGACAATTATTCTCGACATGGTGGCTCTTCTAGACCACTCATGACTTATAGTTGATATCACTCTTCGGCTCCCTTAGCCTGCATTACTGCTCATCGCCAGCCACATAATCAACTTTCTTTGGGTGGCAATTCTAGAGCCCCAACAACATACAGTCAATATCAATCTTCAACTCATTTTGCATCTACTATAGTTGCCCCTGACTCATCCCCCACTCTTGAACCTTCATCAACTTACACTCTTTAGCACATCTAAGGCCCCGTTTGGTAGAGCTGTGGGAAAATGATTAAAGATTATAGCTTAACAGGTTATAGCTTATAGCTATGAACATAAGTTGGTAACTTATTTGGTGGAGATGTGGCATTATGAATTTAAATAGCAGAGTAGTATTTGGTAAATAAGCTGTAAAATAGTTTTTTGTTATATAATTGTCATTTTTGCCCTTATGAATATAAAAATTGTAATTTTGTCATTTTCTTCATTGTAAATTTTGAAAAAGTTATTTCATTAATGGAAGTTAATATAATTAGTTCCTATATTGGTACATTTTTACATTACCTCGTTTATTTATTTATTATTTTTTAATATTGAGTTCACAAGAGAACAACAAAATGTCATTGCAATAAAAATACAAAACTATTAAAGAAATAAAAATAAAACTCCCTAGATATTAGATAACTCCTAATTTCTTCTGCAAATTGACTATGTCTCCTCACTTCCATCTCGTTGTCATCACCTTTAACATGATTTCCATGGCGTACTTGTTGAGACCTTGATCCTTCCTTATTATTAGGCACATAATTCGCGAATTTATTATAAGAGTCAAATGCAATATCGCGGAACTCACTTCGTCGGATGAAATTGTGAATTGCCATTGTTGCACAAACAAGTTTGACTTGGGTTGGCCACTTGTAGTTTGGTGGGATATCTTTTATCATCGGCCATCTTGCTATCTAAACCCCAAACGTTCTTTCTATTACACTTCTAAGTGATGAATTTGCTTGGTTGAATTTTTCTTGTGCATTTTTTTTTTGGTGGGGGGGAGGGGGTTGACCTTGTTCAAATTCAACTAAATGGTATATCTCTCCTTTGTAAGGTGTAAGATATCCTTTCATGTTTGGATACCTAGCATCCACCAAGTAAAACTCATCTATTTTAAAATTCCAACAAGAAATTAAAGTAAACAATTATAAATGTAAAAATAAATATGAAGATGTGAGTGTAATGTATCTACTATAGTAATCCAATATAAAACAATTATCTCCTTGTGGTTTTGGAAAATTATAACTAGGATTCCTAATTGTATCTAAGAAGATCCGAGTATCGTGTGTACTTCCTTTCCACCCTGGCAAGCAAAATGTGAAACACATATCAAAGTTACATGTGGCCATTGTGTTTTGAGTCACATACCCCTTTCTACCTATTAAACGAGGTTGCTTATCTAGAGATATATATGCTTTGATGTGTGTTCCGTCAATTGCTCCAATACAATCCAATTAGCAAAATTTAGAATAAAAATATATTTATTCATTATTAGAAATATCCTAACAACATTAATTATATGTAACACCCAAGTTCCACTTGTAGTTAATTATTACCTTGAAATGAGGATAGTATCTACGGTTGTTTCTAATATATGGATGCACACCATTTCTCGGTTGAGGCCTTACCCAATCAATAGATATCATTGTAACAACTTCTAACACCTTCTTGAAGTATTTTGAAATTGTCTCTCCGGAATGTTGAAATCTTTCTTGGACATTTCTATTTCGAATGTCACAGCCAACAATATATAAAAGTATTGCAACCTGCTGTAGACGTCCCCGAACGCCCCGGGAGGATGAGTCCCGTTCTGTTCGTTTTGGGCTCACTACAGTTCAGGACTCAAATTTGTCACGGTTCTCAATCTGAACCAAAGAGTCCAAATCCGGCAAATCGTTTTGAGAAAACAGATTTTTGAAAAAAGTGTCAAACATGGACTGCTTTGCCAGATACAGAGTCGCCACCTAAATATTTTATTTTGGGAAATTTAGGAAACCCTGACTCGTTGCCTAAGGCCACGTGTCCGTCATCACCAAAGTTGCCTCGGCTCGGGAACTTGGGTACGATTGGGGAAGGTCACTTCGTGAGCACCCCCGCTCGTCCGATCAAAGATCGGCCTCTACTAACCATGATATCTTGTTTTGAAAACATTATGCGTTCTTATTCCGGTTATTAGCCTAGATTTACTACGTGATGCGCACAGTATACAAGTATAGACTGGGTCGCCTGAATTGGAACAAAGCATTTCCTGTTTATTTTTGAAAGTGGTTTGCTACTCGCAAGTAGGTTTAAAATGTAGATTTTGCCACCCTCAGGTGGGCTTGGAAAACATGGTTTTGCCACAATCTAGTGGGCTTAAAACTCGTAGTGAATGAATTGTTCCAATCCAAATAACCCAACCTTCACCCACAGGCATTCAGGCAGTTATATCACATAAGCACATAGCCTCATGGTAAGCATGCTATCATGGCAGTCACTCACACACGTGCAAGGATGCTAAAGCGTAAAAACTTACCGAGTACTCCAAGCCAAAACAGAAACTATGTTAGAAATCCATGCATGATTCTAACTATACAGAAATGCCTAATGCAACGCATGCAGTAATGCAACTAAGATAGGCTCGGCTATTCTAAACATGGCATATGGAATGCTACAGCTAACATGTATTCAACTTGGAATTGAAATACAATGCAGTGAGTATGATGCGCCGAGCCCGGTGCATGCAAAACAGATGAATGAATGCAAACATGCTATCATACTGTATGCTAATTGAAACATGCCCTATTCTAACCATCATAAGCTGGTAAATAAAAGGGAGAAAGACGTGGGGTTGGAAGACATACATCACACGCACGCACACTTATTACAATTGTGCCCTCACTCGGAGGGTCCAAATAAATAATACAGTCCCGAATAAATAATACAGTCCAAATGAGTACAAAACCCTAATTAATTAACAAATTAATCTAGGAAAGCAGTAAATTAGCATGCAAGCTAGGGACTGCCTCGACTCTGCTCCGGATGATGAATGATGCATGCTTGAGTTGCCTTGCGCGGAAATCCACTGCGATGCCCCAATTAGCCTCTGTTTACAATTAATGCTCGGAATGTCGCACGAAGCTCCAAAAGGCTGCCGGTTTCTAATTTGCTGCAACAGAGAGCAAGAAAGGGGCATGGCAATGTATTTTCACATATGTATGCTTGACTACTCTTCAGGGAGTGTAGTCCTCGATCCTGTTGCTACCAATCACGCATCTCGATGCACGATGGCCGAGGAGTCGAATTGCACAACTCACTATGAGATGAATGCACGTATAAACACAACAAGGCCAAGACTCCATCATGGTTAATCCGGAGTGTCGGCGACTGGGAATTGAGACACGTTCCGTCACTCGGAGTACGAAACGTCCCTTGTTTCCCGTGCTCGGGCCAACTCCTATCCCAAGCACAATGCAATATGCATGACATGCATGAATGTGACTAACATACAACCTAGCATACATAATGCTATGAAATGGCATACACAATGCTCGATATAACATGGCATTCACAATGCTTAAACACACAACCTAGCATACGCAATGCTATGAACTAAGATGGCATACACAATGCGATATGGACTTACACCAATACGAGTGGACCTCAGCCACACTCACATCAGTAGCCATAAGATGAAAATGAGACGCTCGAAAAGCGTGCGCACATGCACGCAAATCGAGGACCGAACCTAAGGCATCAAATGCCACTCTACCAAAGCATGGCAAGGCATGGAATATGGCATACAAGCATGCAAATTTCAGCACTGAAATATGATGCTAAATGGTCCCGAAACATGGAAAAATGGCACCCGATGCATGAGATGAACCCTGAAACTCAAAACTAGGCACATGGAATGGCTTATAGCTATACAAAGCATGCATTATTTGATCATGAAGTCTAAATAAAGAGCCAAGGCAGTCCCAAAATATGCACATTTCCAGTTCAAAGTGTGGCCAAAAAGTGCTAGCAAGATGGATTAAAATAACATGCAATTTTGACTAGCAAACATGGTTTACATGGCAAGTATATTAAGCATATGGAATCTCACCAAACCAGCAAAAATCAGTGAACAAAACATGCCAAAATATGCCCAGATAACCACTGAAATGAAGCCAACACATGCAAAAATGATGAACTCCTTTAGAGGGCTATGCAAGGGATTCTTAAGCACATACAAGGTGGACACTTAGCATGGCATAAAAATCTCTGAAAATAAAATATGATAGTCCTAAAACTCACCAAATTGACCCTGGAAAGTGACTTCAAAGCATGCAAGATAGGGTCTCTTTGGAAGGCCTAAAAGGCCACCAAACAAGGCAAGGTGAGAGGGGGTCACCCCTCTCTGATTTTGAGGCTCAAAAAAGTGTACTAGCCACTGAAAATTCACTGGATTTCAGTGGCTAGAAGGCCAAATCAAGCATGCAACAAGAGCTTAGGTGTAAGGCTCAAAATAAGGGACAATCAAGCATACAAGGAAGCATATGACCTCAACCAAGAAAATGCCCTTAATCAAACATGAAGATGATGTCAAAAGGAGACTTTTTCTAGTTTATAACAAATCTCAAAAGTGAACACAAATAGGGCCAATCTATCATGCAAAAATGGCCCTAAAAGAGAGATTAGAGACAAGGGACAGCAGCTGGCCCCAAATAGCAAAGAGTCCTTCAACAAAGTTGAAGAGAGGCTCAAAACAAGGCACTTTACAGTTTATATCAAGTCTCAAAAATAAACACAAGTGGGGCTAAAACAACATGCAAGAAAAAGGCCTAAAAGAGGGATAAAGAGACAAGTGGTAGCAGCTGGCCTCAAACAGAGGAGAGCCCTTCAACAAAGTTGAATAGGGGCTCAAAAAAAGACATTTTACAGTTTATAGGAAGTCTCGAAAATGATCACAAATAGGGCTAAAATATCATGCAAAAATGGCCCTAAAAAGAGAGATAGGAGACAAGAGATAGTAGAAGACCTCAAACAGCAAAGAGTTCTTAATCAAACATGTAGAGAAGCTCAAAATATGACCTTTTTCAGTTCATGACAAAGTCCAGAAATGCTTGCAAGTATAGCTTATAAATGAAGCAAAAAAATGCAAGTTTGAGGGAAATAGGCACTTACCCTTGAAGAGCACCAAATCAGCAACTTTTGGACCAAAATTCTGGACTTTCAACCTCTTCAAATGTCCTCCAAGGTGCTGGAATGAGTGATGGAGGGGGTAGGCTAGGGGTTGTAGTGCAAGTGGTGTAAGAAAATGGGTGTTTGGAGCTTGAAAATGGAGAGTAATGGAGGAGTAGGATTATGAGCCTAAGCCAAAAGTGTCTAACCCTTAACAATGGTGGTGGAGTGTATATTATATAGAGGGAGAGAGGCTAAGAAAAGGGGGGGAAAAACAAATTCAAAAATGGAGCCAAAACTTGTCTCCCTTGGAAAATGGGAGATATATCATCATATATAGCAAAAGCAACACTAAAGGTCGAAAATATCTGAGCTAGGGACAGCTGGAGGTTGTGGAAGACAGCTAGAGGGAAGACATCTGTCAATTTTGGGCTTTCTGGGCATAAGTGGCCGGCCTACCACCTTTTATGGTCGGCCTGCTACTTTTCAGGACAAAAATTGGTCTGCCGGAAAGAAAGGTTTTCGGCCAGTGATTGGGAAGTCCAAAGGTGGCCGTCCAGGTGTCCAAATTGAAGCCCCGGAAGTTATCTTTCCAATGGCGCAAACTTTGTATTAAAATTCCTCCTGTGGAAAAAGTTATGCCTGTTTTGGTGGAGCCGCGCAGATTCGGTCCAACCGGAGTGATGCCCTACTTCAATCAACCATATCTCGCCTGTCCGGAATTGGCTTTAGGAGATTCTTGAGTGAAAAATGAAGCCCCGGAAGTCTTCTTTCCAATTGTGGTGGCCTCATAGCTGGATTCCAAGTATGCAAATGAATAAGCCCGATTCAGCGAGGCCTGTTCAGCGAGGGCTGCTCGACTCTCTCTTAATCAATTCATGCCCATTTTCTCCCCTAACTGGGTTTCTTCCCTCTTCTCTTCTTTTCTTCAACTCCAAATCCCTAAGTAAGGTGTTTTGAAAGATTTTTCAAAGATTTCACATCTCTTTCATTCATTTCCACTTTGTCCTTGCTCGGTTTACCGAAAAGCGCAACATTTAACGAAATGCGAGCGTTAGAACATCGTAGAAACTTTATTTCAAAAAATTTTTGAAAGAGAGGGTTTTAAGGTCTAAAATCTTTTGATCAAGATTGTTTTGGTCCAAAAAGGGGTATGAAGTTGAGCTTTGACTCTCTCCTTGCCGAAGAAACTGAATTTTTTCCCTGCACACCTTTCTCCACCATGTAAACCATCAGTCGCATCCAAGTCTTAAGGGCGGTCAAAAATGGGGTATCTACAGTTGCCCCTCTTTGACAGAACTCGGAAGTCAAGAAGTGACGGGAGTGAATGTCAAAGCCCAGAGACGACCCATTTTTGACAAGGCCGAAGACTTGGACAAACAAACAAAGTATAGACAAATAAATGGTTGCGCCCGCAGGCTGCCTCCCTTTGCAAGGAATCAAACCAGCGTAGTTCAGGGGCAGGATGCAAAATGATATGCAGAAATATTTTGATAATTGGACTTATACGCTAAGCGAAGCCGGTTTGAAGATTGGACTTATACGTTACGCGAAGCCGGTTTGAAAATTGGACTTATACGCTACGCGAAGCCGGTTTGATAATTGGACTTATACGCTACGCGAAGCCGGTTTGATAATTGGACTTATACGCTACGCGAAGCCGGTTTGAAAATTGAGGATTCATGCAATGCACTGCAATGTAGTGGCTAAAATGCAATGTAATAGCTAAGAGGTAAAGGTACCTTACAGGGGCAATTGGCAATGACTTACCTCGACAATGTCCTACCTCATGCTGATGTGGGAATCTTCCTCTTCTTCTCAGTTGAACCACAGGTACTACTTTTCTCCCTGACTATGGTTGCAGCTTTCCCTATTCTCTAACAGGGTGACAGACTAGGTTGGATCAGTATCCAAAATTGAGGTGCATACAGATGCTATCTCAATCTATGGGGCTGCCATATAGATTTCAAGCCGAGGATATACCCCTGGGTATTTAAACCAGACTTTAGTCTCGGAAATCCCGAACCTTTGCGTTCTAGGCATAAGCCATTCAAACTCTAGTTTCCACCGTCTCAGTTGGTCTCCTAGGAACTCACCGCAAACACAGGCAGGTGACTATACCAGACCACCGGAAGTCATTCGGGCACGACAAACACCAAAGGAATTACACATTTAGAGGATTTAAGGTCTTCTAGACCGGAAAGTGCACAAGACGGTGCGAATAAATGCAAGTGCGATGCGCAAAATAGCGCGAATGATGATGCAGGATTTAAGGTCTCCTTAGACTGAAGAGTGCACAAGACAGTGCAAATGATGCAAAAATATAATGTGCATAAGACAGTGCGATGCAGAGTGAATACACAAAACAGTGCTAAACAGATGCACAAAATAGTGCGATGTTAAAGGTGTACAAAACAGTACGAGCAGGGTGAATGCACAAAACAGTGCCATACAGATAAGGTGCGCAAGATAGCACGATGCAATGCACTAATAAGTGCAGGTAAGGTGCGCAAGATAGCACGATGCAATGCATGCACAATGCAAGTAATGGTCACGGCGCAAGATAGCACGATGCAATACACTAACAAGTACAGGTGAGATGCGCAAGATAGCGCGATAAAATGCATGCACAATGCAAGTAATGTGCACAAAATAGCGCGAGTGAAATGTAATGCACTAACAAGTGCAGGTGGGATGCGCAAGATAGCGCGAATGGTACAATGCACAAAATAGTGCGATACGCTAAACAGCGCGATTGATTTGAAATGCACAAGATAGTGCGATGTGATATGCAAAGCACAGGACAGTGCAATTGAGGTGCGCAAAATAGCGCGATGAATGTAATGCACAAGACAGTGCGATTGAGGTGCGCAAAATAGCGCGAATGATAAACTGCACAAAACAGTGCGATGCGCAAAATAGCGCGAATGTAAACTGCACAAAACAGTGCGATTGAGGTGCGCAAAATAGCGCGAATGATACAATGCTCAAAATAGTGCGATACGCTAAACAGCGCGGTTGATTTGAAATGCACAAGATAGTGCGATGTGATATGCAAAGCACAAGACAGTGCGATGGAGGTGCGCAAAATAGCGCGAATGATAAACTACATACAACAGTGCGATTGTGGTGCGCAAAATAGCGCGAATGTAAACTGCACAAAACAGTGCGATTGAGGTGCGCAAAATAGCGCGAATGTAAACTGCACAAAACAGTGTGATTGAGGTGCGCAAAATAAACTACACAAAACAGTGCGATTGTGGTGCCGCAAAATAGCGCGAATGTAAACTATACAAAACAGTGTGATTGAGGTGCGCAAAATAGCGCGAATGATAAACTACACAAAACAGTGCGATTGTGGTGCACAAAATAACGCGAATGTAAACTGCACAAAACAGTGTGATTGAGGTGCGCAAAATAGCGCGAATGATAAACTACACAAAACAGTGCGATTGTGGTGCGCAAAATAGCGCGAATGTAAACTGCACAAAACAATGCGATTGAGGTGCGCAAAATAGCGCAAATGATAAACTGCACAAAACAGTGCGATGTGCAAAATAGCGCGAATGTTCAGAAATGCACAAAACAGTGCGATACGCTAAACAGCGCGAGTGATTAGAAATGCACAAAACAGTGCGATACGCTAAACAACGCGAATGATTTGAAATGCACAAGACAGTGCGATAAAATGCATCTTCTATGCAAGTATGGGGGCATTTTCCATGTAAAAGATACGAGCATTTTCCATGCAAGTATGGAAGCACATTCTATGCAATATTGAAAGCAAGCATATTCTATGCATGAAACAAGCAAAGCATATTCTAGGCGGAATCATAACGACGCGTGGCATGCATGCAACAACAGTGTATATGAAAGTTCACATTCTATGCAGTAGAGGAGCATCAAATATGTACTCTGGTGCCTTTGATTTGCCTCTTAGAGGACTTGGCAACACACTCAGCTCAAAAAGGGCACACCCTGTTCATATTGGCGAGAGATAACATCTGCATGTGAAACCCTCGGGTGCTGGTTGGACTGCCATTCTGACTTGAAGCAGGCTTACACTTGGGGTCGAGATACACTCATACTCCAGGGAAACAGCGAGGCCTGAGAAGGTGCACCTGGAATGCAGTCTCGGATTTTGCTAAAGTTGAAACATGCTAAGATGCTCCAAATTTTCCCTCTTTTCTTTTGCTTTCCAGTCTGGAACCTAAATAGCTTCAGATAGGTCCTTGTTTTACTATTCTGACATGACCTGGGTTGAACCCTGCGGCTTTATGAAAGAACTGATCCTTTTTTTGCACAAATGTGGAGAACGACACGGCACTCTGAGCACAAAACGATTTTTGAAATTGAAATGAGAAAAGGGTTCTCAACCGGGTATTGAGCCTACAACTGACCACAGCCAAAACGACTCAACAATGGAAAACAAAGGTAGAACGACCTAAACACAACTCAACAAAGGAAAAACAAGGTAAAATGACCTAAACACATTTGTTGACACTCAAACGACTTAAAACAAGAAACGAGACAAACAAAACGCACAAACACAACACTCAGCTGTGTTACAAAGGCGAGAGACCTCTTGGTGCACGAGGAGCCAGTTTCTCCGGGTATTGTTTCCCACCCTTTCTCATTTGTGTCTCTCACATCACTCGGTCCTCAGGCTCTGTTTTTCTGAAAAAGCCCTTTCCTCACTTTTCCTTTCAGCGCACACCTCTCTATTCTTCAATCTCTCATTTTAAATCCCTCCCCTGGGTGGTTGATGGATAAACAGAAAGTTGTGGGCTCTTGCCCTTAGCATTCCGCTAGATTCTTCTTCTTCTGCACGCAGTTAGTGAGTTTCTCCCATAGAGGGGCTGTGCTACAACTGGGCGTGTAGCAAATCTGCAGCTGACATCGGTCGACGATGCTCTGCTGGGGAGTTTGGACGTGATCAGATCTATCCAGATGAGGGAGTGGAATATCTGGCCCCATTCCAGTTCGTGCTTCGCACTTGGCTTGATACCTCATTGCTTGGAGGATGTGAGAGCTTTCTGCCCTTTTGCTGTTAGCTTCAGTTGTGCCCTCTTCTGGCAAGTGGAGTGTCCTTCTTGGCAAGTATGTTGACAATGGGGAAGGACAGGAGGCCTGACTCAACTGTGCCCCTAGTTCATCATTTTGACCATTTTTTTTTGGTTTTCTACTAAAACAATTTTAACGAAAATGAGAGTTAGATTAACGCACTTGTTCGATTTTCTGATTCAAAATCATGCAAGTTAGGTTATGAGCACTGAAAATTTTCCTTTTTTGGGTCCAGGAAAAAGGTCCAGTTTTGGAAAAAATGGAATAGTTTTTGAGAGAAAATCAGTCAACCTCAGTAAAAATTCTCAAAAACTATTTTTGCAATCGGCCACTGCTCAACGAGCATAGAACCCACTCTCGAGATGCACAACCTCAGATCCGAAGGAAAATTGCCCCTTGCTTGAAGAGAGCTGCATGGCAACGGAAAGTTGCCCTTTGTTTGAATGGCACCGCGGCGCATTGAATGGCAACGGAAAGTTGCCCCTTGTTTGAATGGCACCGCAGCGCATTGTAGTCAGTCCTCAAAGTGACGAACACAACCAAATTCTCAGATACAGAGAAGGCGAAGATGATCAAAACCATTACATGGGCACAATCAAATTGAAGTGTTTTACTGCTGGACTTCAGGATGAAGTTGCCTACGTATCCCAAAGATGGGAATCAAGCCTTACGTAGTTCGGGGTTAAGGTACACTCGTGTATTAACCTCTCCTTTTGCGCTCTAACTTTTGCCAAGGCCGCCCTTCCGGGTTTTCAACCTTGCGAGCTATGTTCTTCTTTTCTTTTCATTTCTTTTTTTCTTTTTCATCTTTTCTTTTCATTTTCTTCATTTTTTTGCATTTTCTTCACTTTTTCTTTTTTTTTTTCTTTTTTTTTTTTTTTTTTTTTTTGCATTTTTCTCTTTTGTTCTTTTTGTTCTTTTTCTTGCTCTAACTTTTGCCTGGGTCGCCCTTCCGGGTTTTCGGCCCAGCGAGCCTCTCAAGGGTAAAAGTGTAGCTTTGTCCATGTCAAATGGTTTTGAGATCCTGAATTCGTCTAAATCCAGGAGAGTGACTGCTGTTCGTTGACGATGTAGGAGTCCATCCCATGGGGGCTGAATTTGCCCCTGGTGTTGTGGACAGGAACTTAGTTGTCCTTCAGCAATACTTTCTTCTTTCCTCCCTTCTGGGATTTGGCATTCTTGCTGATCTTCATTGACTTGCGGAATAATCCGCCTTTGGCTCTTCAAGCATAATCTGGCCTCTTTTGCCCCTAGTTCGAGGGGTGCTTCTGATCTAGCTTTGCAAGCTTCTTTTGACGGCATTTGATCTTCTTGATCTGATTTCCCTGCCCCTAGTTCGAGGGCTGCTTCGAATCTGGCCACACATGCCTCACGTTGTAGTTGACTATTGAACATTTTGAATTTAAGTCCAAGGTTTGACAATGAGGGGTCGAGTCTTGAGGCTAAGAGCGATCCTAGGCTGCACAATCTCAAGAGTGATTCCACACAGGTCTTCGCAAGATCGCGCAAAACAGTTTTTGAAATCTTTTAAGAAAGCGACAAATCGCTCGCGTTGAAGACAATGTAGAACCAATCTAGATCAAGTCAGGATCCTTCTCAGTACTCACATTAACAAACATGATTTCATTCATTAAGGGCTTAACACGCCTCTTTTTCTCTCAATTGATCAAATTTTTGCAAATCCCGATGAATTCTTTCCTCTTTGTTTTCATCACAGTGTTCAAAAGGTTTTGAAAAACTTAGGTCAATGCAATGAGTTCGAGGCACAGAAAAGTAGGTGAAAAGCACTGCCATTTCATTCAGAACTTCTGGCACAACTGGCACAAGGCAGAAGCGAGCACAAGAATGTGAAAATCACTGCTGTTCATTCAAATCTGTTGGCATTACTGGCTCCAAGGCAGAAACAAACTCAAAACAAAACGAAAAGACAAACACAAAACAAAATGGTGACGCCTGAGGTAACACCCCCCGGAATCACCCGACTCCTATATAACAGGACTGACTCGATACAACAAGACAGACCCAAAACAAAAGAGACTGACTCAAAACAAAAAGACAGACTCAAAACAAGACTGATCCAATACCCAAGTCAGAAAGCACAAAAGCTAGCATTCGCAAATGCTCAAAACAGTGCATGCCATCCACCATATCTGGAGTTAATCGAGCGCCGCCCGTAGGTGGTTCATTCCCCGATCACATCACATTATCCCCCAAGTTCACCGATCCAGTGCCGATGGACTTTGCTGAGCTCGGCAGGAGGACAACCCCATTGTCAAACAGATCCTGTACTTCATGGCGAAGACGGAAGCAGTCATCGGTAGTATGGCCAGTTTGCTGATGGTATGCGCAGTACTGGGTAGCATCATGTGTAGCCAGAAGAGGGTTCGGGAGAGGCCGAGGCTCAAGGGGTTTGAGATGGCCTTGTCCAACAAGGATTTGGAGAGCTTTGGACAAAGGCATATAGAGGGCATGGAAGACCCTCCGACCTCAGGGTTGGTACTTCAAGGTTTGTGGATTTTTGCTGGGCGCACCAGCAAAGGGATTGGCAGGTGCTGGCCTGGTTTGTTGATCTCTTTCGAGTGGAGGATTAGAGCTAACAGGATCATTTTTGGTACAACGGCCATTTTCCTGGTTTTCCCCTTGATTCAGACTGCCCCCAACTTGAGTAGAGAAAGTGTCATCCACAGTTTTTGCAACAACTGCGAGGACTTGCTCTTTGTTCAGTCCCTCGGCTTTCAAAGCCTCAACAGCGAACATAAGATGTTCATGGGGATCCATGCCCACCCCTACCTTGTTCTTTCCACTCGCCTCCACTTTGCCAAGGGATTGGCCTTCCTCAAATGCAGCTCGTCCCAAGACTGGGGAGCCTTTTGACATGAAATTCCCAGTATATGATGTGGTCGATGATGGAGCCAATGTCCCGGAGGCCAGATCTGTCACGGTTCTTTGAAGATCTTTAATCATTCCCATCAACTCAGAGGTAGTGGGTTCACGGGTTTGAGATGGTTGAGGTTCAGGTGCACCCATCATGCATAAGTCCATGCTTTCTAGGATAAACACCTCCGGCTTGGGTAGATGGGCCGAGGTGATGTATATGCTGGGGTCATAGGTGGATGGCAGTATATGGATGAGATTGAGGTAGGCAAGAGATGTTTGGTCATTGGGGTCTGAAGGTGGAGCTATCGTCCGGTTGTCGATGAGATTTTGGACCTCATGATGAAGGCGGTAGCAACGGTCGGTGCCATGGCCGCGCTGCTGATGGTACATACAGTACTTGGAGGGGTTATGTCTGGCTGGGAGTGGGTCAGGAAGAGGTTGAGGATCGAGGGGTTTGAGATGCCCTCTTTCCATCAAGGCTTTTAGTGCGCTAGTCAGGCTCATATAGAGAGGGGTGAAAGTTCTGCCTTGAGCTCGGGCTGGGCCGGCTGTTTGTAGGCTTGGTTTGGCAAAAGGGTCGGCTGTGGCGACTATATTGATTTCGGTGGGTTTGGGAATAGCGCTACTACCAGCGTTGGTACTCCCTGAAATCACCCTCCTTGTCGTTCAAACTTGTTCTGGGAATGATCCCACTGTTGAACGCATTCTCGATCTAGACCCCCAGTTCGCGTAAACTTTTGAAAGTGAATAGCGGAGCGAACTATCAACTTTGCAACATATCATGCTCAAGGTTTCGCACCATCATCTGCACTTGATCCCTCTCATCTGTGCTGCCTTTGCTCTCCACCTTGTAACACAATTCCACAAAAGGCTCTGTTGGGGTTCTGGTGGGTTGCTTCAAGTTCTTGGATGGTCATTTCAACTTGGGTATTGTAGGAATACTGATCGACAAAGGCCTCAGCCAATTCTTCCCATTTTGCTTCACTTTTGTCCTCCAACTTAGCGTACCAAGTGGCTATTACACCCGACAGGGTTCTTCCATACAGAGAGAGTTTTTGTGGCTTAGTCAGACCCATCGGCTTCAGGACATCCAAGAAAAGGTCGGATATGTACCATTGAATCTCCAGACCCGTCGAAACGGTCAATATGTGGCATTTTGAATCTGTCTAGGAGCCGTACGGCAGACTCAGTGTGCCCGTCCTCAATGTCGGGAATGGAGTTAAGGCCCTGTGCTTTTTTGAATTGCTTCTCAAGGTTTGCAATTTTCACCGCGGTCGGATCGAGGTCACTAGCATCAAAGGGATAAAGCCTCTCATTAGGCTACACCAGGGGTCTGGAAACTCGGGCTTGAGCCAACCCCTTCTCGAGGGTCTGGACCCTGCAAATCTTCAGCTGGCGGAAGTGGGTCAAAGTTCTGCTGGGGTCCCAAAGCTGGATGTGAGGCAGATGCCCCAGGTGGGCGCTGCGTTTCAATACTGGTCTCAGCCTGCATGGCAGTTCCCTGATTTAGCGCTGCTATCATGGCCACAAATTCTTCCGAACCCTGTGCCATCACGGTCTGCTGAGTCTGAACAAAGGTGATGTAACTGGCGACTTGACGGATCAGATGAACCGGTGAGCCCTGATTGGCCTTTCTTTGCCTTGCCTCACAGCGAAAGAACACTGGTTGCCTTGAATTGAATTTCTGACCTAACAAAGTCTATCAGCACTAGTCCAATGTACCCCGGGGGATATCGAAGCCTTTTGAAGCTATAGTTCCAGGACTACCTAGCAAAAGAGAAAACATGCAGCATCTCAGCCTGATTTCACCTGAACGGACATGAGCGTAGTTGAATGAGTGTGCTCTCTACTGAATTCTGCCCAAAATTTTGCCGGTAAACTGATACCCTCAGGTAAACTGAATCCCAAAATACTGAACTGGTGCCCGCAGGCCTGATGCCCAAACTTGTAAACTGATACATGCATTCGTATAGAGACGCACTCTAAAGCACATAACAAGCAAGTGAGAGCCAAAACACCCCTATGTTAGGGTAGGGTTTCCCTGTCCTATTTTGTTAGGAGCTAGGGGTTTTACTACGCACAGCAGTGGTTTCAAACAACCTATATCGGGTAAGCAACCTGTCTTAGCTTGGAATGGTCACTATGGATTTCGATATGCACTAGGTCGAATGGTCGAAAAGGGTGCCCCGGTAAGACCGGGGTTTTCTGTTCCCATACTGGCAGAGCCCGTAACCGGTAAGCTTTATGGCACGCAGCCTCTGGCAAACCGCTCAGGAATAGCAGATGGCAAACACGGTGTCCTAGGCGCACCAACGCACATGCAATGCAAAGAAACACATAAGCATAGTCAAAACCAGATATCATGAGTTTCGAGTCAAGTTCTCTAAATCCCCAGCAGAGTCGCCAGAAACTGTAGACGTCCCCGAACGTCCCAGGAGGATGAGTCCCATTCTGTTCGTTTTGGGCTCACTACAGTTCAGGACTCAAATTTGTCACGGTTCTCAATCTGAACCAAAGAGTCCAAATCCGGCAAATCGTTTTGACGAAAACAGATTTTTGAAAGAAGTGCCAAACATGGACTGCTTTGCCAGATAACAGAGTCGCCACCTAAATATTTTATTTTGGGAAATTTAGGAAACCCTGACTCGTTGCCTAAGGCCACGTGTCCGTCATCACCAAAGTTACCTCGGCTCGGGAACTTGGGTAGCGATTGGGGGAAGGTCACTTCGTGAGCACCCCCGCTCGCCCGATCAAAGATCGGCCTCTACTAACCATGATATCTTGTTTTGAAAACATTATGCGTTCTTATTCCGGTTATTAGCCTAGATTTACTACGTGATGCGCAAAGCATACAAGTATAGACTGGGTCGCCTGAATTGGAACAAAGCATTTCCTGTTTATTTTTTAAAGTGGTTTGTTACTCGCAAGTAGGCTTAAAATGCGGATTTTGCCACCCTCAGGTGGGCTTAGAAAACATGGTTTTGCCACAATCTAGTGGGCTTAAAACTCGCAGTGAATGAATTGTTCCAATCCAAATAACCCAACCTTCACCCATAGGCATTCAGGCAGTTATATCACATAAGCACATAGCCTCATGGTAAGCATGCTATCATGGCAGTCACTGACACACGTGCAAGGATGCTAAAGCGTAAAAACTTACCGAGTACTCCAAGCCAAAACAGAAACTATGTTAGAAATCCATGCATGATTCTAACTATACAGAAATGCCTAATGCAACGTATGCAGTAATGCAACTAAGATAGGCTCGGCTATTCTAAACATGGCATATGGAATGCTACAGCTAACATGTATTCAACTTGGAATTGAAATACAATGCAGTGAGTATGATGCGCCGAGCCCGGTGCAGGCAAAACAGATGAATGAATGCAAACATGCTATCATACTGTATGCTAATTGAAACATGCCCTATTCTAACCATCATAAGCTGGTAAATAAAAGGGAGAAAGACGTGGGGTTGGAAGACATACATCACACGCATGCACACTTATTACAATTGTGCCCTCACTCGGAGGGTCCAAATAAATAATACAGTCCCGAATAAATAATACAGTCCAAATGAGTACAAAACCCTAATTAATTAACAAATTAATCTAGGAAAGCAGTAAATTAGCATGCAAACTAGGGACTGCCTCGACTCTGCTCCGGATGATGAATGATGCATGCTTGAGTTGCCTTGCGCGGAAATCTACTGCGATGCCCCAATTAGCCTCTGTTTACAATTAATGCTCGGAATGTCGCACGAAGCTCCAGAAGGCTGCCGGTTTCTGATTTGCTGCAACAGAGAGCAAGAAAGGGGCATGGCAATGTATTTTCACATATGTATGCTTGACTACTCTTCAGGGAGTGTAGTCCTCGATCCTCGTGTCACCAATCACGCATCTCGATGCACGATGGCTGAGGAGTCGAATTGCACAACTCAATATGAGATGAACGCACGTATAAACACAACAAGGCCAAGACTCCATCATGGTTAATCCGGAGTGTCGGCGACCGGGAATTGAGACACGTTCCGTCACTCGGAGTACGAAACGTCCCTTGTTTCCCGTGCTCGGGCCAACTCCTATCCCAAGCACAATGCAATATGCATGACATGCATGAATGTGACTAACATACAACCTAGCATACATAATGTTATGAAATGGCATACACAATGCTCGATGTAACATGGCATACACAATGCTTTAACACACAACCTAGCATACGCAATGCTATGAACTAAGATGGCATACCCAATGTGATATGGACTTACACCAATACGAGTGGACCTCAGCCACACTCACATCAGTAGCCATAAGATGAAAATGAGACGCTCGAAAAGCGTGCGCACATGCACGCAAACCGAGGACCGAACCTAAGGCATCAAATGCCACTCTACCAAAGCATGGCAAGGCATGGAATATGGCATACAAGCATGCAAATTTCAGCACTGAAATATGATGCTAAATGGTCCCGAAACATGGAAAAATGGCACCCGATGCATGAGATGAACCCCGAAACTCAAAACTAGGTACATGGAATGGCTTATAGCTATACAAAGCATGCATTATTTGATCATGAAGTCTAAAGACAGAGCCAAGGCAGTCCCAAAATATGCACATTTCCTGTTCAAAGTGTGGCCAAAAAGTGCTAGCAAGATGGACTAAAATAACATGCAATTTTGACTAGCAAACATGGTTTACATGGCAAGTATATTAAGCGTATGGAATCTCACCAAACCAGAAAAAATCAGTGAACAAAACATGCCAAAATATGCCCAGATAACCACTGAAATGAAGCCAACACATGCAAAAATGATGAACTCCTTTAGAGGGCTATGCAAGGGATTCTTAAGCACATACAAGGTGGACACTTAGCATGGCATAAAAATATCTGAAAATCAAATATGGTAGTCCTAAAACTCACCAAATTGACCCTGGAAAGTGACTTCAAAGCACGCAAGATAGGGTCTCTTTGGAAGGCCTAAAAGGCCACCAAACAAGGCAAGGTGAGAGGGGGTCACCCCCCACTGATTTTGAAGCTCAAAATAGTGTACTAGCCACTGAAAATTCACTAGATTTCAATGGCTAGAAGGCCAAATCAAGCATGCAACAAGAGCTTAGATGTAAGGCTCAAAATAAGGGACAATCAAGCATACAAGGAAGCATATGACCTCAAACAAGAAAATTCCCTTAATCAAACATGAAGATGATGTCAAAAGGAGACTTTTTATAGTTTATAACAAATCTCAAAAGTGAACACAAATAGGGCCAATCTATCATGCAAAAATGGCCCTAAAAGAGAGATTAGAGACAAGGGACAGAAGCTGGCCCCAAATAGCAAAGATCCCTTCAACAAAGTTGAAGAGGGGCTCAAAAAAAGACACTTTACAGTTTATATCAAGTCTCAAAAATAAACACAAGTGGGGCTAAAACAACATGCAAGAAAAAGGCCTAAAAGAGGGATAAAGAGACAAGTGGTAGCAGCTGGCCTCAAACAGAGGAGACACCTTCAACAAAGTTTAAGAGGGGCTCAAAAAAAGACATTTTACAGTTTATAGAAAGTCTCGAAAATGATCACAAATAGGGCTAAAATATCATGCAAAAATGGCCCTAAAAAGAGAGATAGGAGACAAGAGGTAGTAGAAGACCTCAAACAGCAAAGAGTTCTTAATCAAACATGTAGAGAAGCTCAAAATATGACCTTTTTCAGTTCATGAAAAAGTCCAGAAATTCTTGCAAGTATAGCTTATAAATGAAGCAAAAAAATACAAGTTTGAGGGAAATAGGCACTTACCCTTGAAGAGCACCAAATCAGCAACTTTTGGACCAAAATTCTGGACTTTCAACCTCTTCAAATGTCCTCCAAGGTGCTGGAATGAGTGATGGAGGGGGTAGGCTAGGGGTTGTAGTGCAAGTGGTGCAAGAAAATGGGTGTTTGGAGCTTGAAAATGGAGAGTAATGGAGGAGGAGGGTTATGAGCCTAAGCCAAAAGTGTCTAACCCTTAACAATAGTGGTGGAGTGTATATTATATATAGGGAGAGAGGCTAAGAAAAGGGGGGGGGGGGGGGAAACAAATTCAAAAATGGAGCCAAAGCTTGTCTCCCTTGGAAAATGGGAGATATATCATCATATATAGCAAAAGCAACACTAAAGGTCGAAAATATCTGAGCCAGGGATAGCTGGAGGTTGTGGAAGACAGCTGGAGGGAAGACATCTGTCAATTTTGGGCTTTCTGGGTATAAGTGGCCGGCCTACCACCTTTTATGGTCGGCTTGCTACTTTTCAGGACAAAAATTGGTCTGCCGGAAATAAAGGTGGCCAGCCAGTGATTGGGATGTCCAAAGGTGGCCGTCTAGGTGTCCAAATTGAAGCCCCGGAAGTTATC
This sequence comes from Camellia granthamiana, assembly GCA_036172215.1. Taxonomy (NCBI): domain Eukaryota; kingdom Viridiplantae; phylum Streptophyta; class Magnoliopsida; order Ericales; family Theaceae; genus Camellia; species Camellia granthamiana. The sequence continues at coordinate 54,610,369 of CM069905.1, read as the reverse complement.
TTTCCAATGGCGCAAACCTTGTATTAAAATTCCTCCTGTGGAAAAAGTTATGCCTGTTTTGGTGGAGCCGCGCAGATTCGGTCCAACCGGAGTGATGCCCTACTTCAATCAACCATATCTCCCCCGTCCGGAATTGGCTTTAGGAGATTATTGAGTGCAAAATGAAGCCCCGGAAGTCTTCTTTCCAACGGTGGTGGCCTCATAACTGGATTCCAAGTATGCAAATGAATAGGCCCGATTCAGCGAGGGCTGCTCGACTCTCTCTTAATCAATTCATGCCCATTTTCTCCCCTAACTGGGTTTCTTCCCTCTTCTCTTCTTTTCTTCAACTCCAAATCCCTAAGTAAGGTGTTTTGAAAGATTTTTCAAAGATTTCACCTCTCTTTCATTCATTTCCACTTTGTTCTTGCTCGGTTTACTGAAAAGCGCAACATTTAACGAAATGCGAGCGTTGGAACATCGTAGAAACTTTATTTCAAAAACGTTTTGAAAGAGAGGGTTTTAAGGTCTAAAATCTTTTGATCAAGATTGTTTTCGTCCAAAAAGGGGTATGAAGTTGAGCTTTGACTCTCTCCTTGCTAAAGAAACTGAACTTTTTCCCTGCACACCTTTCTCCACCATGTAAACCATCAGTCGCGTCTAAGTCTTAAGGACGGTCAAAAATGGGGTGTCTACACCTGCTCTTGAACCCCAACTTTTTGTCCAGTTTGAAGGCCATAGTTCGACTGTAACAAATCACACAATTAATAAAATACCTTTCTTTCTATTCGAAAATTTTCAAATATTCTTGTTTGTTTCCCTTCTTGTAATTCTATCATCCATTTCCACCTTATTAGAGAAGATGTTCGACATGGTTCTTTTATCAAACAATTTGTCGCATATGTCACTGCAACTATTGCTGCCGTTGCTAAGAGCATATTATTATTTTGTTAGTTTTGAGATGTGCTACCTTCATCTTCAGCATCTTCATCATCATGATCATCATTCCATTCATCGTTACCATTGTTACTCATCTCCAAAAAAAACCTACTCATTTAAAGGCTTCTTATTTACTAGTACAAAAATGAAATGAACACACACAATAATGTTTATTAAAAAACACAACTAATTATTGAAAACACAATAAGATTTATTTACCCAAATACCTGGGGTCCAAAATTATTAAAACACAACTATTGTCTCAGCAAAAGATCTCCTTGAAGAGAGATGAAACACCAAATTGAACTCCACCTGAGGCCAATAGATCTACATATATATATATATAAGCCACCTACTACTCAACCATTCAACTAACAATGAAAGCCACCTAATAAAAAATGTAACTTCCAGTACAAGCATTCAAATAAATGCCACCTACCATTCAGCTAACAATGATAGCCACCTAATAAAAATTGTAACTTCCAGCACAACCATTCAAATAAATGCCACCTACTACTCAACCATTCAACTAACAATGAAAACCACCTAATAAAAGTCCAAATAAAGGTCCAACATTAATAATAATAAGTCCTAATAAAGGTCTTAAATAAACTTGAAATAATAATAAAATTCAGCATGAATAATAAGTCTGTCATACATCCAGAAATAATATTAGCCGCGATAACCTGTGCTGGTGTTCTCTATCTCAATCTCCAACTTCAGAAACCTCAGCCAAACTTCATCTGTAGGAAGTGGCATGAAGCACTCACTACGCTTGTCTCTTAAGAATAATCTAGCAGCCCATACATACACTTCATCATCTGGGGACACACCAGGGATGCTTTCTAGCTTCGCCAAACATTCTGTAATTGAAGGATATCTTGCTGAGGTTTGTGTTGAAGTTGCTGAAGATGACTCAACCACATTAACTATATGATCAAATGTCTTGTTAAGTAGAATTGCACCAGAAACTTTCTTTTTTGCCTTGCCCTTGTTTGATGAACCATCAGTGTTTGATGGATTTTTTTGTTTAAATTAGAAGGATGAACCACCTCCAAATCAACATCATGATCAAATTCAACATCATGTGGGGTATGAAATTCCTCCCTAGTCTCATCAATGTTAGGCATAACCCCTGAGCTAGGGGTGTATGCCCATTCTCCTGTAGCAGCTCCATTTGAGAATAGTATGTCTAGGTCTTTAGAGAATTGCAACAAGATACGCCGAAATTTAGCAACATCAGGATACCTCTGCAACAATTACAAAGGAAAATTTAACAATATGGCATATTTCAAATTTGGTCTGTTAAAAAAAAAAATGTACATTAATCAATTAACTTAGCTCCAATTTCTTTGTCCACCACTCATCAGATGCAGAGATAGCTCCAATCAATGTATCACAGCCTAAGCCTATCTCACCCCTTAAAAGATTATTCCATAAAGCCAAATCTTTTTTCAAAACATTCCAATGATTTTTCATTTGTATTCGTTGGTATGCTTTTCCAGTCATAGTTTTAAACTTAGTCATCATATTTTTCCCACCCAACCCTATCTAAGTGTGTACCAGGTCTGTGTGCAGCCTTCACTTGCTCAACACAAAGCTTAATGAAAATTTCATTTGATTTTGCATCCCAGTGAGCCTTAACGGATGGTACTAGAGAGGATTTTCCTTTGTTCTTCTTATTTTCATATTGTGTTTCCTCTTGGGTACTCATTCTATGAAAGGAAAAAATTATTAAAAACATACTCATTCACTCAATATCATTGCTTGCATTAAAAAATAAGATTAGTACTAAATAACCATGCATTGGCAACTGGGATAGACATATCAACATTTACGAAGTACACAACTTAGTACAATGATTCATGATAAACTACATAGCACAAAAACACATAATCTAAAAGCTACCTACAATCATTTAAAGAGTAATGCAACTGACATAACAATACAAATTGTGAGCAAACCCATAACAAGTTGCTTAATGAATGTTAAGGATTGCTCAAGCATTTTGTTCTTGACTTTTAGTCCTATAGTCTCGATATTTTGATTTTGATAAAGCATTCTCTCGTTCCTTTGCCTTTCTACCATCGTCACAGATTTTGGGGTACACCACCACCAAAATTGACAATTTCTCTTCTCACAAATGAAATACAGTCTCCCTTTAGATGGCTTGTCAGACTCGGTAACCCTTATGGAAGCTCTTAGACTACAATCACATTTCAAAGCCTCGAACCTCAAGTCGAAGGTCTCAGCACTTCCAAAATAGTTACTAGAGGATGACATGCCTCTGCATTAATTGGGAAGACAGCAACTCATGAGCAAGAGTACATACCAATACTTTGTGTATATATATAGCCAACATTGCAACTCCTAACCTATAAATGACATCTAATAAAATGCATTATTTTCAATTTGGGGATCACAAATAATTCTTACATCCATCTGGTCAACTCTCAATTGAGCATTCTTTTCATTTGGTTTAATACTGTGATGAGCTGGTCCATATTGCAAAAAGATTCTAACCTCACAAACAAAACTCAATTTCCATGACTAATGCATAAACTTGAAACTACAAACTGAAATGAAATATTCTTCATTGAATGTGATCGTCAATTTCATGAGAATCAAAACAAAAAATTCAAATAATTCTCCATGCTTCCCAAAGTGCAAAGAGACAAATAAAAACAAAAACAAACACCAAGTACCCGTTTGGTTACTAAGAAAATAAAGGCAAAGAAAACAAAAATTTCAAAATCACAAGCCTCAATTCTCTGAAAATATGAGAATTATTTAATTAAAAAATTACTAAAATGAGGTAAATCAATTTGTCTGCCTTGTTTGAGGTGAAATTTTAGCTTTTCAAAAACATAAAAAGAAAATCCTCAAATAAAATAGAGGCACCACTCAATTGCACTTGCAAACAAAACTTATCAGCAAAAGAAATTGCTAAACTTGACCTAACTAATGCGCAAAGAGACAAACAAAAGCAGAAACAAACACAAATGATCAGTTTGGTTAGTGAGAAAATGAAGGAAAAGAAAGCAAAATTTTCAAAATTTCAAGCCTGAATTATTTGAAAAAATGAAAATTATTTAATATAAAAAATCACTAACATTAGGTAAAAACCCTAGCCTTTCAGCTAAATTCACAGATAAACACTACTTACATACAAAATCTAACTATAGATATTCAAAATCTATCTAGAGAGAGAAAAAAATGAAATAAAATATAAAGCACAAACACTTTTAGAGAGAGAAAATGAGAGACGAAATGCATTGTTGAGAGAGAGAGAGAGAGAGAGAGAAGGAAAATTAATGAATGAAGGCCAGAATCGAAGCATTGAAGGAGATAACTCTCAGTCCTTGCTAGGTTTTTTTGAACATTCAAATAGTGATGTGTGTGTGTGTGTGTGTGTGTGTGTGTGTGTGTGTGTGTGTGTGTGTGTGAGAGTGAGAGTGAGAAAAAAGAGCTTCACGGTAATCAGATGCACACCATTTCACAGAGCAACCAAAATGAATACAAACCCTAAATCGATGTGTATATATATAACAAACATAGGGTTTGAAATCTTACTTTTTTCTTGGAGATCAATCGAAAACAAGGGACCTCATGAACGATCGCCTACGATCTTAGATGTGGAGGCAGTTCGTCGTTCGCCAGAGATTAGAGGAGAAGAGGAGAGCGTCGTGTGGGAGGAGAGTAGAGTGTTAGGTCTGAATAGAGAAAAGGGTTTATATATTGGCATTTTGGAAAATTTTGAAACTTTGGAGGGGCATTTAAGTCATTACACCCCCTCCATTTCAGCTGCACACATAAGCTGAAAAATTTAAGCACCCCGTTAACAGCTTCAGCTTTTAAGCAGAAAATAAATTAATTTAAGCTATAATCTATCTCTATAAGTTCTACCAAACACACCAAAGCAACTCGATTTAAGCCAAAAGCTGATTTAAACTGAAAATAAGTGCTACCAAACAGGCATTAAGCTATTGTGAAATAGGTTTCTTCTACTTCTAGTACACTCTCTATTGCTCTCTTAGTCACTTCAAGTATCTCTTATTAGTATTTTGAGTCCACTTGTTGCAACCATATGATCTCTGACACTACAGTTTTCTTTTCTACTACATTTTCTTTTAATTTACCTGCCATTCCCATTGTTGATAGCTCTCAAATGCATGTCAGTCATATAGGTCATATTTCTACTTCTACTGTCTCTCTCCCTCATACTTATCTAATTCCTAACCTTACGCTTAATCTTATTTCTATTGATCAACTCTGTGATCTTAGCTTCACTGTTTTATTTTCTCCTACTAGTTGTGTTGTGCAGGATTTGAAGATAGGATAGGATCTTGGGATAGGTGTAGACATGGTCGTTTGTACGAACTCATCCATCTTCGCATTCTTTCATCCAATCTTTCCTCTATCTAGACTACTACTCCTGCCATTACTAGTTCTCCTCTTGCTTTATGGCATTCTCAATTAGGTCATGTGTCTTTTGGTCATTTATGATCTCTAGTTTAAAGTGATCAGTTAGGTTCTTGCTTTATGGAATTCTCAATTAGGTCATGTGTCTTTTGGTCATTTATGATCTCTAGTTTAAAGTGATCAGTTAGGTCTTGTTCCAAATCATAAAGATGATTGTTTATCGCAAAACAACCCGTTTTACCATTTAATACCAGTATTTCTATATCTCATGCACTATTTGATCTCATATACTCTAATGTTTGGGGGCATTCACCTAATACTATCATTTGGGGAGGGGGGGGAGGGGATCTAAATACTTTGTCATTCCTGTCGATGATTTCACTCGTTTTACGTAGTTATTTCTTATGAAATCTCGCGAGAAAATATACTATGATTTTCACAAATGGTCAAAACTTAGTTTTCTTCCACCATGAAAATTTTTTGTGTTGCTAATGCCTAGGAATACAAAGGAACTCATTTTTTGAGATTCTTTCATCAAAATGGCATACTTTCTCACTATTCTTGTCTTGGTTACCTAACAATATGGTTATGCTGAACATAAACGTTGCCATGTCTTATACATCGTTTATGCTATTTTAATCTCTTCTACTTATCCTGAGCATTTTTTTTAGAAGGGGAAGTTGCTCTCATAATTGTCTATACTATTAACTCTATCCCTTCCCCTACCATCAACAATCAAACCCCATATGAGCGCTTGTATGGCACACCTCCTACCTATACTAGTCTTTATGTGTTTGGATGTGCTTGTTTTGTCCTTCTTCAACCACATCAGCATTCCAAATTAGAACTTCGCATCCGTTTGTGCTACTTCTTGGGGTATGGCATTGAACATAAAGGCTATCATTGTTGGTATGCTCTTTCTCATCATTTTCATGTCTCTCGTCATGTGATATTTTGGGAACACAAGATGTGCTCATTTATATCTGAGTTCCATTTGTCCACTCCTCTCCATTACATCATTATTTACAAATCCTTCTCTCCTGTTTGATGAGCTTGATATGAACACTACTTCCAACATGCTGACTCTGGCCCATTTTGAGGATTCTGCTCCACCTATTAGTCTTGCTCTGCCTCTTTTTTCTACTGGTGCTCCACTCCTTGTTATTGCTTCTATTCCAGCTTGTGCTCATACTTCACTTCCTAATCTTGTCTTCATTTCCTTTCACAATGCGCCTCATGCATTCCTTGATTCCACTGCATTTTCTTCTGAACCTAAGGTACCTCTTCATCATTCTACTCAGGTGTCATGGCCCAAACCCGCCCCTAAGGGTTCAGCATCGTAATCAGCCAGTAATACGTGATTACCAAAGGCCTGCTTAACAGTAATAACAATAGTACAGAGTAAAGGGCTGGCGGAAGCCAAACAGTAATGAAAAGATGTCCAATGAGTTGTGAAAATCTGAATGGAAAAAGACTTTTATGAACAGAGCCGCATTCATGACCAAAACATATATACATACGTCATATACACATAACATCCAGGTTAGGGACCAAATCCCCTCGACATAACTGTAAAGTCAAAAGTCTTAAACATTTATTACAAAATAGAGACAAAATGGTGAATCCGAGACACCCCAAAGCAGCCTTGGCTTGAACAGACTTGGAACCTCGAAGTGAGGCACAATGGTTGGCTTGACAAAACAAAAGCTTAACTTGACGCTCTTAGCTTCGGTCCGGTGCCTGGCCACCAGCATATAAATATAAACAGTGAGCTAAAGGCCAATGAATAACAACTATGTAAAGGGATTAAGAATGAATGTCCTTTCAGTAATTAAAACAGTCATTTATATCAGTAGATCAGTTATTCAATCAGTGGCTCATATTTCATGCCATATCAGTCAATTAGGAATCATAGCAGTCGTACGTGGTACATCTAATAGCAGAACAGTACAGCAGATCTTAATAGACCGAACAGTCAGTTGATGGCCATCAAAACAGTAAACAGTAGTAGTTCCAAACATTGGAACTGACAGAGATCTCTGTAACAGTAGCAGTAACAAGAACAGTAACAGTAAGTTGCTATGGATGTCACGAGTACGGTTTACAAATAGGACAAACATTCATTCAGTAAATAATATAATTTCAGAAAGCAGTACAGTCAATTGTTCAGAAATAATTATAATTGAACGTATCTTTACAACATTGTTACTCACAGATTACTGGGCTACAGGCAAGCTAATCAGCGTCCTCGGGTGCCAACCCTACACAGTTGCAGAACGAACACACACTAAATTACACACTCGAGATTAATAACTTAGCCCCTATCTTGACTTGGTGTGGTTCTATAACGTTATCCTCATTAAGATGCCTTAAACATGGCCTAGGAATGCCTAGGATGGAATGAGGATGCAAAAATTGCACTTTAAAACACTTTTCAAAATTTGCTGAAAACAGGGGTATCGCTCGAGCGTGGCTTTCCCCGCTCGAGCGGACATGCAGACAAAGAGGCTCCGCTCGAGCATGACTTCCCTTGCTCGAGTGGACTGCAAACTCATGAAAAAGTATTGGTTGCACGTTTTTCACGCTTGATGGACGCTCGACCCACGATCGAGCGTGAGACTCAAACACTCTCTCGAGCGCAGATTACCTCGCTCGAGCGGACTGCAAAACACATGAACTTCTGGGCATATGCATTTCATGCTCGAGTGTGACCCTCGATGCTCGAGCGGAAGTGCATGTACTCAGAGTGTACGCTCGAGCATGAAATCCTCCGCTTGAGTGTGGATCAAAAATCTGAAATTTCCAGATTGATCCTCAAGCACAAAACTCAACCTCTAAAGCTTCAAATTCGATTTTTCTGGGCTAATTTTCTGGAAAATACTTAGAAACCCATAATACAACATGTTTTGAAGATCATTTTATAAAATCAAGCCCAAAAGTGCGACAATTGAACACAATTTGTAATGTAAACTTGAAGAACAATACAAGAACATAACATACATGAGTTCTTATGAACTCTAATGCTCCAAAACATGATCAAATGCAAGATTGAACTCTAAAACATGGTGAATTCTTGGACCACAACTAAGATATGAACATGCATGCAAGAATTTCATGAAAAATAACTTCAAACTCTATGATATGGACATGCATGCACGAATTCACTCTCAAATCAACACTTTAAGCTAATTTCTTGACTCTAATCACCAATTTTCCATGAACTATGCATGTAACAACTTAAATTCATAATTAAAAGAATGAATTTCCTACCTTAAGTCTTGAACTCCAAGTGTGTTAGCTAAAAAATGCAATCATCCTTCAATTCCTCTAAATTCAAGCAAAACTTCTAGATGAATTCAATTTTTTTTCCAACTCTCTGTCACTCTCACGTTTTTGGTCAAGAAGATGAAATGAAGAATGATGCCAAACAAATGTAAAGTGTGAGAAGAAATGGCCTTGAATTAATCCACTTAGTGACAAAAGCGTAAATACCCTATATTCAATTAATCTAGCATTATTTAATCTAATTTAATCATTCCAAATTGAATTTTAATCAAACCTACCATAAAATCACACAAATCCTAATTAGCACATAACACTAACCAATTTCTGAATCGGTTGCCGCTAAGGCTTTCAATTCGTAATTCGAAGTCAAAACATGAACAGATCATTCAATGACAAACAAATAGAAATGCAATTAAAGCAACACACTCATGCAATCAATTCAGAATTTCATCTTAATCAATTACTCATCATGCTTAATCACGATTTAACACTAATCAGAGGTGAGGGTTGTCACAGTCTTCCCCCCTTAAAAGAGTTTGGTCCTCCAAACTCGGATTACCTTCATTTCGGAAAAACATTGGGTCCAGGGGAACAATTCAGGATATCTTTTTACCATATCGTCTTCCCTTTCCCAAGTGGCATAGATGCCACCATGGTTTTGCCAATCCATTTTCACTAACGAAATTTCTTTATTTTTCAACTTCTTGATTCGTCGGTTGACAATCTGAATAGGCCATTCTTCATAAGTGTAGTCATCACTTAGCACTACACGGGTAGGCTCAATAACATGGAAGGGATCCCGAAGATAATCCCTCAACATTGAAATATGGAAGACATTATGCATATGTTCCATTTCAGGAGGAAGCGCTACTTGGTATGTCACTGGATTAATCTTTTCAATGATTTCATACAGCCCAACATATCTCGGTGCTAGCTTACCCTTAGCCCCAAAACGAGTCTGTCCTTTCATTGGTGTCACTTTAACAAAAACATAATCACCCACTTCATATTCCCTATCTCGCCTTCGGACATCCGTATAACTTTTCTGTCGGCTTTGTGCGGTTTTCAACCTTTGTTGAATCAGTTTCACCTTTTTTGTGGTCTCATGTACAATCTCGGGCCCAAGTAAAGGCCCATCCCTAACTTCTGCCCAACAAATAGGAGACTGACATTTTCTGCCATATAAGGCCTTGAAAGGCGCCATATCAATGATCGAGTGAAAACTGTTGTTGTAGGCGAATTCAGCTAAAGGTAAATGACTTTCCCAATTTTCTTGGAAATCAAGAACACACATAAGCAGTAGGTCTTCTAGAGTTTGAATGGTTCTTTCTGATTGGCCATCTGTTTGAGGATGGTATGCACTACTTAGTCTCAATTCGGTACCCAATGCTGTTTGCAGACTTTGCCAAAATCTCGATGTAAACTTCGAGTCCCTATCAAAAACAATAAACACAGGCACTCCATGCAATCTAACAATCCCATCAATATAAATTGTAGCCAGTTTGTCCGCATTATAAATTATTTTGACAGGTAAGAAGTGAGCAGATTTAGTCAATCGATCAACAATAACCCAAATTGAATCCATAGCTCTACTGGAACGAGGTAATCCAACAATGAAATCCATGGTGATATGTTCCCAGTTCCACTCCGGTATTGGTAAGGGCTGAAGTAAACCTGCAGGTCGTCGATGTTCAGCTTTGACTTGTTAGCAATGTAGACATTTTGACACAAACTCGGCAATTTCTTTCTTCATTCCCGGCCACTAGAAATTAAGTTTCAAGTCTTGGTACATTTTTGTATCTCTTGGATGGATAGAAAGTTTTGAATTGTGACCTTCCTGCAAAATTCGCCTTTTCAGTTCAGAATCATTTGGTACACATAACCTTCCCTGAAATTTCAATATATTGTTTTCAAATTTAAAGTCCGGCCTTGGTTTGGATTCCCGTTCATCAATGATCTTTTTCAGAAATTCATCTTGTTGTTACTTCTCTTTAATCTCCTCAATAAATACCGATTGAGCAGAAATAGCAGCTAATGTCCCATCTTGTTCTTGTAAAACAATCTCAGCTTCAAGTTTCTCAAGATCACATAGCAGTTCTTTCTATCCAGTGAGTAAACAGGCCAAATTCCCAATTGATTTTCGACTAAGTGCATCAGCAACGATGTTAGCTTTTCCCGGATGGTACAAAATTTGCAAGTCATAGTCTTTTATCAGTTCTAACCATCTCCGCTGTCTCATATTCAACTCTTTCTGTATAAAGAAGTATTTTAAACTCTTGTGGTCTGTGTACAACTCACATGTTGCCCCATAGAGGTAGTGGCACCAAATTTTCAATGCAAACACTACTGCTGCAAGTTCTAAGTCATGAGTTGGGTAATTCTTTTCATGTGGCCTTAGTTGTCGGGAAGCATACGCAATAACTTTACCATTCTGCATTAATACACATCCCAAACCCTTATAAGAAGTATCACTAAAAATAGTAAATCCATCTGTACCTAAGGGTAGGATAAGAATCGGTGCAGTCACAAATCGAGTCTTTAATTCCTGGAAAGCTGATTCTCCTTGATCGGTCCAGTCAAATGATATCCCATTTTGAGTCAATTGAGTCAATGGTAGAGCAATTTTAGAAAAATCTTTCAGAAACCTTCTGTAGTACCCGGCTAATCCCAAGAAACTCCAAACTTCAGTAACATTAGTCGGTCTAGGCCAATTCACCACTGCTTCAATCTTCAGTGGGTCAACTGAGATGCCATCCTTACTAGTCACATGCCCCAAAAACATCACATTATCAAGCCAAAATTCACATTTTGTTAGTTTCGCATAGAGTTTCTGTTCTCTTAAGGTCTGTAAGGCAATTCTCAAATGATGTTCATGTTCTTCCTTACTCTTGGAATAAATCAAAATGTCATCTATAAAAATAACCACAAATTCGTCGAGGAATGGTTTGAAAATTCTGTTCATAAGGTCCATAAATGCAGCAGGTGGATTAGTAACTCCGAAAGACATAATAAGAAATTCATAATGTCCATACCTCGTTCGGAAGGCGGTCTTTTCAATGTCCTCTGTTTTGACTTTCAACTGGTGATATCCGGATCTAAGGTCAATTTTGGAAAAAACCTGAGCACCTTGCAATTGGTCAAATAAATCATCAATACGAGGCAATGGGTACTTGTTTTTCACTGTCACCTTGTTCAATTCGCAGTACTCAATGCAGAGTCTTAGTGAGCCGCCTTTCTTTTTCACAAATAAGACTGGCGCACCCCACGGTGGAGTACTGGGCCTGATGAACTTCTTATCCAACAATTCTTGCAGCTGTATTTTCAATTCTTTCAATTCAGTAGGTGTCATTCTGTATGGAGCTTTGGAAATTGGTTGTGTACCCGGTAACACTTCAATAGCGAACTTAATTTCCCTATCAATCAAATCCCCTGGCAAATCATCTGGAAAAGCATCTGGGAATTCTCTAACTATAGGAATACTGTCCACATTAGTTTTAGTATCAGCAGGTACAGTCAATATGCAACATAAATACCCTCTACACCCCTTTTTAATTAATTTGAATGCTTTCATGGACGAAATCAGATATGGGGGAGGTACTACACCAACTCCGTTAAACACAAATTCAGGTAAACCAGGTGGACGGAAAATAACTTGTTTCGTTACATAGTCTATGGAAGCATGATATTTTGTTAACTAGTCCATTCCCAAAATTACATCGAAATGATCAATATTCAAAGGCAGTAAATCAATATGCAAAAGTGCATCCCCAACAACAATCTCACATGCAGGATACACATAAGCACAAGTCATGGATCCCCCAGCAGGTGAAGACACAGCTAACAAATAGTTCATGGGTTCTAGTGGTTTATTTAATTTTCGTGTAAAAGCATGCGAGACAAATGAATGTGTAGACCCCGAATCAATCAAAATATAGGCATTTTGGGCACAGATTAAGAGTATACCTGACACAACTGTCTCGGTGTTCTGCACATCTCCCGGTACGAGTGCAAACACCCGGCCTTGCCTTAAAAGCTCATTTCCAGTAGCTTTGGGATTGGGTTTTGGTATAACAGTTGATGCTGTGGCACTAGCTGCAGCCTTACTATTGCCTTGAGACGTGGAAGGGCAATCTTTGACCATGTGGCCCACCTTGCCACACCTGTAACATGCACCAGAAATTTTGTAGCAAATCCCCTTATGTCTTTTGCCACATTCGGAGCAAGGTGGTATGAAACTGTTTCCCTGACTAGCGTTGCTTATTGATCCTGTGTTTTGCTTTTTGTTCAATGAGTTATTTCGGCCCTTTTTGAAATTGAAGCCTCGCCTCTTACCCCACCATTTGGTCACCGATGTCTTAGTCTATTGCAATGCAGTGACATTTGCCTCGGCCATAATTGCTCGGTCAAGGACATTCACATATTTAAGTAATTTCAAAACATTGATTCGATCCAGTATCTCTACATTAAGCCCGACTTCAAACTTTCTAGCCTTTTTGTAATCAGTATCCACCATGTGTGGTGCATATCGGGCAAGTTCAATGAACTTAGATTCATATTCTGCTACTGACATGGTACCTTGCTTCAACTATTCAAATTCAGTTACCTTGCGGTCTCGGACACACTGGGGAAAGTATTTTTCAAAGAAGGCTTCTTTAAACTGAGCCCAAGTCATAGCATTATTAGTATCACGTATCAACATCCACCACCGTCTAGCCTCTTCTTGTAAAGTAAAGGTAGCCAGTAATACCTTGTATGCCTCCGAACAAGGAAACACTTCAAACAATTTTTCGATCTCTAGAACCCATGCTTCGGCCTTTAGTGGCTCAAGGCCTCCTTGAAATGATGGTGTCTTCATTTTGTTGAACTTCTATGTCAAAGCAATCACATCATCATGAACATTCGGTTCTGGTTGTACTGGATGAGGTGGGGGCTGTTGGTTCTGTTGGTGCCTTAAGGCCTTGGTCAACAGTTCAATCGTTCTTTCTAACCTTGCCATTCTTGCCTCAGATGATTCAGATTCATCGGCATTTCTCGTATTCTCTATTTCACTATATGCAATACGATAAAAATAAACATAGGAAGTTGTTTACTTGAGAACATTAGCACATATATTCATATCATGGCCACACACACATTCTCATGCTCATGCAATGCCCTAATTACTTTTCTAGGACATCTTATAGCTCATTTGGACACATGTGTGCGGTATAACTCGTACTCTGATACCACTCTATCACGACCCAAACCCACCCCTAAGGGTTTAGCATCGTAACCGACCAGTAATACGTGATTACCAAAGGCTTACTTAACAGTAATAACAATAGTACAGAGTAAGGGGCTGGCAGAAGCCAAACAGTAATGAGAAGATGTCCAATGAGCTGTGAAAATCTGAATGGAAAAAGACTTTTATGAACAGAGCCGCATTCATAACCAAAACATATATACATACGTCATATACACATAACATCTAGGTTAGGGACCAAATCCCCTCGACATAACTGTACAGTCAAAAGTCTTAAACATTTATTACAAAATAGAGACAAAATGGTGAATCCGAGACACCCCAAAACAGCCTTGGCTTGAACAGACTTGGAACCTCGAAGTGAGGCACAATGGTTGGCTTGACAAAACAAAAGCTTAACTTAACGCTCCTAGCTTCGGTCCGGTGCCTGGCCACCTGCATATAAATATAATCTATGACCTAAAGCCCAGTGAATAACAACTATGTAAAGGGGTTAAGAATGAATGTCCTTTCAGTAATTAAAACAGTCATTTACATCAGTAGATCAGTTATTCAATCAGTGGCTCATATTTCATGCCATATCAGTCAATTAGGAATTATAGCAGTCGTACGTGGTACATCCAATAGCAGAACAGTACAACAGGTCTTAATAGACCGAACAATCAGTTGATGGCCATCAAAACAGTAAACAGTAGTAGTTCCAAACATTGGAACTGACAGAGATCTCTGTAACGGTAGCAGTAACAGTAACAGTAACAGTAACAGTAAGTTGCTATGGATGCCACGAGTACGGTTTACAAATAGGACAAACATTCATTCAGTAAACAATATCATTTCAGAAAGCAGTCCAGTCAATTGTTCAGAAATAATTATAATTGAACGTATCTTTACAACATTGTTACTCACAGATTACTGGGCTATAGGCAAGCTAATCAGCGTCCTCGGGTGACAACCCTACACAGTTGCAGAACGAACACACACTAAATTACACACTCGGGATTAATAACTTAGCCCCTATCTTGACTTGGTGTGGTTCTATAACGTTATCCTCATTAAGATGCCTTAAACATGGCCTAAGAATGCTTAGGATGGAATGAGGATGCAAAAATTGCACTTTAAAACACTTTTCAAAATTTGCTGAAAACAGGGGTATCGCTCGAGCGTGGCTTTCCCCGCTCGAGCGGACATGCAGACAAAGAGGCTCCGCTCGAGCATGACTTCCCTCGCTCAAGCGGACTGCAAACTCATGAAAAAGTACTGGTTGCACGTTTTTCACGCTTGATGGACGCTCGACCCACGATCGAGCGTGAGACTCAAACACTCTCTCGAGCGCAGATTACCTCGCTCGAGCGGACTGCAAAACACATGAACTTCTGGGCATATGCATTTCATGCTCGAGCGTGACCCTCAACGCTCGAGCGGAAGTGCATGTACTCAAAGTGTACGCTCGAGCATGAAGTCCTCCGTTTGAGCGTGGATCAAAAATCTGAAATTTCCAGATTGATCCTCAAGCACAAAACTCAACCTCTAAAGCTTCAAATTCGATTTTTCTGGGCTAATTTTTTGGAAAATACTTAGAAACCCATAATACAACATGTTTTGAAGATCATTTTATAAAATCAAGCCCAAAAGTGCGACAATTGAACACAATTTGTAATGTAAACTTGAAGAACAATGCAAGAACATAACATGCATGAGTTCTTATGAACTCTAATGCTCCAAAACATGATCAAATGCAAGATTGAACTCTAAAACATGGTGAATTCTTGGACCACAACTAAGATATGAACATGCATGTAAGAATTTCACGAAAAATAACTTCAAACTCTATGATATGGATGTGTATGCATGAATTCACTCTCAAATCAACACTTTAAGCTAATTTCTTGACTCTAATCATCAATTTTCCATGAACTATGATGTAACAACTTAAATTCATAATTAAAAGAATGAATTTCCTATCTTAAGTCTTGAACTCCAAGTGTGTTAGCTAAAAAATGCAATCCTCTTTCAATTCCTCTAAATTCAAGCAAAACTTCTAGATGAATTCAATTTTTTTTCCAACTCTCTATCTCTCACGTTTTTGGTCAAGAAGATGAAATGAAGAATGATGCCAAACAAATGTAAAGTGTGAGAAGAAATGGTCTTGAATTAATCCACTTAGTGGCAAAAGCGTAAATACCCTATATTTAATTAATCTAGCATTATTTAATCTAATTTAATCATTCCAAATTGAATTTTAATTAAACCTACCATAAAATCACATAAATCCTAATTAGCACATAACACTAACCAATTTCTGAATCGGTCGCCGATAAGGCTTTCAATTTGCAATTCGAAGTCAAAACATGAACAGATCATTCAATGACAAACAGATAGAAATGCAATTAAAGCAACACACTAATGCAATCAATTCAGGATTTCATCTTAATCAATTACTCATCATGCTTAATCACGATTTAACACTAATCAGAGGTAAGGGTTGTCACATCAGGGTAACACAAAATTCCGTCCTTCTTTGTGATTTCGTTGTTGGTTCTACTACTTTTTTTTTCTTCATGAACCTATTTCATATCAAGAGGCTTGCTCTAACCCTCTTTGGCAACAAGCTATGACTGACAAACTACAGGCTTTTGACAAAACTCATACTTGGGATGTAGTTAATCTTCCTCATAGAAAGAGTGTTATTAGTTGCAAATGGGTTTACAAGATCAAGACTTATTCTGATGGTTCTATTCAGCATTACAAAGCTCATCTTGTTTCCCAGGGGTTCACACAATAATATGGGATTGACTATGAGGAAACTTTTGCTTCTGTTGCTCGTCTTGCTTTAGTTCGTAACTTACTTGCAGTTGCTATTACGCGCCACTAGAGTCTTTGTTTGATAGATGTTAAGATCGCTTTTTTTAATGGTTTTCTCACTGAGGAAGTTTATATTTAACCTCCTCGTGGTTCCTTTATTCCATCACTCAAACTCCACAAACTTCTTCGTGCTTTGTACAGTTTGAAACAAGCTCCTCGTGCTTGGTTTGCCAAGTTCAGTTCTATCATTCATGACTTTAGGTTCTCTTTCAGTGCCTACGATTCTGCGCTATTTATTTGTAAGACAAAGCATGATACTATTCTTCTTTTTCTTTATTGGAAGATATGATCATCACTGGGGATGACATAGTGAGTACCTCTTGTCTCAAACAATTCCTTAGTTGCCAGATTGAGATGACGAATTTGGATTTGCTTAGCTACTTCCTTAGCTTGGAAATCTCTCATGATTCCTCTGATTATTTTCTTTCCCAGACCAAGTAATCTCTTATCTCTTGGCTCATGTTGGCCTTATCGATTGTAAGACTACCTCTACACCAGTTGATATTCTAACTCATCTCACACCTCTTGACGGTAACCTATTGTCTGATGCTACTTTATATCGTTAGCTCGTTGGCAGTCTTGTCTATCTCACAATTACTCATCCAGACATTACTTATGTTGTTCACATTGTCAGTAGTTCATTATTGCTCCTCGTTATCTACACTGCGATGCTCTGATTCCTATTTTGCGCTATCTTAAAGGCATTAAGTTTCATGGTCTTCACTACTCAGTTCATTCTTCTCTATAGTTACATGCATTCTCTGATACGGATTGAGTAGGGGATCTTACTAACTGTCGTTGTACTACAGGGTTCTATTTATTCTTGGGTGACTCTTTCATTTCCTGGCATAGCAAGAAGCAAACTTTTACTGCTTGTTTTTATACTGAGGTTGAGTATCGTGCTCTTGCTGACACTACTTAGGACCTGGTGTGGCTTCATTGGCTTCTTTTTGATATAGGAATTTCTCATCCTGCTGTCACCCACCTCTATTGTGACAATCAGAATGCTATTCAGATTGCACATAATGATGTCTTTCATAATCGCACCACGCATATTGAGATTGATTGTCACTTCATACGGCAGTATGTAACTAGTAGCACTGTTCATCTTCTCTTTGTTACCTTTACTGATCAGACAGCTGACATCTTTACCAAGGCTCATCCTCTGGATGCTTCTGTAATTTAATTTCCAAGCTCAAGTTGATATTTGCATTATCAGCTTGAGCTTGAGGGGGGCGTTAATATATATATATATATATTATGTCCATATTATATTCCTTACCATACTTAGTGTCCATATTGTATTCCTTACCATACTTAGCTTTACCATACCTAGATTTCTCTCATCCTATATAAAGGAGTCTTATATTCATCGTTAAATTCATTCAATATATTACAAAGTTCCTCCCCTCTCTCTCTCTCTCTCTCTCTCTCTCTCTCTCTCTAATATCATAACAATGACATTGCAGTGAAATGCCAAATCGGCCATAAAAGAAAGAACCCAAAGAAATTAATACACCCATTGGAAGAATTAACTTGAGACTCGTTCAAAACATTTGCTGCATTAGTCTTAAAATGTTAGACTACATAACGACACCACTTGAAATTACAAATTACTTCATACCAAATGTTCGTGCATTGAATTGCTAGAGTCCACACAGAGTAAAACTAATTTTCTCAATATCAAATAATTGAAGTATCCTATTCGTGACTTTGACTCATATCTGGTTGATCTAATGTTGCATGTCATTCTAGGACTAACTTAATCACAGATTTTGTGTGAGTCATTATTTCATTTGCTTTTAAGAAAATTACAATATAAGTTTTAAACTTAATCAATTAGTTTCAATATCTTTCCCCTGCATCATGGCATTGTTGTATGCATAGTGTTGGCATAATTACTACAAGTGATGTTTTATATGTCATTAGTACTTTACAATTTCTTAAGTAACCAATGTAAAAATGGCTTTCTTGAGAGTTTTTATTTAGAATAAACAATGTTTACGGGCTAACCCATAGGATTTTTTATTCCTGTAAAAAGCGAAGATTAAACAAATTGAGTGCTTGTATAGCTCAATCCAAGCACCGAATAAATAGTATGAATACTATAACAATCAATCTGTAATGATTTTGAGTGAATCATTTTGCTTTGTGTGTGAATAGCAACGTTCACTAAGACCTAAGGCCATGTTTATTTTGGCGGCCTAGATTAGATGGGATTAGCATTCCTAGGATTGTTAGTCAAGATTATCAATCTCTTTGCATTGTGTATCCTATTCGCTGTTTGGATTGGTTCATGATTATGATGAGGGATTGATAAAATACAATCCATTCAATTTTTTAACTTAGCCAATTGGTCAAAACCTCTCTTTAATCTCTTATTTTTTTATCTCATCCGTCCTCTTGGGATTCAATATTTCCACAAATGAGAGATTTTTGTATTTTGTTAGATTATTAGTCCAATCCCCCTAAACAAACATGGCCTAAGAATAGTCATATTTTAATATGCCTTTTCAATACTGACAAACTTTTCTTGGGATAGATGGGAACTTGGGTGGCATGGTGGAAAGTAGAACTAAAACATTTACCATCAGCTTCATCATCTTATTTAGATGGCCTATTCTAAATTTCGGAAGTTAATATGAAGAATGTAGGAAGAACATATGTGTTATTATAGGGGTCTATGTTACTTCAGCCTAGTCTGATAGTTAATATTTGTTATATAAATAAGGTTCAAGAAAGATTAAATCATAATGATTGAAATTCAGCTTCTTGTTTTGCAACCTTCATGAAATTGCTTAATTAAATGGCTTGTGGTACATATATGTGTGTATACCTATGCTATTATTAATAGGGAAATTTGGTTATAAACCCCATTTACCTTCCTTTCATTGTTAAAAGGACTAAGAAAAAAATTATACTTTCTAAACTCCTTCATAATTATAAAATCTTGCATAAAGGACAAAATTTATTATTTAAATATTTTATTAGACTATTATACCCTCAACTAAATTTTCCCACCTTCTCCACCCACTCTCTCCCCACCTTCTCTGTCTTTCTCCTCCCTGTCTCCCTTCTCTAACTCCTTCAAGCTTCAGATCTGGAAGCTTCAGACCTCGCCAATGCCACCGGCGTCCGATCCTCTTCCGCTACTCCCTCTGGAATCAAGCTTTGATTCAACAGGTTAACGAGAATCACCAGTCGAAGATGCCTGACAATCTCGTCAAGAACGTTGCCTTAATTCGAGAGATCAACAGTAATATATCCAAAGTCATATCTCTCTACTCCGATCTTTCTGTTGATTTCTCCAACATCGTTTAGCAACGGCACGCGATCAACAATGACGACCACGTGGAGAAGAGTGCTGGTGGAGTTGTTTGGTTATACATATTTTTTTAAACACAGATTTGAGTTTTGAATATATATATATATATATATTTGTGTGTATGAGTGTTGTTGAACACGTGTACTCTTTTCATTGAGATTTGTGATTGTTGATCGAGTCTTAGAAGTTTTTCTTCTCAATTAGATATGTTGATTAATTTGTTTTGTTTTTGTTTGTTTGTCTGTTTTTTATTTTATTTTATTTATTTTTGTTGTTTTTTATCTAATTTCATTTGACAGAACCAGAGTAAAATTTTACTCTGGTTCTATTGCTCTGTTTTTTGTTTCAGATAATGGGAGTAAAATTTTACTTATGTTCTATTGCTCTGTTTTTTGTTTGAGAGAATTAGAGTAAAATTTTACTCTGGTGTTAGAATGATAGTAAAATTTTACTATCAAGAGGTGGTCATTGCCAAACACGGTTGCCGCCACAAACACTGCCTTCATTTTTTTACTTTTGTGCAGAGTAACATTTTAATTTTAGCTTCAGAGTCTCATAGTTTACTCGTTTTTCACAGTAAAATTTTACTTTTATACAGAGTAAAATTTTACTTTTGTGTAGAGTCTAACATTTTACTAGTTTTTCAGAGTAAAATTTTACTTTTATACAGAGTAAAATTTTACTTTTAGCTTCAGAGTCTCACAGTTTACTCGTTTTTCAGAGTAAAATTTTACTTTTATACAGAGTAAAATTTTACTTTTGTGTAGAGTCTAACATTTTACTAGTTTTTCAGAGTAAAATTTTACTTTTAGTTTCAAAGTGTAACATTTTACTCTTATTCAGAGTAAAATTTTACTTTTATTCAAAGTAAAATTTTACTCTGAAATACACAGTGAATATGGCTTAATAAGAGAGCTAATAGATATGAGGGTAATATAGTAAAAGAAACAAGTTTTAAAATATTAGAGGGTTTTGAAAGTACTTATATAATTCTTGTCCTTTTAAAAGACAAATTAGATAGTGAGGGGGCTATCACCAAATCCCCCTTATTAATAATCAAACACTCCAATTTGGTGATGCATCAATTTGAAGCCCTATCATATTTTCAATTTTCCAAATCCCAAAAGAAATCTCTTCCATTTTTTTCTCTCTCCTCTTCCATGTTTTGTGTAACATTTTGCTTCAATGACTGACATTAACAACTGTTGACTCTTTACGTTGTAATTACCTGTATTGTACGTGCGTGGACATAATATATGTATATATTCATTGTTTCATTTGAACTATCAGTCTTTCTAGTCAGAATATTCTGTTAGTTCAAAGTAACCTACAGATGAATGTTGCAACGTTGAGTGCTAATTGACTTGACAAAAGTAATAGATTGCATTCCCCTCTACCGTATCGACCTTTTTTAAAGAATAAATTGCTATGTTGAGTTTTTGAAACTAGAAATTTTCCAGTGGTCATACAAGCAATTTGTTTGAATCCAATAGAGAAACACTAATAGAGCATCCCAAAATTGAATGCATATGAGGCGTTATCTTATGTTGGGGTAGGAATTGAATGGCTTAGAAATTATTGGAAGAATTGAATACCAAACTCCCATAATTGAAGAAATTTTTTGTCTCTACAGTACTTTAATTGACCTTTGTTTGTCACATCCTTTAAATTCATATCTCCTATAAGTGTGTCCTTTACACAAGTATCATCATTTTGGCGAGTATAATCTATTTTGAGTAAAGTGGCATTTTGATCATGTTAATCATTCCCAACTATGCACATACACCTCTCCAGAGGTCATGTGAAAGTATCTAACACATGTCAAACTCGAACATGTGCCGAACGTGTGCCAGACACGTTAGAACACACTACGGACACATTGTAAACACACTAGGGACGTGTTGAGGATCATTTTTTTTTTACTAAATAGCAGAGTAAGGTTGATGAATTTGATGAAATTAAATATTTGATACAAAATAAATATAAAATATTTAAAAATATGACATATAGTAAATATATAAAATTTTATGTTTTGCACGTACGTATCCCCTATGTATTGTGTCTTGCTTTTAAAAAAAATTTGCATGTCTACATGTCTATGTCAAGTTTGCGTCATGTTCGTGCTTCTTAGCTTCCAGCTAGAGAAGGAAATGTGCTTTTGGTAAAAACAAATCTTTGCTGACATAACTTTAAAATATTCAAAATGCACTCTAAATAGGTTAGGTCACTTATTTACAGATCTTTGAGGATTTATTCATGCACTTTTGGTTTTACCTTGCATTTTTTTTTTTTTTTTGTTTCTTGGTATCATTTTTAATAACATGCAGGGTGGAGAAAATGCAAAACATGAAGTTCCTCCCGTTAACAATGGTGAGTAGTGTTATCTTGATTAAAAGATTCATGATACACTTTTCCATTTTTAATTTTGACTACCATAGTTGTGCTGCAATGTAGTAATTTGATATTGTTTAATGATACACCAACAGTTTTGCCATCTACACAACAAATGCCTGAAAAAAGCATACTTGAATTAGTCCTAAATACACTAAAAAGGTGATTTCTTTTTGCAATTTTAAGAAGAAAATAATTGATTCTAGTGATTGAAATTTTAAATAAGAATACAGTTTTCAATTATTTGGATTTTTGTAGATATATGGTGTTCTTATTTTATTTGTTTCT
The DNA here is from genome assembly GCA_036172215.1 of Camellia granthamiana. NCBI lineage: Eukaryota > Viridiplantae > Streptophyta > Magnoliopsida > Ericales > Theaceae > Camellia > Camellia granthamiana. Next base: position 54,587,636 of record CM069905.1, on the reverse strand, counting down.
CTATTTAGGATTGTTACACATACAACATTTGTTGAGCTAGTTGACCCGAATAAGGTTGATTGTTATTTATAGATTCAACTTGTTCAATTTTGGATTTGATTTTTGATCCACAATGATCATGCATCTATTGCTTTGCAAGGTAAAAGGCTACTATGAATTTATTAAAAATCCAATGGATTTTGGCACAATGAGGGCGAAACTCCATGAAGGAATGTACACCACTTTGAAACTATTTGAGGTTTGTTCTTTTATAAACAATTACTCTCCTCTTTTATTTTACATTTTCTTTTTCTTCAAGTTCTTTTTTTTAAATAAATAAATAAGAGAGAGTTTGCAAACATGAAAAACTATGAAGCATGACACGTCTCGAATATGTTGGGGTGCACGCTAAGGACACGCTATATTTTAAAAAAAAAAATTATATGTTTGCACATGTCTCCAAACATGTCGTGTCCTAAATATTTTAAAATTATGGATGATTGTATGTCCGTGCTTCTTAGATAAAAATTTTCAACTTATTCAAATTTGGAACATTATGTCTCGTATATTGTTGTTAACTAATTCATTTTTCTTCGAATTATTGTTAACAGGATGATGTATTTTTGATGTGCAACAATGCAATGCGATTCAATGCACCACACAGTCTATTACAAAGAGGTTGGTTCATCTAATCTTTATAAGAGTGGGTGAAAACAAGACAATTATATACATTCTCAAATGTTTTTTCATTCCATAATTTAGTTGTATGAACATCTTGTGATCCCTAGGCCCGTGCTATACATGATTTCGCAAAGGGGCTCTTTAATAATCTAAAAAATGATCTTAAAGCAATTGATAAAGAGTACTCACTACTAAGATGTGTGAGAAGATCCCAAGGTAAAGGAAGATGTTTGGGCATTAAGATCGGTGCTAAGCTTCCTGGTAAGAATCAATGTTAAATACATTATTTAATAGTCCATTTCATCTTCATTGAACACTATGGCAAGACACAATTCTTGTGAATATTTTTGTGGGATTTTGTAGATTTCTACACTTGACATCTAGATCTATTTGTAAACATTTCCAAAATGCATTTTTTTTTAAAGCATTTCGCTTACTGATTCATGCAAAGTAGGCATAATTTCCGTTCAATATTGTTGTTGTGTATATATATATATATTTAAAAACTATTAACCAAAAGGAACTAGCATATTCTTAAGCAAACGCACATACAATTGTCCTCGTTCTTTCTAAATTGTTTAGTTCATATTTTCTGTGTTTGTGTGTGCTATACATATGTGATTTCTAGATCTCATGAATAGGAAAAAAAGAAATTATGTTAGATAATTTGTGAGACAAGAGAGCTTTTGTGAACTAAATTTTCTTTAATTCATCAATTATAAATTAAAATTAAAGGACTAAAACATGCACGCGTTCGCGCACTCACAAAGCGAAGAATGATAGAATGTGAATGTACTTCCATATTTAGAATAATTTTCATTTTTGACATGCTTTTTATCATTGGGGGATATTCACAGCATTTTGAATCTTGCATTGTTTATTGCATTTAAACTTTCTTGTTTTACTTCTTTGAACAGGTTTTAGAGATGGCCAAAATGTGAATTTGTGTGAAACTGAAAGGCGTCAAACATACAAGCCCCAGACTTCTGTATTCAATGAGAAGTCAATATTTTCAACATTTGATAGCTCCTCAAAACATCTTGTGCCTGTAAGTTCCATATACATAAATGAAAATTATAGGCATGCACCAACAATCAAGTTCCACTACATAAATGCACATTATGCACACACACGCATGTCAAGTTCTACATACATAAATGCACATTATGCGCGCACACATGCACATAGAATGACATAGTCATAAATTTTATTTAGTGGGGTCATTTAACAAATTATCATTGAAGTTAGTGTGATTGATTTTTAGTTCTACAAAATCCTATCAAAATCAACTTCCAAGTGATACACTATCCACAAGAATGTTTGTAAGGAAAGAAAAATTCAAACTCATAAGCACGTAAGTGTAGACGTCCCCGAACGTCCCGGGAGAGAATCTCGTTTTGTTCATATGGGCTCACTACAGTTCAGGACTCAAATGTCATGGTCCTGTATCTAATCTCGCAGAGTGCAATGTAAGACCGATGAATCATCAAAGACTGGCAAATCGTTTTTGAAAACAGATTTTTTGAAAGAAGTGCCAAACATGGACTACTTTGCCAGATACAAAGTCGCCACCTAAATATTTTATTTTGGGAAATTTAGGAAACCCTGACTCGTTGCCTAAGGCCACATGTCCGTCATCACCAAAGTTGTCTCGGCTCGGGAACTTGGGTACGATTGGGGAAGGTCACTTCGTGAGCACCCCCGCTCGCCCGATCAAAGATCGGCCTCTACTAACCATGATATCGAGTTTTGAAAACATTACGCATTCTTATTCCGGTTATTAGCCTAGAATTACTTGTGATGCGCACAGCATACAAGTATAGACTGGGTCGCCTGAATTGGAACAAAACATCTTATGTTTGTTTTGAAAAACGGTTTACTACTCGCAAGTAGGCTAAAATGCAGGTTTTGCCACCCTCGGGTGGGCTTAGAAAAGATGGTTTTGCCACTATCTAGTGGGCTTAAAACTTACAGTCAATGCATTATTCCAATTCGGATAATCCAACCTTCACCCACAGGCATTCAGGCAAGTATATCATATAAGCAAATAGCCTCATGGTAAGCATGCTATCATGGCAGTCACTCACACGCATGCAAGGATGCTAAAGCATAAACACTTATCGAGTACTCCAAGCCAAAACAGAAGCTATGTTAGAAATTCATGCATGATCCTAACTATGTTGAAATGCCTAATGCAACACATGCAGGAATGCAACTACAATAGGCTCGGCTATTCTAAAGATGGCATGTGAAATGCTACAGCTAACACGTATTCAACTTGGGATTGAAATACGATGCAGTAAGTATGATGCGCCGAGCCCAGTGCATGCAAGACAGATAAATGGATGCAAACATGCAAGCATAAGTATGCTAATTGAAACATGCCCTAAACTAACCATCATAAGCTGGTAAATAAAAGGGAGAAAGACGTGGGGTGGGAAGACATACATCACACACATGCACACTTATTACACAATTGCCCTCGCTTGGAGGGTCCGAATAAATAATACAGTCCGAATAAATAATTACAGTCCGAATAAATAATTAAATATTACAAAACCCTAATTAATTAACAGATTAACTAGGAAAGCAAGTAAATTAGCATGCAAGCTAAATGGACCGCCTCAGCTCTGTTCCGAATGATGAAAGATGCATGCATGCTCGAGCTGCCTCGTCGGGAAATTTCTCGCGATGCCCCAATTTGCCTCTGTTTGCAATTAATTCCGGAATGTTGTGCAAAGCTCTAGAAGGCTGTTGATTTCTGGTTTGCTGCAACAGAAAGCAAGAAAGGGGCATGGCAAAGTATTTTCACATATGTATGCACACCTCGATCCTCGTGCCACCAATCACGCATCTCGATACATGATGGCCGAGGTGTCGAATTGCACGACTCGATGTGAAATGAATGCACATGACAACACAACAAGGCCTAGACTCCATCACGGGTAATCCGGAGTGTCGACGACCGGGAATTGAGACACGTTTCGTCACTTTGAGTACGAAATGTCCCTCGTTTCCCGTGTTTGGGCTAACTCCTATCCCAAACACAATGCAATGAGATGGCATACACAATGCGACTAACATGCAACCTAGCATACGCAATGCTATGGACTAAAATGGCATACACAATGCACGTGACATAACATGGCATACACAATACACTTACGAAGACTATCATGCGCATATGAACTAAATGGCATATACAAATGCAAGATGGACTTACACCAATATGAGTGGACCTCAGCCACACTCACATCAGTGGCCATATGATGAAAATGAGACAACCAAAATACATGCAAACATGCACGAATGCAATGAACCGATCCTAAGGCACAACATGCAACTCTAACTAAGCATAGCAGAGGATGAAACATGGCATAGAATGGGACATGATTTAGCTCTGAAATGGCATAAAAGATGGTCCCGAAACATGCAAATATGGCACACAAAGCAAGCTAGGGAGCCCGGGTACCGAAACTAGTGAAGTGCGTTACTCAAGAGGTACCCAAAGCAATGCACTAATGGCAAAACCAACCCCAAATAGACCCTAGGCAGGTCTAAAACAGTGGGGAAATGACCTAAAATGATGGCTCAGAATGCAAAGAAATGGAGCTCATTCAATGGCCCGAAAACAAGGCATTCATGGACAACTCTCAAGCACACTTAAGGAGTATAAAACATGGCAATATGGCATTGATACAAGCTCTGAAATATGATGTATAATGGACCCAAAACATGAACACACCTCAGTATATGCATGGAATGAGCCTCAAAACTCAAAGTTAAGCATGGGTATTGAACTATAAGCATGCAAAATAAACATCATTCGACCATGAGAGCCAAAAACAGAGCTAAGGCAGTCCAAAATATGCACAAAATCAGTTTAAGGCATGGCCAAAAAGTGCTAAAATCAAGGGTCAACAAAGCATGCAAAGAAAGCTAGTGAACCATGAGTTGCACTACAACTATATGAAGCACATGAGGGCTCACCAAACCAGCCAAAAATAGAAGTATTCCATGCCAAAATATGCCCAAATAACCACTGGAACTCAGTCAATGCATGCAAGAATGATAGACTCCTTTGATGGGCTAATAAGAGGGTTATTCTACACATATATGATGGATATACAAAATGGCAAAACCACCTCTGAAAAGAGGTTATGACAGCCCTAAAACCCACCAAAAAGGCCCTGAAATTAGTCTAGGAAGCATGCAAGTGAAAGCCCCTTTGAAAGGCCTTGAATAGGATTGTTCTACACATGCATAATAGATATTCAAAATGGCCAAAAGGGCTCTGGACAGAGCTTATGCAGACCTTAAAACTCACCAAATAGGGCCTGAAACATGACTTCAAAATATGCAAAATGGAGCTCCTTTGGAAGGCCAACAAACCTATTAAAGAGAACAAGGGGTGAGAGGGTCACCCCTCTCTAATTTAAGGGCTCAAAAACACATATTAGCCACTAAAAATCTACTAGATTTCAGTGGCCAAAAGGCCAAACCAAGACCAATGCAAATGCTCTAATGCATAGCCCTAAACATGAGAAAATGAAGCATGCAAAGGGGAAGATGGCCCCAAACAGAAAAATGACCTTGATCAAACTTAAAGAGGAGCTCAAAAACAAAACTTTTTTCAGTTTATGACGAAGCCCAAAAATGCTTAGAAATAAGGCTAAAGTATGGAGCAAAACAATGTCAAAACGGGGGAAATGGTAACTTACCCTTGTAGAGCCGACCCTCAGCAACTTCTGGACCACGGTAATGAGCCTTCAACCTCTGCAAATCAGTTCCAAGGTGCTTGGATGGATGGTGGAGGTGTTGTGCTAGGAGGTGTAGTGTAATGGGTGCAAGAATAATGGGGTTTGGGGCTTAAAGAAGAGAGCTATGGAGGGAGAAGTGTATAAGCCTCAGCCAAAATTTTTCTAACCCTTGCAAATGGAGAGGAGACCCTCTCTTATAAAAGACAAAGGGCCAAGGCTTCTCTAAGAAGCTTCAACAACAGGCCAAAGCTTCTAAAAGAAGACAAACAAATGGGGTAAATCTCAGAGGATGGGTCAAATGCTTCATAGCTGGCACAGCTGTGTTGCACTCAGGAAGGCCAAAAAGGGGATGGTTGGCCGACCAGTTCAAGTGATCAGCCGACCAGGGTTCAAAAGGTTCAATGTGAAATACTGGTCGGCCATACCAGAAAAGTGGCCTCCTAGATGAGTACAATATAGTGGTGGTATAGGAGACCAGAAAATGTGACCCAGGAGAGAGGAAAACCAGCTTTCTAGCAAGGTTCAAAAGGGTCAGGAAGAAAAGCTGGTCGGCCTACCCATATTAGTGGCCTCCCAGATGAGCACAACACAATGGTAGTATGGGAGACCAGAAATTATGCCCCAAAAGTGAGGGAGACCACCCCTCTAACAAGAAAATCGGGCGGCGAACAGAAAGGTGGTCTCCAAGAAGAAAATGTGGTCTCCCACCATACCACCACCTTCCTAACAATGAAAATAGAGTCCATGCCAAAAATGAACCCACACCGATGCAAAACGAGGGTTCGGGGGCCAAAACGCGCAGTTGGGTGCCCCGAAAACTGACTATTAAGCACCGCAGGTGGCATACGATCACGAAGGTGGTCTCCCAGGCCACAGTGTCCCTCTAGGGAGAGGAAACAAGGTGTGTGCCAAAAACCGGAGCAAACGGAGGTAGTTAAGCGGTCCTGAACCGAGGCATACGGCCGACGGCTCCGAAAATCAGAAACTGGTCTCCAAATGAGAAAAATGGCCTACGACCACGAAACGTAGCCTACGGCCACTGAGAGATAGTCTACGAGACCTCTCTCTCCCTTCGGGAAAAGAAGATAGAGAAAACATGACCTGGTTCGCAAACCAAGGCAAAGCACAAAAGAATCCCGAAATCCAGAGGCAAGGCTCTCAGCCGAGACTCTGCAACCTCAAAACGAGCACAATATGCGCAATCACTGAGCGCTCAATCGATGACGTCTGAGTCTTAAGGTCGGTCAAAAATATAGTGTCTACAGTAAGCATCACATGCTGATAAGGAAGAACAACACTCAACTAAGTAATAATACTATTAGGATTACTACGTTACTATATTTTTTTATTATCACTTTTTTTTTATCATCTAAAATGACGCTTATGAATTCCATTAAACACCTATTATAAGCGTGTCACATCAAGTGATAATCAAAATTTGATTAAAAAAATAATAATAATAATAATAATCATAGTATTACTTCTCAACTAAGTCATTTTTTTTTATTAAAAAAAAAAATGACACTATCATGTTTGTTTCTGCTAACAATTTTAGTGGAGTCAATTTTTAAAACCTTTCTAAAATTTCACAAAAGACCACATAGTTATTAAAAAATTATTAAAGTTTCGTGGGTTCTTTTGAATGTGTTGCACATAGCTACGCCCTTGCACATATATATATACACACTTGCATTACAATCTACAATTTTCAAGTGCCCTTTCGTTCTTGGGTTTAGATGTTCATTGAAAGTTGAAGCATTATCATCTAATCTCTATACTTAGCCCTCCTCAATTCTCTGCTCTATTTTCTATCTAAAGATTTTGAGACATTCCTCAGCCCATTGATTTCTTTGCTTGTTCTCATCACTATGGAGGCGTTAAGTTGGTTTTGTTGGCAGAGTTTTGAACTTCTAGTATAGACATTATTATGATCACCAAATATTAATGATATAGGGACACGTTTGTTTGATGCAGCTCCTACCAAACAGAAAGTTGATAATCAAAAAACAAAAGTTAAAAGCACCTCTCTATTGATTTTCTATAAACAAAAGGAGAGTGATGGGTGTTTGAGGAAACTCATAGAATGATCATGTTTGGTGTTTTTTCTTTATTTTTTTCACCGCTTACACCTTCATAACAAGAGGTAATGAGTCACATGACCCTTTTATATTCCATTCATCCCAAAAGTAGCCTTCTTATCTGATCTCATCTTGGTTTTAGCATCCTAGCAACAGTTGGATTGTTTAAGTTGTGTGTGAGTTGAGAACCCTCAGTGGACGTTAATTCAACATATATTGAATCACGCTGATTATCATAGTTGATGAAGTTAAATTTGGAACTTTTTTCCATACATAATTAGGATTTTATAATTCTTTATATAACCATGTATGCATCTCTTTACATAATTAGGATTTTATAATACTTTATCTAAACATGCACGCATCTCTATAAGATAAATTTTAAGTTATGTTATCTCAATGCTTATGATTTATATTTCCTCCTACTTTTGATTTTCATTCTCAATTAAGCTACTTCCTTTTATTTGCTTATTGTAATTTCTCAAAACATTGTAGGGTAATGGGGGTGTCGATTATCAAAAAAAATCGACACTCGGTTATCAAAAAAAAAAAAAAAAAATGAATGGGGGTGTCGATTACAAAGAGAGTCTAAAGCGGTTCGTTAAAGATTTGGGACCAACAGCTCAAAAGGTGGCAAACCAAAAATTGAAATGTTTGACTTGGACACCTAGTCATCGTGTCCAAGGTTCAAGTCTTCAGATTTCTTCTCTAGCTACCCAACAACGACCTAGTTGTAGGGAACGCATCATCAATGTTGTAACTTCAGATGCTAATAACTCATTGGGCATCCATGATGCTAGTTCTGGGGAAAAAAAATTTCTCACCCGTAAGAGCATAGATATCAACAGCAATGCTTGCAGAGGACGGATGGTGCTTGGAAATAATAGATTGGAAATTCAAGATGCTGTTTCCAAAGGTAAGAATGTTATCACAGGTGACAATGTGGATCCGTATGGCGATGTTGCTACTTATAAAGGGGAAAATGTTGTCAAGGGTGATGGCACAAATCCCTGCTGTGGTGCTTATGGAAAGAACACAACTCTGGTTGGTCGGGCTGATTTTCAAAGCGACACAACAGGATTTCGCAATGCTTTAAAATGGAAAAGGGTTAGTGGTATTGATGGAAAGGCTATTGATCAAACTCTGAATGACATGGCTTCTGTCATTAGACCCTCTAGAGGTTCAATTATGTCGAGTGAAAAAACGGATCTTCTTGGACGAGTTCTTGGAGAAAATTCTTCTCGACAAAGTGAAAGCACCAAAAGTTAGTCAGGTTTTGAATTCCTAACTTCTCAAAATGAAGGCTTAAATAGTACCGATACCAACTTTAAGTACATGGATCTTCTTCAAGAAACTATCGGGGATGATTTTGCTCATTCCAATCATAATGTTTCAAATAATGTGTTTTCTTATCCCCCAAACACTAGAACTTCAAACATAAATGGTGGGTCCACTGAGATGACAGACAGCTTCAGATCACAATCAGGGTTGGTTGAATTACTTTGTGGAGGCAATAGACATCTGAAATCATCAGTATGTCCTTCGAAAGTAGTAAATCCATCATTAAATTACGGAGATAGCTCGGCTCAGGTGACTAAACCACTATTGGAATGGAACCAGCGTACACCACGGGATCCACAAGCAATGTATGATTTTAGAGATGTAAATCCACTAGGTCAAGATTTGTTTGGTCAGTCTAGTAATGTGAACTCTCTGGACCAAGATGCAGAGTTGCAGCTTGCGCTGGCTCAAAGTACGCAACCACATAAGGCCCACAATACAATTGTGTTTGGGCAAGAGGCACTTTCGCAGCGAGGATTACAGATCATGCCGAGTCCATACATGCAGCCACAGCCCGGCCTGTGGAATCTGCTAGGCCAGGAAGCCTATGTCGTGCAACCTGAACCGCAGCTCCCAATGATGTCATCCATGCAACCGATGACTAATGCAGCAAATTTACTGGACCAGGATTTGTATATGCAACACGGACTGCAGCTTGGGTTATCTCAGTTCATGCAGCCGCAACCTAGTGATATGAATCCATTAGGCCGAGATGTAACGCAACCTGGGTTCCCCCACCAAGGACTGATGTCTTCTATTTCAGGTAACTTTTTCCAATTACAAAGCCACCAACCAAACAGTAATGCTCAATTCTGGGATCTTCAAGAGCAGTTTTTTAGAGGTACTCAGCACCCAGTTTTGGATCTTGGGCTGAAAACCCATAATTGGAGGTTGTATAACTGAAAAGAAAAAAACGCGCACATACACACACACACAAAGAAAAAAAAGAAGAGGGAAAAAAAAAAAAAGTATAAACATTATTAGAGTTTGTTATCTTTGAAATATTTCATCCTGATATGTGTCTGCTAAAATTGCAGTAGACAATACAAGACTGTTTTCTTTTTTATCTTCCTTTGCTATTAGATAGGGATGGCAATTTTTTCCCACCCCAACCCATATCCCCCAGTCCGTCCTCTACAGATTTTCCCAACCCCATAAGAAAACGGAGAGGGGACAAGATTTGTTTCCCCTATCCCGATAATAATAATAAGAAAAATTATATACCAATCCACTTTCAAGATCCACATTCTAAAACTGAGATGATTGATTAATGATTAGAAAAGATAAAAGAGGGAGAGTTACCTTAGATTTTCTAATTGATTGCCACATTATTAGGTTTAAAAAGTGGGTCTAATTTTTGAATTAAAATAACAATGCTCTAATAATAAAATACTTTCTATATATTTTTTTTTTATTCCAACACTTCTCTAAACTCTCTCCATCTCCATCACACCTTCTCGATTTTCTCCGCCCCATCTTCAAAGTGAGGGAAAATGGCATGCGAAGGGAAAATTACTGAGGCACACAACACAATGAGGGGCTTAAGGGTACTAAGCCAACTCGTACCCTGTCAAAAGGGGAACCCTGAGAGCTCCTTATATAAGGTTTGGGAACTACTATTGTCAGACCAGAACTGGTTGCTTCCTGAGTGAGTAGTGCTTTGAGTAGTTGTACATGTTACTCTGGCAGTTTGTATATTGCAGTCAATATTGCTCTAGAAAAAGTAGTTCCTTCAGGATGTTGTTAAATCTTGCATTCATATAAATGCAAAGGCTGAATGAAATAGAAGTTTTTATTTATTAGTTTTTTCCTTTTTTTCTCAAATTTAAAATCCAAACATAAATGAAAGTTGGGTTGCCTTAATACACTTCGTAACACGCAATTAACGGGATAAGGCAATATTTTATGGGTTTTCTGCACGTTAACAAAATTTATATTTTATTAGAGGTTTTGATTTTTAACTCAATGCATTTTGTTTTTATATTTTTGAAGAAAATTATGAAAAACTGAGATATTTTCATTTATTAATAGCTCACTTTCTTACTTACAATTTACTCAAGATAGTATCTATATATAGAGGTCTAATACAGAGTATTCTAGAATCTCTAACAGCCTAACAGAATTTGTATATTACAAGTTAGTTACAACTGTCACACGTGGACTGTATAACTATTTTGGTAAATGTGGCTGCTTTTGTAACTGTTGCTGAAGAGTGCTGTGGCTCTGCTTTTATAACTGTGGCTGAAGGATGGCTTCTGGCTGAAGTGTGAATGGAGCTGAAGGGGTATGGGTGTGCTTCTGCAACTGTGGCTGTATTGGCTCAGGTGGCAGTTGGCTTAGTAGTCTCAACATTCCCCTGCAAGCTAATGGGCTGCTCAAAGACCATGAGCTTGTCCTTGGGCTGCGCAAAGACCATGAGCTTGTCCTTGAGGTACTGAAATCTTGAAACAGACAAGGGCTTGGTAAACAAATCAGTTAGTTGATCAACAGTAGGAATGTATTGGACAACAAACTGCTTAGCCAAAATTTTATCTCGCACAAAATGATAATCAATTTCGATATGCTTCGAGCGAGAATGAAATACGGGATTGGAAGCCAAAGCCATGGCAGACAGGTTATCACACCAAAGCACAAGTGTGGTTGGAGAAGAGATACCCATTTCAGTGAGCAACATTATAATCCAACTAAGCTCAGCAGCAGTATGTGCTAAAGCACGATACTCTGCCTCAGTTGATGAGCGGGACACAGTGGCCTATTTCTTGGCAGACCAAGACACTAGATTATCGCCCAAAAACACACAATAACCTGAGATAGATTTTCGATCATGAATATCACCAGCCCAATTGGCATCTGAAAAGCCATGAAGAGCAAAAGAACTGGGAGTATAGTGCAACCCATGAGGGAGAGTACCCTGCACAAATCTTAGAATCCTTTTAACGGCAGCAAAGTGACCCACTGTAGGAGCATGCATGTGCTGACATGCTTGATTAACAGCCAAAGAGAGATCAGGTCAGGTGATTGTAAGATATTGTAAGGCTCCAACAAGACTCCTATAAAGAGTAGGGTTATCAAATGAAAGAGAAGCATTTGGAGGAGTGCTGGGCTTGACAGATATAGGAGAGGAACAAGGTTTACAAGCAGAAAGACCTGCTTTCAAGAGGATGTCCTTGGCATATTTTTGTTGAGACAGAAAATATCCTGTATTGGTAGACTGAACAGAGATGCCAAGAAAATAGGAAATATTCCCTAATTCCTTCATAGAAAAGGCATTATGCATATGAGTGATAAGTTGCTGAATATGGACAGAATTATTTCCAGTAAGCAAGATGTCATCAACATAGATGAGTAAGTAAGTAACGGAGGTAGAAGTTCTTTGAATGAAGAGGGAGGAATCACATTTACTATTTACAAAACCTTGGGAAAGTAAGAAGGTAGAAAAGGTTGAATACCATGCCCGGGGAGCTTGTTTGAGCCCATATAATGCTTTGTGAAGTTTGCAAACATGAGAAGGGAAGGAAGTATCTACAAACCCAGGAGGTTGAAGCATAAAGACTTCTTCATCAAGGATGCCATGAAGGAAGGCATTGGAAATATCCAACTGCTTAAGAGACCAGTTATGATGAAGAGCAAGGCAAAGCAAAATTCGAATAGTAGGTTGCTTAGCAACGGGGCTAAAGGTTTCATGAAAATCCAGCCCTTCTTGTTGTAAGTACCCTTTGGCTACTAAACGAGCTTTATACCGGGCAATAGATCCATCGGAGTTTCTTTTCACCTTGAAGACCCATTTACACCCAATAGCATTTTTAGTTGGTGGAAGAGACACTAAGGACCAAGTGTTTTGTTTTTCCAAGGCATGAAACTCTTCAAGCATAGCCTTATGCCAGATGGGTGAAAGTAAGGCTTCCTTGTAGGAAGGGGGTTCTAAATCTGAAAACAGAGTTGGAGCTGTGGCTAAACAATGAGGTGATGCAACAGATTTGGATCGAGTGGTCATAGGATGGGTATTAGAGGAAGTCAAAGGTAAAGGAGGTAGTTGGATGGCAATGGATTGAATAGAAATGGGAGATGGTGTCTGAGTATGGACATGCTAGTGCTGGATCTGAGTAAGTGGATGCGGTGACTGAGTATGCACATGCTGAGATAAATGTTGCTGAGTCTGTGTATGTTGTTAGTTTTGTTTCTGTGCCTGCTGAAGGTGGGCATGTTGCTGGAACTGAGTATGATGTTGCTGGGACTGAGTATGAACATGCTGAATTTGTGCAGATTGCTGATTTTGTTGCTGGGACTGAGGATGGACATGCTGAATTTGTGCAGATTGTTGATTTTGTGCATGCTGAATTTGTGCAGATGGCTGATTTTGTGCAGATTGCTGATGTGGCTGGGACTGAGTATGGACATGCTGAATTTGTGCAGATTGCTGATTTTGGGCAGATTGCTGATTCTGGGCCTGCAGATTGTTGGCTGGAAACGGAGATGAATGTTGCTGAGTCTGTGAATCAGAGTGGGACTGATGTAACTGAGAAATAGACTGTGGAATATGAACCTGGGGCTGCACTGGAGGAATATGAGAAGAAGAATGGGATGGTGAGGATGAAGGCCAGAAAAAAGAGTGTAACTAAGGAAGAGAAGGAACAGGTGAAGAGGAGGAAGCAAAGGGAAAAATATGCTCATGAAAGACAACATGTCGAGAAAGATAAACTTTGCCGGATTTAGGATCAAGACACCGGTAGACCTTAGCAAAAGGATGGTAGCCAAGAAAGACACAGGCCATAGATTTGGGTTGAAGTTTAGTAGACTGATAAGGTTTGAGCCAAGGAAAGCATTGACAGCCAAAAGTTTTAAAATAGAAAAAATCTGGTATGGATTTAAAAAGAACTTCAAAAGGGGACTTGTGAGTAAGCTTGGAGGAAGGAAGTCTGTTAATAAGGAAAGTAGCAATAGCTATGGCATCAAACCAATAGTGCAAAGGAACAGAAGAATGATGGAGAAGAGCTGTAGCAGTCTCAGTGATATGGCGGTGCTTCCTCTCAGCAATACCATTCTGAGAGGGAGTATAGGGACAAGAATGCTGATGAATAATTCCATGAGTAGTCAAATATGTTTTCATTTTGGATGTAAAATATTCGGAACCTCCATCAGTTCGTAAAATATGTAAAGTAGTGGCAAACTGATTTTCAACATAAGACTTAAACTCCATGAATTTAGAACAAACTTCACTCTTATAAGCCAAAGGATAAAGCCAAGTAAATCGACTAAAATCATCAACAAACAGAACATAATACTTGTACCCAGAACTAGAAGCAAATGGACCCCAAACATCACTATGGATGAGGGACAGTGGTGCATTTACAGTGGAATTGGACAGCTGAAAAGGTAGCTTATGACTCTTAGCTATACAACAGTCAGTACAATCAAATGTAGTAGACTGATGACCAGACTTAGAAACAGACAAGTAAGGCATGAAATGATGCAACTTTATTACAGATGGATGGCCTAATCTATTATGCCAAACCGAAGTAGAAACAGGTACAGTAGCATGAGAAGAACTAAGATGAGCATGCAACATAGGTGGTGAGATGGCAACAGCAGAAAGAGATGGATTAAAATGGTATAGGCCATTGATATTAGAACCTTGATGAAGAACTTTCTTTGAAACCTTGTCCTGAACCACAAATGTAGAATCATCAAAGGTAATGGAACAGTTATTATCTTTGGCTAATTTGTGAACAGAAACAAGATTAGAGGAGATAGAAGGAGTATGTAAAACATTTTTCAGTCGGAAAGAGAAATGAGGTGTAGAAAGTAAGCCATTACCAGTGTGATGAATAGGAACTGTATTACCATCACCGACTGTTATTTGATCAGATCTGTGGTAAGGATGAGAAGAAGTAAGATTATTCAAATCAGGTGTGATATGCTCAGTAGCTGCAGAGTCGAGATACCAAGGGGCTAAAGCAGAAGAAGCTGGATGAGAGGAAGCAACAAAGGCCTGTGAATTGTTCTGTGGAGAAGTGGTAGACTGAAATTGTGGATCCATTCTATACCAACAATCCAAAGCAGCATGACCATGTCCTCCACAAATTTGACAGATCAGAGAAGAAGCAGATCGACCTCGTCCTCCTCTAGAGTATCTTCCTCGAGATCTAGAACCTCGATAGGTATAATTCAAAGAACCTCGAACAGAAGAGAAGGCCACAGTAGGTTCAGTATGATCTTTGTGATGTTTAGACTCAACATGTATAGTTTCAGAGATAAGCAGAGAATTCAGTTCATCAACTGAAATGGATTCGGAACGAGCGCGAATCGTCGTCTTAAATGCATCATATTCTTCAGGAAGTCCATTCAAAATCAAAAGTACGAGATCTTCATCATCAATGAATACAGAGGCAAGAGCTAATTGACTCACTAACTCTTTGATTTTTGTGAGATATGCCTCCATAGAATCAGTTTTCTTGGTAACACTGTTGAGTTTGTTCTTGAGTTGATGCACATGAGATCGAGAAAGTGCAGTAAACCTCTTGTGCAAAGCACTCCAAACCTCAGAACAACTATGAAGATGAAGAGCAGTGGAATAAAGTGCAGGTGATAAAGTTGCAGTGAGGCAACTAAGAAGATGTGCATCTACAAGTTTCCATTGAGAATAGGCAGGATTATCCACCTCTGAGCCAGAATCATCTTTGATTGTAACAGATGGACAAGGTGAAGTACCATCAACAATGCCAAGTAAATCAGTAGCTTTCAAAATATTCTGAGTTTGATTCTTCCAAATCAGAAAATTTGAGGCATCAAGCTTGACAGTGATAAACGAAGACAGATTGGAAATGAGAAGTGAAAGATTAGAAGGAATCGAAGATGAAGACATTGAATTAATCTAAAACAAGAAGATGAATCAAGATTGAACACAGATGAGGATCAACTCACAAGAGATTGATGCTCTGATACCATGAAGAAAATTATGAAAAACAGAGATATTTTCATTTATTAATAGCTCACTTTCTTACTTACAATTTACTCAAGATAGTATCTATATATAGAGGTCTAATACAGAGTATTCTAGAATCTCTAACAGCCTAACAGAATTTGTATATTACAAGTTAGTTACAACTGTCACACGTGGACTGTATAACTATTTTGGTAAATGTGGCTGCTTTTGTAACTGTGGCTCTGCTTTTGTAACTGTTGCTGAAGAGTGCTGTGGCTCTGCTTTTATAACTGTGGCTGAAGGGGTATGGGTGTGCTTCTGCAACTGTGGCTGTATTGGCTCAGGTGGCAGTTGGCTTAGTAGTCTCAACAATTTTAGCATTAGGTTCAGGTTATTTGTGATTAGGGTTTTGTTTGTTCCAATGTAAAATATTTACACTAAAAAAAAAAAAAACTCGTGTAAAACGATTTTACACCAAAAAAAATCTTTTTATTTTATGGTGTTTGGTTGGCACTTAATACAAAACTTTTTAATGAAGAGTAAGCCTTTCACATTTGAAGAGATCAATATGCTAAAAGGGCTTAACTGGAAGTGAATTTCTTACAAATTGACTTACAAAATTTTTAATGATAAATTATTTTAGGGATTATGACCAAAAATATTTTATTTACTTTTTCTTCAATCAAACAACCGAAAATGCATAAAATATTTTTTAAGAAAATAGTTTATATCGAAACAAACAAAACTAGGTTTTAAAAGAATTTGGATTTGGGGTTCTACAAGATTGGGGATGAGAATTTATGATTTGAACATAAGGTTAAAAATAATTAATTTCCCCGTGCTCAATATTTTAAGACATGATCTTGTTAATTTTTTTAGAGAATAATAGAAAAAAGAAAAATGCTAGAGATACTAAGAGCATCTCCATCCAATATTTCAAATATCATATAGCACTCCAACATCAAGTATGAACTCCACCTACTGTGCCAAAAGCTGATGTGGCATTTGACATCACCCCTTCATGCCAGTTTTGATATGTTCCTACTTCATACCTTCCAAGAAAAGGAGTTTTCATGTGAAATAAAAGAGTTCAAATTTAAAAAAATAATAGAATAATATAATTGACATATCAGGTTGAGAGCTTCCATGTCAAATTAACATATGTCTTCAAAAAAAATTGACATATCAAATTTTGAATGTTTGGGTGGAGATGCTAACATTTGTATTAACATCTTACTAAAACACTCACAAAGCTTGTGTGGGTCCCACATCGAGTGATGGTTGATCCCACTAAAACTTGTGAGTGTATTAGTAACATTGTTAGTATCTCTTAAAGATCTTGCTAATAAGTATGCTTGGGACATAAAAATAAATATTTCAAAAAAATAAAGAATACAAGACAGTTTTTACAAAATTTTAAAGTAGTTTTTATTGATTTCAAAACTTGTTTTAACATTTTCACCATCTTTAATACATTTTTTTACATGATTTTTAATATTCAACATTTCCCCAAAAGCACTTAGAGCATCTCCAATGGTTCAGCTAATGTTTCACCAGATTTGAGTAAAAAATGGGCCATTTCCTTAATTTGATACTTCGCGCTCCAACGGTTCAGTATCAAATCTTTTTCATCAAATTTGCTCCGGACAACCGGTTGGTCGACCGGCCGGTCAACCGGTAAAGGCAAAAATTTTTTTTTTTTTTTGATTTTTTTTTTAAAAACTTTTTGAACCTTTTTGGTGGTCGACCGGCCGGTTGACCGGGTGGTCGACCGGTTAGGCAAAAAAAATTGTTTTTTTTTTTTTTTTACCGGTTTGAACTTTTTTTTCTGAACTGTTTGAACTTTTGGTGGGCGACCGGTTGGTCAACCGGCCGGTCAACCGGCCGGTCGACCGATTCGTATCCTAACAACGGTCATGTACAGTATTTTGGTGAAATGCGAAGTCTGTCATCAATTTGGTGCAACTTTTGCTGAATTCTCATTTTGGTATGACTTTGGTGCAACCGTTGGAGCATAAAAAAGTGGGTTTTTCATCAAAATTTAAATCTGATGCTGGGTTTGGTTCACCGTTGGAGATGGTCTTATCAGCTTTTGCCTCTAAAATAAATAAAAATATTTGGTAACTCTAAAATAAGAGCTCCAATGGGTGGGGCCAACTCATTGATGTGATGTGCGTGTCTTTTTTTCTTTTCTTTTCTTTTTTTCCCTTGCCACATAAGTAGAGCTCTCTATTACTTCCGATATATCAGACCCCTCTTCTGAAATGAAGAGATATTCATAATCATGGTAGATAATAATAGATTTGAGGTGCCTGTTGTGCCCCCAACACAGCAGGCACTGACATGCGGCCCTATGGGCTTATTTTGGAATCCGTTTTGATAATCTAAACCATTCACATTTTAGAGTACATCAAGTAGAACATACCTGTCAAAAATTAAGTTAATCGGATATCGTTAACCCTTTCATCTACTCACATTTGTATCTTCAAAAATAAATGACATTGCGGTTTAACGTGTTAAAATAAATACAAATGTGAGTGTATGAAAAGGTTAACGATATCCGATTAACTTAATATTTTATAGGTATATTTTACTCGATATACTCTAAAATATGAACAGTTCGAATTATTAAAATGGACCCCAAAATAAGCCTATAGGGCTACACAACACTGCTTGCTGTGCTAGAGGCACAACAGGCACCCTAAATTCGATAATAATGGTTATAGATAGAAACAACATCAATGTAATTAACTACACAAATTGAAGGGTCGTTAATAATTATTCAATGTCCTTTAATAGTTTCAAGGGAGGAAATTAATAAAATAAAATAATTATAAAAAAAGAATCCTAAGGTTATTTTTATAACAAAGTAAATCTTGAGCTTTTAATTTTGACAATTTGAATCCTAATCTTTTTATTTACTTTCAATCTAAACTATTTGCCTATTTTCGTTAAATAAAATCGATAAAAAATAAAAAATAAAATGTATTTTAGTCATTAAGCACAATATAGGTATACATAAAATGTCTAAAATACACTTTTATATTGAGTTTAGTGATTTAAATATCATTTTTCTATCAATTTTACTTAATAAAAATATACAAATGGTTTATATTGAAAACAAATCAAAATATTAGAATTTAAATTGATAAAATTAAAAACTCAAAGTTTATTTTATTACAAGAGTCATATCTTGAATTTTTTTTTTTTTTTTAATTTCCTCTAGTCTTAATTAAGTAGGATGAGTAATACTGATTTTCATTAATGTTATTCATATTAACAAGACCCCAAACAATGTACAATCATTTTAAATTTACTTAACATGTGCCCTTATGGTGCACCTCTTTAATGGATTTAAGTTATCTTTAGCCAAAATGATATTCGTTGACATAATTTAAAATAGTTATACATGTTTTACGGTACATACTTTTATACCTAAAAAATATATAATTATTTTAAACTTATTAACAGGTGCTTTTGAAGTATTGTCTAACATCCAAATTGGGATTAAAAATATATATTTTAATGATGAGTGTTTTAAATTTTTTGAAAAGGGCCATGTTTTCTTCTTTTTTTTTTCTTTTTTTTTTTTTTTTTTCCTCTCTCTCTCCTTATCCAATGGCATTTGTGACATATGACCTGAGAATACATGTTAACAAAAATTTTAAATGAAAATTCTATATATAATAAAATCTAATTCAAAGTATTGGTTACAATATAATTAATTCGAAGTGTATTAAATCTAAATTTGTGGCATTAGTTGCTAATTTTAGAATTTAGTTAACAAGTGCTTATTGATTGACAAATTTAAATTAATTATACTTTTTAATGACAAATACTTTAATAAAAAATATAAAATAATTTTTAGCAGGTGCCTTTGAGACAATTGTTACTAAAATTTATATCTCTATCTTTTTTTTTCTTTTAAAGAATTTTTTAACGTGTGTCCTCAAAGCACATGCTAAGAAACTTGAAAAAATTATATATTTTACATAAAAATGCATGAATTAAGTAGCATACAATCTTTTTAAATCATCTTAACATAAGCCTGACACACGTTAACGAAACATTTCTTTTAGGCTCTGTTTAATTAGAAAGAAAATTTGGTATAAAGTCAAAGTAAAAGAAAATGAAGTGTGTGGGGACATATTTTGTGAATGACAACACATGGTCAATGTGACACCAAAGTGTCAGCCAAGGTGCCACGTGTCTTGGTCATGGCGCCGAGGTGAACTCGGCTAGGCCGGGGTGATCTGCGAAGATACCGGAATCCGAAATGAACGGATAAGGGACAAGAGTCCTAGAATGGGGAAGGACCTCAGTCTGGATAAAGATAAAACTCTTAGGGAGTTTATCTCTATCTACCTGGGAGTCCTAGATAAGCATTGAGCCGAAGTCCATTGAAGCTAGGCTTCTACAGGGATCAGGTTAGTGCTGGCTATAAAAGTAAGGCACCCTCGTGAGTCTAAGGTACGCTTTTTGTATTCTGGCTAGTGAGTTAAGCACTGTTTACTATTTTTGAGAGATAACTGAGCACTGACTTGATTGTCAGAGTACCTCCAGGTGGACGAACCACCGCCGGAGTCTTATCTTTCTGCGACAGGTTGTTCGGGCGAGAGATCTATTTTGCCAGTGCTCTCCAGCTAAGTTTCTATTTGGCAGTGTGGTCAGAAATCAGCACACACAATTTGGCGCCGTCTGTGGGAATCAAAAGAAGAATAGATGGCCAACGACGGACAGAAGGAGAAGATCGGAGACGACATCCCAAGTGGAAGTGGTAAACAGGCCGAATCTAATGTAGGGGAAGATAAGTGTAATGAAAAACCTCGAGAGTAGAATCCCGGAGAAAAGAACGTCGGCCAAGAGGGAGACGTTCCAAATAAAGCAGGTCGAGGCGAGTATTACAACGAGAGCGACCTCCAGGTATGGAAAGACAGATGCCTGAGGAAGGACGGCGAGATAAAGGGGATGACAATCAAATTGGCAGACCTCCAATCAGTTGTCAATTTCATGATGCAGAACAACATCATGCAACCACCGTTGTCGTTGGAGGACACACTGATTCCAGCGGCCAAGAACAATGACCAAAATGGGGGCAAAAAGCAATCCCCACAGCCTCGCAGCATAATAGGGCAATGGAGCATTCGCATCGGCCTTTACAAGAGGTCTAGCGAGGAGAATCAATGAGAGGGGAGTCTCAAAGGACACATCGTGCCAAAGAAACCTACGTCAAAGATCATCGGCACATTCAAGGGAAGGAGCTTTGTTTTGATACGATGAATGAAGAGAGGTCCAAGAGGACTCATAACGACATAGGGAGCAGTGCACTAAAGAGGCTAAAATCCGTTGACAGCCAAGCTCCTGGACGGACTAAGGAGGATTTGAGGGATTACCTACAGAGGAAGCGACAAGATACCGAGGTAACATCTCCGGTCAAGCCGAGAACACTGTTCTCTGTAGAATTGGACAAATTTGAGGCCCCAAAAAGGTTCCACATGCCAAGATTCCAGATATACGACAGTAAGTCTGATCCCAACTTTCATGTCGGCTTATACTTAAACTCAATGGCATTGTACACCGAGAACGAGCCATTGCTCTGCAAGGTGTTTCCCTCATCCTTTGGGGAAATCGCATCAGATTGGTTTCACAAGTTGCCGAAAGGAACTGTGAAAAGCTGGGAAGGCTTGGCAGAGATGTTTGTGGCCAGGTTTGTTACAAACAAACTGCAGCCGTTGATGATAAACTCCCTGATGACTTTGAGAATTGGCGAGGATGAAAGTCTCAGGACTTATGCCAAGAGGTATTATGAGGTGTTTAACCGAATACCATGGTGCAACCAAGAGGTGGCGGTCATGTCTTTTAAAAACAGCCTGAACGATAACTGTCTGCTTCGAAAATCACTGGAAAAGACACTACCAAAAAGTATGGAGGAACTTATGGCCAGATTCGAGAAATATGCGAGAGCGGAGGAAGACACGCCGGGGACAAAGGCGTCAAAACAAGAGAAGAGGAATGGCTCGCCGAAGCGAGGCCGAGGTAATACAAATTTTAATAGACAAGAAACAGGACTAAGGGCTGCACAGGCCGTCACCACAATGTTCCAGATCCCAATTTACAAAGTCCTGGAAAGAATCAGGAACTAGCCTTACTATAGAGCCCCAGAGAAGATTCCTAGCGAATTTATAGGAAGAAGCCTTGGGAAGCACTGTACCTACCACAATGAGAATGGGCATCTGACTCAGGGGTGCAGGGCCCTGAAGACACACCCGGAAGATCTGGTAAAACAAGGTCACTTAAGAGACCTAGTAGATGAGGCCAGGATAAGGGAAAAGCAAGCAAGGCTTCCCCAAGCACCAACAGCACCACCTCCACCAATACCACAACCGCAAGCAGACGAATCTCGAGTGATCAATGTAATTCACTCGAAGGTCAATGAGAATGAGGTACATGGGGAGACTCAGAGGGTGAAGCACTTACAGCATGTATATCAGGTCCAACAAAAGAGGCCTAGGGCAGACGAGTACCAGGGACCAATGGTGTCCTTTACTGAAGCCGACCTAGACATGGTACAGCATCCACACAACAATGCTCCGGTAATATCCCTCAAGATTGGAAAGTGCCAAGTAAAGCAAATTCTGGTTGACCAAGGCAGCTCTTGTGACATCATGTATGTCAGATGTTACAAGGAGCTCGACCTTCACCAAGATGATCTGGAGCAGTCCAACAGTCCAATGGTCGGGTTCAATGGAACGCCGACGTGGCCCCTGGGAGCAGTGAGTTTGGAGATACATGCAGGCACCAAGAAGGTAAGAACAGAGTTCACAGTAATTGACACCCCCTCCCCTTACAATGTTATCCTATGAAGGCCATGGCTGCACGCAATGAGGGTTGTTCCTTCAATATTGCACCAACTGTTGCGGTTCCCAACAGATCATGGAATTGAGGAGGTCAGAGGGGATCAGGTGCAGGCAAAGAATTGCTCCATGGCAGCAATGAAATCCACCTGCAACGATGGAGGACGAGGACATGGAGGTCCTGGATGACGTCGGCAAAGAGCCTGCCGACAAAAACAAGGAAGCCTTGAAGAAAATTCTAGTCCAGCAAGGGGATAAAGAGCGTTTCTTCCTCTTCAGCTCAAGATTGGCCGAGAAAGAGAAAAGGGAGTTAGAAACGTTCTTGTGGGCAAACATAGAGGTGTTCGCCTGGATGCCATACGAGACGCCTAGCATTGACCCCGAGGCCACATGTCACAGACTGAACGTAGACAGGTTGGCAAAACCCGTCATTCAGCGAGCGAGGAGGCCGACGTTGGTTCATGTAGAGTCAGTAAATGAGGAAGTGGACAAACTACTGGCAGCCAGAGCCATCCAAGAAGTAAACTACCCTACCTTGTTGTCCAATACTATGGTTGTGAAAAAGAAGAATGAGAAGTGGAGGGTCTGCATGGACTTTACTAGCCTAAATAAGAATTGTCCCAAAGACAGTTTCCCACTCCCCAAGATCGATCAATTAGTGGATGCCACTTCGGGACATGGAAGGATGAGCTTCCCAAACGCTTATAGGGGGTCCCATCAAATAGCAGTGTACCCCCTTGATGAAGAGAAAACTACATTTATCACCCCAAAAGGGTTGTATTGCTACAGAATGATGCCTTTCGGGTTGAAAAATACAGGAGCAACGTACCAGAGGTTGGTGACCAAGATGTTCAGACATCAGATTGGCAAAACAGTGAAGGTATACATTGACGACGTGATCACAAAGACCAAGGAACCTGAGGATCATCTAGTCGACTATCTTTGACATCCTAAAACATATCGGCTCCGACTCAATGCATCAAAATGTGCATTTGGAGTTGGGCCTGGTAAGTTTTTGGGGTACTTGGTTGCCAGAAGGGGCATTGAGGCAAGCCCAGATCAAATCAAGGCCATCCTGGATTTGAAGATCCCAGAGTCAGCAAAACAAGTGCAGATGTTAACTGGAAAGGCCACAACACTGAACAGATTCATAAGCAGAAGTTCGAATAAGTGTAAACCGTTTTTCAGTCTGTTAAAAAAGGCCACCGACTTCTTATGGACAAAGGAATGTGAAGTCACCTTGGCCAACTTAAAAAGATACCTAACCACAGCTCCAGTTCTCTCGAATCCAGTACCTGGAGAGGAGCTATTCTTGTACTTGGCAGTTTTAGAGCATGCAGTAAGTGTAGTGATAATTAAAGAAGAGAATAGAGAACAAAGGGCAGTATATTATGTAAGTAAAACCCTAGCAGGCGCAGAGACCAGGTATTTACTGTAATAACCCTCACCACTGATTATTGGTTAACCACTGATTACTGCTAAATTGAGACTGCTTATGATAAGTAATTGAATCGACTGAAATACGGAACTGACTGATTGAATGTACTAGTTTAAATGCATTTCTATCTGTTTGACTGTTAAATTATCTGTCTACGTTTTACGCTTTAAACTGCAAATTGAAGGCCTTATCGGCGGCCGAATCTGAAATTGATTGGTGTTTTGTGTTAATAATAATTTATGTGATTTTATGGTATATTCAGTTAAAATGTGATTTGGTATGATTAAATTAGATTAAAATAAGCTAAAGTGCATGATTGGCTTTAATTACCAAATTGCCATCCTAGTGGGCCACTTGCTAGACACTTGTGAGACTTAGTCATATGCATTGCTTAACATCTCTTCAGCCATTTTAGAGGCCACAACCGACTAGAGTGAGAGAGTGAGAGGAAAGGAGTGATTTCAACTTGATTTTGTGAATTGGCTTGAAGAATTGAAGTATAGATTGCAAATTGAGCTCCCTTATCTTGCATTGGAGACCTAAAGTAGTGTAATTACCCTCTTGTTTATGAATTGAGCTTGTTCTTGCATGATTCATGTCAAATTAGTGGATTGAGTCTAGAACTAGCTTAAGTTGTTGAATTGGAGCTTAAGGCTTGCATGCATGTCTATATTGATGAATTTTGAGTTGGTTTCATGGAAATTGTTACATGCATGTTCATATCTTTGCTAAGGGACATGAATTCACCATGTTTTTGAAGAAATAGACTCATTTACTCTTGTATGGAAGCCTTGAATTCAAATGAGACTTTGCATGTTACTTATTCTCCATGTTCTTGAAATTTGGTTTTGAAATTGAGCTTGATTGAACTACTCTTGGGCTTTGATTTCTCAAATTGAGCTTTGAATCATGTCATACTATGTATTTACAAGTGTTTTTCAGAAAAGGAGCCCAAGAGGATCGAAATTTATGCATTAGAACTTGGTTTTGAACTTGGAGTTCAAATC
Source organism: Camellia granthamiana (assembly GCA_036172215.1). NCBI lineage: Eukaryota > Viridiplantae > Streptophyta > Magnoliopsida > Ericales > Theaceae > Camellia > Camellia granthamiana. The sequence continues at coordinate 54,562,576 of CM069905.1, read as the reverse complement.
TGGAAATTCCAGATTTTTGACTCCCGCTCGAGCGGGGGAAGTTGCGCTCGAGCGGGGAATTCGAGCTCCCAGCATCTTGCACTGTTTTACAGTCCGCTCGAGCGGAGGCTTGTGTCACACGCCCGCGCGGGGGTCGAGCGCCCGTCGAGAGTGGATTTTGAGCATCCAGTATTTTCACTGTAGCTTACGGTCCGCTCGAGCGACGTAAGTCACGCTCGAGCGGAGCTCCTTTGTCTGCATGTCCGCTCAAGCGTAGAAAGCCACGCTCGAGCGAGACCCCTGTTTTCTGAAATTCTGAAAATATTTTTAAAGTGCATATTTGCATCCTCATTCTATCCTAGGCATTCCTAGGCCTAGTTTACGACATCTTAAACAGGATATTGATGTAGGAACACACCGAGGCAAATTAGGGATTAAGTTATTGTTTTCCCTACTGTGTAGCTTAGTGTGTGTTCAATCTGTAACTGTGGAGGGTTGGCATCTGGAGACGCGCTCTAGCCTAATTGTAGCCCAGAACTCTGTGAGTAACAACTGTGTAAAGATATGTTCAAATATGAATATCTTCTGAATGGTTAAACTGTACTGTTTCTGAATTGATATTGTTAACTGAATGAATGTATGTCATCTATTCTGAACTGTATTGTGGCATCCATAGCAACTACTATTACTGTTACTGTTACTGCTACTGTTACAGAGATCTATGTCAGTTCCTATTCTGGAACTTCTGTTTACTGATATGATGGCCATCATTGACTGTTCGGTCTTTCAAGACCTACTGTTTACTGTACTGTTCTGCTAATGGATATACCACATATGACTATTATGATTAAATGACTGACATACTAAATCAATTGACTGTTTTCAATACTGAAAGAACATTCATTCTTAACCTCTTTACGCATTATGTTATTCACTGGGCTTTAACTCACTGTTTATATATATATGTAGGTGTTCAGGCACCAGACCGGAGCTAGGAGCGTGGGTTAGACTCCCCTTTTTGTCAAGCCAACCACTGTGCCTCACTGCGAAGTTCCGAGCCTACCAAGTTATGGCTTAGGGGTGTTTTAATTTCTCCCGTCTGTCTCTGTATCTGTTTTGTAATAACTGTTTAGACTGATACTGTAATGTTTAATAGGGATTAGGTCCATGTTCTGAATGATTGTAAATGTTGTACATACTGTTTTGTACTGGTTATGTGTATATGTATGAAAAGTCTTTTCGCATACAGATTGTCACAGCTCATTGGATATTGTTTATTTACTGTTTTGGCTTCCGCCATGCCCCTGCACTCTGTAATACTATCCTACTGTTAAGCCGGCCTTCGGTAATCACGGATTACTGGCCGGTTACGGTGCTAAACCCATAGGGGCGGGTTTGGGTCGTGACATTTACCCCTGGAGAAGTTAACACTGGCCTTAATGATGGCCTCCAAGAAATTGAACCACTATTTCCAGGCCTACAAGATTGTGTTGTTGACTAAACACCCTTCGAAATCTTTGCTACAGCAAGGAGATCTGACAAGCAGGGTGGCCAGATGGGCAGTGGTATTAAGCCAATACGATTTAGAGTTTAGACCTAGAACAGTAATCAAAGGCCAGGTTCTGGCCGACTTCGTGGCCGAGTTCACACCAGGTGCCATCCCACGTCGAGCTCCGGTGAGCCGCGACTTAGGATGTCTAGGTGAACAAGAAGAAACCCAACTGAGGATGAAAAACCCCACAGCAGAGCAGAAGAAAGAAGAGAAACTCAAACCTTGCAATATTTACATCGGCGACTCCTTCTGCCTGTTTGTTGATGGGAGTTCAAACTGACAAGAAGTGGGGGCAGGAGTAGTGCTAGTATCACCGGATAGGCGGATGCTAGAACAATTTATTCGACTAGGGTTTAAAGCCTCAAACAATGAAGCAGAATATGAAGCACTGATTGCAGGATTGAAGTTGGCAGCAGGAATGGAAGCCGACGAGATAGTGATCTTCTGTGACTCCCAGCTTATTATGAGCCAAGCAACAGGTGAGTATGAAACTCGAGATGAAAGAATGATAGCCTATGTTAAGGAGGTTGTTAGACTACTAGCCTTGTTTCAGGACTACCGACTACAGCAGGTTAGCCGAGATGACAACAGACATGCCGATGCCTTGGCTAACCTGGCTGTTGCAATGAGATCAAGGAAGGCAAAGACAATAATGGTTGACTATTTGTCAGGCCCAAGTGTGGAACCACTGATCATAGAGTATGAAGCAATGTATGTGGAAATGGGACCAAGTTGGATGGATGCAATAGTAATATTCCTTAGAGATGGGAAGCTACCAGATGATCGCAAAGAAGCACACAAGACCAGACTGAATTCAGCAAGGTTCAGTTTGACAACAGAAGGACATCTCTACAGAAGGTCTTTTATTGGTTCCCTTTTGAGATGTGTGCATCCTTCACAAGTTGAAGACTTCTTGTATGAAATACACGAAGGAGTATGTGGAAGCCACACTGGGGGCAGGTCACTTGCTCATAGAGCCATTACTCAGGGGTACTGGTGGCCTTACATGCAGAAAGATGCTGAAGCTTATGTCAGAAAGTGTGAGAAGTGTCAAAGGTTCACACCTTTGCTACATCAACCAGCAGCAGATTGAAACCCAGTGTCCAGCCTTTGGTCATTTGCCCAACGGGGCATGGATCTTATTGGACAACTACCTCAAGCGACTGGGCAAAGGAAGTTCCTGCTAGTAGCAACTGACTATTTCACAAAATGGGTAGAAGTTGAACCCCTCACGAAGATTCGAGACATTGATGTGAAGAACTTCATATGAAAGAACATCATCACCAGGTTTGGGATCCCAAGGGCTATAGTAGCAGACAATGGTACACAATTTGACAATAAGCTAATCAAAAGCTTCTGTGCAAAGTACAATATCAAAAACTATTACTCCACTCCAAGTTTCCCTCAGAGTAATGGTCAGGCAGAAGCATCCAACAAGACTATCTTGGATGGGATCAAGAAGAGGCTGGAAGCAACTAAAGGAAAATTGGTGGAAGAATTGCCCAATGTACTCTGGGCATATCGAACTACGCCGAGAAGATCAACTGGGAAATCCCCATTTGCCATGGCTTATGGCACAGAAGCAGTTATCCCACTAGAAGTCGGCATCCTTGGGATCAGAACCCAGGAAGTAGAGAATGGGACTAACGAGGCATTCTTGGCCTAAGATTTGGACCTACTAGAAAAAGAAGGGAGAGAGTAGCAATTCGGCTGGGGGCATACTAGCAGCAGCTTGTTAGGGTTTACAATAAGAAGGTCAACCCAAGAGAGTTTCAAGTTAGGGACCTCGCCCTAAGAAAGGTCGTTGGCAACAAGAAGGATCCCAGAGAAGGAAAACTGGGCCCAAATTGGGAGGGGCCTTATAGAGTCATCCCAGTTGCCGACAACGGGGCACATCGGCTTGAGGACAGTGAAGGCAAGGAGTTGCCAAGACCCTGGAACACTTGCAACTTAAAGTTTTTTTATCATTAGACCTTTTGTTTTTTGAAATTTATGTCATGATTTTCTTAGCCGAGGTAGTAATAAAAAAAATTTAGCCTAATTTTTTAACAATTTGAAAATTTGTGTGATTAGACTAACCAGTCCTTTGGCGATGTTTCTGATTGAAACATGACAAATAACTTAGACTTATTATATGGCAGAGTTGAATTATACTTGCATATAATAGAGTTGAACTAAGTTAGCAATGTTTCTGATTGAAACATGACGAATAACTTAGACTTATTATATAGCAGAGTTGAATTATAGTTGTATATAATAGAGTTGAACTAAGTTGGCGATGTTTCTGATTGAAGCATAACGAATAACTTAGACTCAGTGTATAGCAGAGATGAAACTGGTCTTGCATACAATGGAGTTGAACCAAGTTGGTTTAGCATAGCCTTACCATGTCAGCAGAATTAAAGCTTAGAATGAAACTAAGTGCATTTCAATTAGATTAACAAAGAAACCAAGGTAGAGAACCTCGGCTAATCTTTGTTTGAATCTGACTTCGGCAAAAACTATACATACTTAATGTGGACATAAGTGAAACTTAAATTCACATTAGGGGGCAAGGAGCTGGAGAATGATAAGTAAAAGTTTGAAGTACTTGGGAGTTGGAATTTTATAGAGAAATTTACAGGCTAGAGTTGACTTAACACTTGTTGAAATTTTCAGAAAAATTTATAAGTTAAAGTTAGGCCGAGGTAATATTGAAAGATATACATACGTACTTGCCAAGATGACCAGGTTGCCAAACTTGGGAAATATAGAAAACAGAAGTCTTGATAGGAGAGAGTGAAGTGGCAAGTTTAAAACAACACTTGTGAAAATATTTTTACAATGTTTTCAGAGTGTTAAGCCAAGGTCGAGATAAACAATTAGAAGTTATGACCGAGGTATTTTAATCCAAGGAGATTATACAGTTAAAGGTATAAATTGAAGACATGCCAAATTATTCTAAGTATGAAAGTGATAAACACACATAAGAGAAAGGAAGACATTCAAACACTTAGAAGAAAGGAGGAAACTTGCATTCACAAAAGATTACTTATTCAGATTACAAGAGCGGCGCATCGGCCAAATATGAAACTAAAACATTGTTTAGGAAAAACAAAATACAAACAAAGGAAGAGAAGAATACAAGAAAAAGATGAAATATCCTAAGTGCTAGGATTGGCTTGATCGGCTGGTGGTGTTGCACTCTTGTCGGCCGCTATCTCAGCGTCTATCTCCAACAAAGTCTGATCCAGACTTTTCTCCGTGCACTGGATCTCAGCCTCAGAAGTAGTTGGATTGGGAGAGACGCCCTTGGAAACCAAGTCATCCTCCTCATCCTAAGTTAAATCTATTTGCTCATTGAGGGTAGGAGACTTGGGATCGGTGGTAGCCTCCCACTCCCCTTCGTCGACCTCACCATCGTCGGCATCATCTTCGGCATCATCGCCGGAGTCCTTGGGCTTTGGTGGGAAAGGCACTTCAAGCTGACTGATATCTTGAAGATCGGAGTCCATGGAAATAGCCAACTTGTTGAAGGCTGTCGTCCAACCAAGATAGTAACCTCAATTACAAGCCAAGTTGACTTGCTTTTGTATTGGTCACAAACGGCGGCATGCCCCTCTTCAAAGGCTTTTTCGTCGGCCGCCTTTACCCCGGCCTCCTTAGTAGCAAGGGCCTCCTGAAGCTTGGCCTCAATGTCAGCTGCCTTGACCTTGGCAACTTCAAGGTCGGCTCTTGCTTCCTCGACTTCATTATTGGCCATTTTAGCCATTTCCTCGGCCAAACTTTGAGCAGCTTTGCCGTCCTTGGCCTGGTCCATTAGAGCGCGATTGCTGGCCTCGGCCTTATTGAGTAAGGATAGGAGTTTGGCTGCTTCTTTGGTCTTTTTCGCCAACTCCTTCCTCATCATCTCGGTCTTTACAGCATAGGAATGAACATGCTGAATAGCCTACAAGAAGTAAAACGGATTAGTGAGATTTTTTCTAAGTATAGAAAAAATTGTGAAAAGATGAGTATAAAAGGATTACCAAAACCAAGTGTTGCATCATGAGAGCAAAGTTCTCATACTTATGCAACTCGACCATGCGGTTTATATCTTCAAGCAGAAAAACTGCCGTGGACAGGGCCGTGCCAACTTCAAGATTCGCAGCGCTATCACCGGCGGTAAGAGGTCTATCATCGAGCATGATCTCGGGCGCCCAGGTCATGCTTCGGGAGTAGCTGCTACCCTCCTGGTGGTCGGACCTTGGCTTTTTGGCTAGTTGGGCCTCGGATGCTGGGGCCTCGGCTAGACATTTTTCGACAGAATGAGCGCTCTTCTTGGCCTCAGGTAGTTTCGAGATAGGCACAGTGTCAATCGATCTAAGTCACTATAGCCTTTGCCTTGGCCTTCTTCATCCGTTTTGGCTTTGGGGTTGGTTAGGAAGGAGAGGATGAGGATTAAACTGTTACCACCCCGGGGATGTTAGCGAGCAGGTCTTCAACAACTGCTGGTTTGCACCCCATCTTTTCAACAGTGGCGGCTACAGTTACTTTGGTGCCAAGGCAGATGGCTGGGAGTGCAGTAGGTGGGTTTTTTGGGTCGTAGGCCGATGACTCAGAAAGTCGGCGTTTTCGACTGCAGGTTCTGCCGGCAAGGGTAGAAATTAGAACTCGGCGTCGGCGTTCGCGTTGGGCAGAAGGAATCAGTTGTGGGGTAGATGTTGATGGTTACTCCACTGGATCGGAGGTTGAGGCTTGGTCAAGCCGCGGTGATGAAGTGGTAGGGGGAGTTGTTGCTGAAGGTGGAGACTTGCTTTTCTTGGGGACGTTGGGCAGCACGGATTTGTAGGTTGGAATGTAGTTAAGCAACAGAGGGGCTTTGCGTTGATCAACCGGCAAGCCCAGCAGCTTCTTAAAGTCCTTGCTGGGGTAGAAGGTTTTGCGGAAGTCTTTTGGTAGTTGAGGAAGAACTGCAAGTACAAAAATCAAACATTAGAACATATAGAGCAATAAAGTAATAAAGATTTAACAACATGTAAAGTGACACTTGGTTCTTACCATCACCCTCTTTAAACACTGTTCAGCTCAAAGGATAGAAATAGAGGTCGTCATCAGGTGGGAACTCCCAGTTGCTCGAGACGATGAAATAATTATCTCCAGCACCTTTGTTGGAGTCTAGGAGGTCGGCTATGAGTTTGTACTCAGTGGATCTCGGCTTGAGGTAATAGATATAGCATTTTTCAGAATTTAGGCCATACATGGTATAACAGTATTGGATGTCGACTAGTGTTATCCTAGCGTTTTCTCGGCTAGCTAGGGCAATTATACCATTAATGACTCTGTAAGAGTTAATAGCCAGCTATATTGGGTTAAGCTTGTAATAGTAAAGGACTTGTCGGAAAATGATGTCTAGAGGGAACCGGAGTCCACACTCTATAAAGGCTACTACTGAGAAGGGCATGGAATCCCCATCAGGCATGATGGAGTCCTCCTCCCCAGCCAACCTAAGATGGACATCGGCTGGGATGGAGAACTCATTCCTAAAGTACTCTAGCTTGGAAGGGGTGTCAACTCTCCACCTGAACATACTCATGATGTCGGCTTATAAAGATTAAGCCAAAATTTCAGAAAAGAATGTTTGGTGTAGGTTTAAGGACCTCAGCTAAACCCTAAAGAGCACTGGAGTAAAGGTTTCTGAGAATCTAAGGGGGTTTTTGGTTCGGTTTTCCTAAAAAACAGAGTTCTAGATCAAAACCCAAACCTAAATCTACGCAGATACAGGAAACAAAGGCAAGAATCTAGAAATAAAGCTAGAAAAACAGAAAAGAACAATGGTTCAGACTCAAGAAAACAAATAGAAATTCAAGAACATTGAATAATGTGTGTGCAGATGTGTAAAGCCAAGGACAGTGGAAAATTGACAAGTGTATGAGCGGTATGTGTGTGCATATGTAGACCCAAATACGAGTCGGACAAACACGAAAATCGCAAACAAGCATACTCAACATGTGAATGATGAAATTTGAAACACAGGCAAAGATTAAAGAACATGAATGGATTCACAATGGCAATAAACAAACGCAACAGAGTTTGAAATTGAAAGGGGGAAAACAGTGACTTACCGACGAGAATGACACAGGTATAAGGTACGCCGAAGTCAGACGATGATGGTGAATAGAACAAAACGGTGAATGCTTCGCCAAAGAGGAAGAACGAAATCAGTTGCAGAGAGCTCGACAGCAATGGAGGTGGAGGATTTAGAGAGAGAAAAAACTTGAACTCAGAGGGAAAACGAAGGATGCAAAAGCGAAGAGACGGAGAGAGAAAGTGTTTTTGTTGAAACACGAAAAGACGGCAAAATCACAATGAATATGCCTTAGACGACGTTTCTGTCAGGCGGCACGTACAGAAGCGACGTGACCTGATGATGTGTGTCAGGTACGGATCAATGAGAAAAAGACGCATGGCGAAAACGGTTGAGAAACCGTGCGTGACAGCTCATGCACAAATAGAACTCTTGGAGTTCTTGATTTAATAGAGCGAGAACCTCGGCAAGAGAGACGATCTCGGTTAAGGAACTTGAAGAGCTTGGTTCTTGGGTCTTGGTCATGTGAAGCCGACGTGTGATGACCTCAATCATGAAGAATGGAGTAAGTCCTAGCCGATGTGCTATATGGACAAACGATATAAGTTCCATCACCTCAGGATGCCCAAGTAATAGAACCTAGGGGATAATTGTGGGGACATATTTGTGAATGACAACACGTGGCCAAGGTGACACCGAAGTGTCAGCCGAGGTGCCACGTGTCTTGTTCATGGCGCCGAGGTGATCTCAGCTAGACCGAGGTGATCTGCGGAGATACTAAAATCCGAGATGAACGGATAAGGGACAAGAGTCCTAGAATGGGGAAGGACCTCAGTCTGGATAAAGATAAACCTCTTATGGAGTTTATCTCTATCTGGTTGGGAGTCCTAGATAAGTATTGAGCCGGAGTCTATTGAAGCTAGGCTTCTATAGGGATCAGGTTAGTGATGGCTATAAAAGTAAGGCACCCTCGTGAGTCTAAGGTACGCTTTTTGTATTTTGGCTAGTGAGTTAAGCACTGTTTACTATCTTTGAGAGATAACTGAGTACTGACTTGATCGTCAAAGTGCTCTCGGATGGATGAACCACCGCCGAAGTCTTATCTTTCTGCTATAGGTTGTGCGGGCGAGAGATCTATTCTGCCGGTGCTCTCCAACTGAGTTCCTGTTTGGCAGTATGGTCAGAAATCAACACACACAAAGTCAAAGAAAAGAAATATAAAAGAAAATATATTTTCATGCAAGCATTTGATTAGGATGAAAATTTTGTAAGAAAAAGATTAAAAAAAATTAAAAAATTAAAAGCTTAGATATAGATAACTCACACATTTAATTTTTCTTGTATTTGTTGCAAGAAATAAAAAAATTAGTTACGATGCTAATATGGGTTGTATAAGAAAATTAGTTTTCTTATACTTTCTACCATTTTCAAGCTAAACAAACTCATAGAAGTTGAATTTTTTTTCTCTTTTTTTTTTTTTTGTTTTCTACCTATTTCATGCTAAACAAATTGAGCCTTAAGTATCTAGCTAACAAATGTTAACCCCCAGGATTAGCCTAGTGGTGTAGGCTTGGGATTTTGGAGTTTGTAGCTCTCTAGGTCTCAAGTTCAAAACCTCTTAGGTGCTATCAATTTTTGTATTAGACCAGTCCATACGAAGTTCTGCTCTAACTTTAATTAGACCCTCCGCTAATAGACGATAGGATTGGTCTCCCAAAGATTAGCTGAGGTGCACACAAACTTGCCCGAACACCCTGAGTTATCAAAAATTAAAAAAAATGTTCTCAAGACACAAAAAGATATATATGTTTTAACAAAATAACGAATACAAGGCGCTTTTTACAAATTTTTCAAACATTTTTTTATTAATTTCAAAACTTATTTAAACATTTTCATTATTTTTCATACACTTTTTGCACAATTTCTAATATTCAACAATGCTCCCAAAGCACTTATGGTAATAAATGAGACTCATTTATTGAGAGGAAGAGATATTCATAATCGTTAGAGATTTCGTAATCTCCTTGTAATAATAATTATAAAAAGGAACAATAGTTCTAATAGCACTTGTTAACGTTTGTCTTTCAAATATGTGAGACCCAGGTTCTGAAAGGAAGAGATACTGATAATGATTGCAGATTTCATAATCTCCTTGTAATTACAGTTATAGATAGTGACAACATTAATGTAATTAACTACACAAATTAAGTGTCAAAATAATTATTTTATATTATTTAATAGTTTTAATTTTATTTAAGTAGAACAAATAGTACGATTTTTATTAATGTTATTCACATTAATGAACAATATATAATCTTTTTAAGTTTGTTTAACATATACCCTTATTGCACACATTAACAAAACCCACCCTTAATGGATTTAAGTTATCTTACAGGATATTGGTTAATAGATTTTAAATTAGTTATAGATCTTGATAAGCATACTGCTACTGCTACACCACACCTACCACACCTAACCACACCTAGTTCTAGTTACTCAAGTTAGATTCAATCAGTTACATAGTTAGTTAGTTTGTTAGATTGGTTGGAACTGTATTAGTGTATAAATATCTGTAATGGTTGCATTAGTAAATGAATGAAGATGATTTCATATTTTTGTTATGGTATCAGAGCCAATTAAGCTCTCACGAGCAAACACATCAAAACAATGGCAGATTCATCTTCATCATCTTCATCACTAAATTTACCACCAAGTCTTAGTCTCTTAATCTCAAATTTCAATTCATTGCTTACAGTAAACCTTTATTCTACAAACTTTCTCATTTGGAAAAACCAGATGCAAAATGTTCTTCGAGCAACCAATTTTCTTAGCTTTGTGACTGGATCTATTCCATGTCCATCTCCAGATATTCTTGATTCATCAAGCAAAACCATTCCAAATCCAGAATTTGAGAAATGGCAAATCATAGATGCTCATCTCCCCGGTTGCATTACCACAACATTTTCTTCTTCTGTATTCTCTTTTGTTCTTTATCTTCACCATTGTTCTGAAGTTTGGTCTGCAATTAAGAAGAGATACACTTCTCTTTCTCGATCACACATTCATCAACTCAAACACAAACTTCAGAATCTTACAAAGAAAGGATTTACAATGGAAGAGTATCTTCATCAGATAAGAGATATTTCAGATCAATTAAGTCTTGCATCTTCGATCATTGATGATGAAGACTTGGTTCTTCTTACTTTGAATGGTCTCCCTGAGGAATATGATGCATTCAAAACTACCATTCGTGCTAGAGCTGAAGCCATTACAATGGAAGATTTGTCTGCTCTATTGTGCTGCGAAGCTATACATATGGAGAACAAGGTCAAACAAGCTCTTGGAGCTGATGCACCTGCTGCCTATACTGCAACCAAGACATCTGATTATGGTTCTTCATCTTCACATTTTTCTCACCATAGAGGTCAACCTGTATCCAACAGAGGTCAACATCAGTTTTGCGGTTCTCGAGGTAGTAGATATCGTGGTGGTCGATCATATCGCAATGACAGAAACAGATCTGGAAATTTCTCTTCTATTGATTTAGGTTGTCAAATCTGTGGTGTTCTTGGTTATAGTGCCCTTGACTGTTGGTACAGAATGGATCCAAGTTATCAATCTTACCACCACACAACCTCTTCTCCTACTTCTGCTCCATCTGTTCAAGCTTATGCTGCACTGACAAGTCCTACTTCTTCTTCCATTCCGACCACACCTCTTTGGTATGTTGATTCAGCTACTACAAATCATACCACAAATGACTTAAGTAACCCTCAGTTGTACCAGCATTATCAAGACACAGATCAGGTTACAGTGGGCAATGGTCAAACCTTACCTATTCATCATATTGGTAAGGGTCTTTTGCCTACACCTCAGTGTTCTCTTCATCTCAATGATATGCTCCATGTTTCTCATATTTCTTCCAATCTTTTATCTGTTCATAAGCTTATTAAGGACAATAATTGTTCAGTTACATTTGATGCTAACTCTTTTGTCATTCAGGACAAAATTTCAGACCAGGTTCTGCATAAAGGCTCTAATTATCATGGTCTTTACCAGTTTGCATCCTCTTTTTCATATCCTAATTCTCAAGCTTGCATTGCTCACTCTCCTTCTCAAGTCTTTTTGCCTCTTTGGCATCAAAGACTTGGTCATCCTTTTTCCCTGGAAATGCAGTATATTGTCAAACATTTACCTATTGCTTTAAAAAAATAATAGTGCTGAATTTTCATGCACTCTTTGTAATGTTGCTAAGATCCACAGACTACCTTTTAAGCTTTCTACTACTACTGTTAATAGGCCCTTTTCTCTTGTTCATAGTGATGTATGGGGCCCCATTCATGCTTCTACTTCTGGTTTTAAGTACTATCTCTTGTTTATGGATGACTTTACTAGATTTACTTGGATTTACCCTTTGTATGTCAAACGTGAAGTTTTCTCTACATTTCTTTCTTTTAAAGCTTATGTTCAAAATCAGTTTGCTACTCTTCTTCAAATCTTACGGACTGATAATGGTATTGAGTTGTTAACAAACAAATGGATGCTTATTTGACTTAACATGGTGTCATTCATTAACTTAGTTGTCCTTACACTGCTAAGCAAAATGGCATAGCTAAGAGAAAAAATCAACATATTACTGAGACTGCCATTGCCTTTTTATCACAGTCTTCCATGCCAATTTCTTTTTGGTTTGAGGCTATTGCTACTGCTGTCTTTCTCATTAATAGACTGCCTAGTCTATCTCTTGGTCATAAGTCACCTTTTGAGCTTTTGTTTCAAACTATGCCAGATTATTCTTTCCTTAAGGTGTTTGGCTATCAATGTTTTCCTTGGCATCGACCCTATGTCTCTCACAAACTCTAACCTCAATCCATTCCTTGTGTATTTATTGGTTACCATCCTACTACTAAAGGCTATAGATGCTTAGATCTATTGACAGGAAAAATTCATGTGTCCAGGCATGTTTTGTTTATTGAGTCTTGCTTCTCTTTTGCTCATTTTTCCAAATCACCACCTCCTTCTTTATCTGATCTGTCTTCTTTCTTTTGGACAAATTCTGCTTCTTCTAAGCCCCTTTCTCCTGATCCTATTTTGCCTCATATTCCTTCCTCTGCCCCTAATTTTGTTCCTGATCCTATTTTGTCTCTTATTCCTTCATCTACCCCTAGTTCTGTTTCTCTTGTTTCTTCTCCTCTACCTACATCTTCTAGTCTAGAGCATGCACTTCCTCTTCCTACAATTTCCATCGCTATTCACTCCATTTCTATTGATTTGCCTTTAGCTCCTCCATCTGTTCCTAATACTTCCCTTCAGAATTTTCATCCTATGGTTACTCGATCTAAGGCTGCTGACTTCTCTCAGACTGCTTATCAGCCTCCTCTTTCTGATCTATCACATACAGAGCCATTGACTGCTACATAGGCTTTAAAGTCTCCCATTTGGGTTCAAGCCATGAATGAAGAATTTCAGGCTCTGCACACACAAGGTACTTGGGATTTGGTTGCTTTACCAAACTCTAAATCCTCCATTGGTTGCAAATGGGTTTTTCGCATTAAGAAGAACTCTAATGGCTCCATTGCTCGTTACAAGGCCAGGTTGGTGGCTAAGGGTTATCTTCAACAAAAGGGCATAGATTACCAAGAGACCTTTAGTCTAGTAGCTAAACAACCTACAATTCGAATTTTGCTTTGTTTGGTTCTTCAGAATAACTGGTGTCTTAAACAATTGTACATCTCTAATGCATTTCTCCATGAGCACTTGGAAAAAGAAGTTTATATGGATCAACCTCAAGGATTCATTGATTCTACTCATCCTACACATGTCTGCAAATTGAAGAAAGCCCTTTATGGTTTGAAATAAGCTCCCCGAGCTTGGTATTCTACCTTTTCTTCCTTCTTGCTCTCTCAAGGGTTTGTTCTCAGTCATGCTGATTTTTTTTTTTTTTTTTTTTTTTTGTCAGAAACACATCCACCTCCATTACTATCCTCTTCATTTACGTGGATGATATCTTGCTTATTGGGAGTGATTCTCTTGTTCTTCATGACCTTGTTCATCAAATGCATTAAGCATTCTCTATAAAAGAATTAGGAGATATCTTTTATTCCTTAGGTATCTCAATTCATGCTTCTTCTCAGGGTTATTTTCTATCTCAGCAGAAGTATGCTTCTGATCTTTTGCTCAAAGCAGGCATGGTCGAATGCAAGCCATGTTCTACTCCTATGGCTCTCAAACTTACCCTTTCTGCTGCAGATGACCAACCTTTTTCTCAGCCTTCTCTCTACAGAAGCCTAGTTGGTGCTCTTCAATATTTAACCATCACTAGGCCTGACATTACCTTGGCTATCAACCAGGCTTGTCAACATATGCTTGGCCCTACAGTTGGTAATTTTTCTTTCCTTAAAAGGCTTCTCAGCTATGTTAAAGGCACCCTTACTCATGGGATTTAGTTTAGCTTAGGTCCATTTGTTCTTCATGCCTATTCTGACTCCAACTGGGCTTGGGATTGTGTGGATAGGAGGTCTACCTCAGGGTTTTGTGTTTATCTTGGGTCTAATCTAATCTCTTGGTCTGCTAAGAAGTAGGCCACTGTCTCTCAATCCTCTACTGAGGCAGAATACAGATCCTTGGCTCATACTGCTACTGAACTGTGTTGGATTCAGCAATTGCTCAAAGATCTCTTTATTCCTTGCTTTACTATTCCAGTTCTTTGGTGTAATAATGTTTCAGCTATGGCTCTTGCTTCCAACCCTGTTTTCCACTCTCGCTCCAAGCACATCGAAATTGTCTGTCATTTCATTCGTGAGCATGTTGTGTCTAAACAAATTGCCCTCTCCTATGTTCTTACAGCTGACCAAGTAGTAGATATATTTACTAAGCCCCTTTCTTCAACTCGATTTCACTATCTTAAAGATAAGTTGTTGGTGCTTCCATGCCCCATCAACTTGAAGGGGACTGATAGGCATACTACTGCTACCACAGCTCACCTACCACACCTAACCACACCTAGTTCTAGTTACTCAAGTTAGATTTAATCAGTTACATAGTTAGTTAGTTTGTTAGATTGGTTGGAACTGTATTAGTGTATAAATATCTGTAATAGTTGCATTAGTAAATGAATGAAGATGATTTCATATTCTTGTTACTCAAGTTAGATTCAATCAGTTACATAGTTAGTTTATTAGATTGGTTGGAATTGTATTAGTGTATAAATATCTGTAATAGTTGCATTAGTAAATTAATGAAGATGATTTCATATTCTTGTTATGGTATCAGAGCCAATTAAGCTCTCACGAGCAAACACAAGAAAACAATGGCAGATTCATCTTCATCACTTACTTTACCACCAAGTCTTAGTCTCTTAATCTCAAATTTCAGTTCATTGGTTACAATAAAGCTTGATTCGACAAACTTTCTCATCTAGAAAAGCCAGATGCAAAATGTTCTTTGTATGTTACATAATTTATAAATAATAAAAAAAATACAATTATTTTTAACAAATGTTTTTGAAGTATTGTCAATGTAACACCCCACAAAATAACAACTATCTACCTCATGATACTCAATGGAAAAACCAGGAATTTATAAAATATTAACCTTTCATTGATTCTATTTTCGTGTACACAATATGACATATGCATGTATACATTCATAAATCCTAGACCCTTAATCTATAGCATATGACATATGTAAATGAATTGAAATAAAAGGAAGTACAAACAAATTTATGCCCTAATGGCTACATCTTTCCAAGTCCTTAATTTGTTACAAAAAAAGTAAAATAAATTCAATACATAGAAAGCCTAAGGTTTGTACAAAAATAGTTACACAAAAGAAATAAAAAAAAAAAAGCTCTTGGCTCCAAGTCCTTCCAAGCTATGTCCTTGGTGGAAACATATTACTAGCACCTAAAAGTTATTTTCTACGTAAAAATGAACTTTTTCACTTTGCATCTCCATCGTATGAAACTTGCATAGCCCAATCACAAATTTTTCATCTATATGCGCATGCAAAATGAAACTTTAGATTGTAGGTTTATGAAGGGAAATTGATGTTTAATGAAAAATCCTAGGTTTCTAGAATCTAACAGAACAGTAAAGATACTTAAACACAATATATGAAACTTACCAAAATCATAAGGTGTATGCATATACATGGCGGTTACCAAACATTACACTTTTCTTTCTCAAAACAAGCAATGCCAATATTATGTATCAATTCATGAAAATAATCATTTATATCAAAAAATAAGGCAGTGGATACAAAACACTGGGAATCTCTAGGTACGTGTCTGCCATTTTATCGATACTAACCGGAAAGATTGGCATCTAACCGCGCAGGTTTCTGAACTTTTACCAAAGACACACAAGCCAACATAACAACCATAGTCACACCCCCTAATCAGATTTACCAAGGTATACACATTTTTTTCTCAAAATAATACATTTTTGATGTTAAATATGAAACAATGATCTATGCAAGATGTACGAGCAATTAGTTTCAATCAACCTAATTCTCATGCAATTTCTACAACAATCAAATCTATTCTCTACCGATAGCCCAAAATAGATATTTCTACTCAACAGATAATTTTTCAACAACATATATAACTTCATAAATTTTGAAATGGGAGCGATCATACATATCCAACTCCACTTTCATCATCAATAAATACAATCATCTTATCTCTTCAAAATCCAACATCTTTTCCTTGTCTTTTATAAATCAAATATTTATGATTTTCTAACATAACCTCATTTACTTTCAAAGTCACATTTAAGGGATTTCTAACATTTCAACCCAATCCAACAATATTCACACACCCACAACCTTTCTCAAGGACTTATTTGAAAAGCCCCACTTTTACATTTCAAAATCAAACCCTAGATTTAACCCAAAATTCTCAAATCACTAAACACTTTCAAAGAGCAAATAACTAAGCTAAGAATCAAACCAAAAATGAGATCCTCTCCAATTAAAACAAAACTTTCGATGAGCTCTACCTTGGGGAGTATGGTGAAGAAATCAATGGATGAGGGTGTATTTGAGGTTTTAAAGCAAGAACTAGAGAGAGAAAGTGAAGAAATTAGGGTTAAAGGTGTTTTAGAAAGAGAGAAAGGAAGTGAAAAAGCAACAAAAATCCTTTTTTTCTCTGAACTAATATATGCATAGACCGCTCAAGCGACCAAACTATTGCTCAAGCATCAAACACAATAAGTGACACCACTCGAGCGACCAAAAAACCGCTTGAGTGTACAATGACTCCTTCCAGAAGTTCAAACTTGCAAAAGACCGCTCGAGCAAAGATAATTTATTCCTAGAAGTTTTATAGGTCTGCAAAAATGCTGAGAGATCTCAAAGACTGCTTGAGCAACCAAAGCATCACTCGAGCGAATCAGAAGTGAAACAGACAGCAACTCTATCGAACCCAACCTATTTCAAACACAACCAACGATTCAACTCAACTATCAACAAGATGTTAAAGGGCTTAAACAATAATTAAATGTACGAAATCCCAAATCTAAGAGCTTTAAAAGGATCGGGTCAAAATCGAAACCGTTATAGTCAAGCATCAAAATTGGAGTGAAAAATATTTTAACGGAAAGTGTTCTAAAATTTTTGGAAAGTGTCATGTTTTCTTTTTTTATTGGGCAAATTACATCGGTGGTCCTTACACTTGATCTCTTGTGTCATTTTGGTTCCTACATTTTCAATTATCTCAATTTTGACCTTTAATTTTAGATTTTGTATCAATTTAGTTCAATTGATAACAATTCTTACAATTTTTTATAAAAAAAAAATACGAATATAAGTGTCACGTTTCATATTTTTAAGGACAAAATTATAAACTTACTTAATTTAGTGAGTTAATCTCAACCAATTTAGTGATATTTAAAAAAAAAAAAAATACTAACGATATTATCAATTGGACCAAATTGATATAAAATCTAAAATTAAGGATCAAAAGTGAACCAATTAAAAATGTAGGGACTAAAATAACACAAGGTGAAAAATGTAGCGACTACTAGTATTATATAGGGACCAAAATGATAGGTCCTTTAGCTAGACTACCTCTTGTCGATGTTGCGCTACTTGTGGATTGATCATCAAGTGGCTTACCCTTAGTATGCTTATCAAACACAATTTATATTAAAGTTGGATTTCTCTCAAGTTTAAATCTGAATGAGAAAGAATTGAAGGGGATCGTTGGGTCTAACATAAGTATCGTTTTAATAATTCAAACCGTTCATCTTGTAAGGCACTCCGTATATATCATTCATGAAATAAATTAATTTGATCAGATAATTGTAACCTTTTAATTTTGTCATGTTTATTTTTGAAAAAAAATGGACGTTTTGAAAAACATATTTATCATTCATTTTTTTAGAGATAAACACAATAAATGAAAAGTTACAACTTGTCTATTGAGCTAATTTTTTTCATGAATAAATATATAAGGATGGTCCTACCAAATAAACAGTTCAAAATATCAAAATGGGGGGAAATTCTATTTACACATACCTAATTATCTCAGTGCACATACTTAATGAAATATTATTTTTGAAAATTATATCCTAAACTAAAATGACTATAATGGACATCCGCATGCACCTATAATATTATATAAAATTATTCTATGTACACATCTTTAATAATAATAAATAAATAAAACAAACAAACTAAATTCTAGTTTTTTCATTGTTATCACTTTGCTTTCTACACACTCTATATTCCTCTATTACTTGCAAAGCAATACTCTCATAACAACTCTCATATTACTTTAATCTTTAGATTTATACTCTATTAGTGATGAAAATGTTAGTTTTTTCGTGTAGAACTTTCTTTTTCTTTTTCTTTTTCTTGTCACAGTTTTCAGTCAGACAACCAACGTCGAATTATTTCATTATATTCAGACATCAACTGCCAAAAGTTTTTTTTATTTTTTTCAGAACAAATTTGTTGAACAAATTATTTTTCTTCGGAAGTTAAGTTTCGAATTAAATGTATAATTTCAAAAAACCAATGCCGAAATCCCTAAACTGAAAAACATAAAATATGGTAAGCTAATGACACACTTAAAGGATCTAAAGTCTTGATTTTTTCTTCTTGAGTTCAAAACTTTAACAAGTTATAAATATTATATTTTGGTTAAATGACTATTTGATCACATATATCAAAAAAAGACATTTGATATAGTTGACAATGATATTACCATTCAACATTTTCACAATATGAAATCTCACCGAATTAAATTGTCGAAACAATAATATGAATATATTATTTTTTTTTAAAAAAATTCTTCTACTTATGACTTGAATATTTAATTTAGTTTGTTGTTTGTGCGTAAGCGTAATGAAAGCTTGAATGTTAGCACAAGGGAAGTTTTTTTCTTTAAGAGTAATAGTACTATATAACAATAATTGTGGGTCCCTAATATCATATCAACCACATTGACATGGAAAGAACTCAATGGATAATTTTTATATTTTACTGAAGTTCTCAAGTGATGTGTCATAATTTTGGTTTGAAAGTCCAAAATTGATGGCCCAAAATATTTTCATTTTTCTTATATATTTGATAGAATGTATATTTGTGAATAACTCTATCCATTAAAATTTTTGAAGTCACAACTGCTTACAAGCCTTTCAAATTTTCTCAAATTAATATTTAAATGTGAAAAAAAACCTAATCCTAACAATACTCCAAAAAAACATTTATTAGTATTTGGCTCTTAAATAAATTAGATCCATTTTCTAAAACGAAGAGATATTCATATTCGTTGTAAATTTCGTAATCTCCTAGTAATAAAGGTTAAGGTAGAAAAATTTTCTGATGTGCAATGCACACCATATGTAATCTTACCATAAAATTACGTAATTTTCATAGAAGCGATCTCACAAAAATGCATAAATTGAATACAAATTCGAGTAAGTTTATTTATAAAAGTAAACTTGCACGAATTTATATTCAACTTCCGTAATTTTGTCATAGGGTTACATATGATATGCATTGCACACCAGAGCATTACCCTACAATGGGATGAATAGTATCTATTTCATTAATATTATAAAAGTCAATTAATATTTCAATATGTGCTCTTAGAGCATATGCTAAAAAACCTATGGCATGAAAGTGTAAAGAATGTATATGTAAAGCCCCCAAATAAATGACATAAAGTAAATTTGATAAACCTCTTGCAATTTAAACAATCTCACTCAATTAAACAATCTCTACGATTGCATTTCAGTTCATATGAGAGATTTATAAGACGTCCACATGCAATACATATTCAATTTTTGTGAAGCATAAATTCATAGAATGTGCGATGATTAAAACAAAAGGAATAACACAAAAGAATGCCTCCAAGGGTTATAAATTCCAAGGCTTAAACTTGGTCACACAAAACATGGTTATCATAACAAAACAACAAAAAAAAACCCATACACATAACGCTCTCGGCTTGTCAAGATATACAACAAAATAAAATCAAATAAAAAAATATAAAACTATAAAAATTAAATAATAATAATAATAAACCTCATGCTCTCAAAACACATTCCTCGTTTTTAGTTAGGCGGAATCATCACATCCTTTTCTACACAAATCTGCTATGGGTGAGTACAAAACCTAGTAGAGAGATATCTTAACAAAGTATATATATGTAAGCAGTCTCACAATATGTATGACATGCAATGCCATGCTCCAAAAATCCATATCTTTATTTTTTTTTTAAACCACATGCAATGTTCTTTTCAAAAAGCTCATTATCACGATAAATTTCAAATGTAACATACAAGGTGGTAAATACAATTCAGGTAATTTTCAGACTGGTGTCTACAAGTAGGCATATCAAGCACTACCAATCCCCGCTTTATCGGCTCCTAACCCAAAGGCACGTGGTCTCTACTCCATGTGTATTTTCGGTCTTTCACCCTAGACATTCACGCCAACTTAAAAAAATGCCAACCACACCCTCTATCCGAACTTACCAAACATATTTACCCCAAGACATTTCACGATCAACAATTGTTATCCCAAAACAATACATCAATTTTCAAAACATAACCATAATAAACAATATTCAAAGCTATGCAAATGAATGAAGTGAGATGCAATTATATAGCTTCATTGTATAATTTTTTCACAATACTCAACGTTTGCTCAAAGTGAAATGCAATATTCATTACTTCTGAAATTAGATCAAAAATTCATATCCATGGAACATATGATACCATTCCATATTCATAATCAATATTTACTTTCCTTTCATAGTTCAAGCATATATAGAATCATGCTATTCCATATAAATTTCTCGACACAAAACTCATCCATCCCATGGATATCCCAATCAACACATGTGAAAATCCATCATTTTCTCAAAGAATTTTCCATCAATTACACAAACCTTTCCACAAAATCCACTTTTTCCCAAATTTTCAAAATTTAGGTTTTGATCACAAAGAGGACTTTTCTTCCATTTTCATGCACTCCCAAGAGACTCATAAGTTCACAAGACAAATTAATTTGAATAAAATCATAAGAGAATCATTTTTCTACATTTTCAAAGCTCAAACCCGCTACTTAATAATCATTTCAAAATAAGTAAAGACATGCTAACATCATATATATAACTCAAAGAAACTCTCTACCTCAAGTTTTGGAGAGAAAATATAAGAAAAAATCCAAAATCGATGGCTTCAAAATCCACCGTACACAATGTAACCCTTGATGAGCTCTCCAACTCAAATGAAGACACTAGGGTCAAAATCCCAATGAATTTGAAAAGGTCATGAATTTAATGAGGTGGGTGGATGGTTTTCTAGAGAGAGATGAGAGAAAAGAGAAAAAAAAAAAAAAAGTGAAATGTAGAGAGAGAGAGAAGTGAAAAGTGAGGGAGAAAAAGTGTATGGCTCAACTTTTAAGTGATTGGACACCTTTTTTGGAACTGACTTTGAACAAATAGCTCAAGCAATAAAACCTGCACTCGAGCGGTGAATTTAAACTCCCAAAATCTCTATCTTCTACAAACAGACCGCTCAAGCGGTGAATATACACCCCTAGTATTTCAAACTTCAAAACAAAGAACTGGAAAAGAACGACTTTACCGCTTGAACAACAAAAGTACCGCTCAGGCAATCTCAACTTTGAAGTGAGACAAAAGTAAGGCCAACCTAGGGTGGGAAGATGGGATTTAATTTGTCGAAATTGAAAATCTAGGGTTTAAAATGAAAAAGACGCGAAAACCTAGGGCTTTTAGTGTAATTAACCCAATAAATAATATTATCATCTTTTTTATATTGAAATAAATATTTTTCTTTATTTATTCTTAGTTTACACACATATAATAATGTTGGTTCCTTTAGCTAACTAAAAGAGAGATCAATGTATTTTTTTCAAACCTCAAATAAGGCCAACATAATTTACCCAAGCAATTAACATTGTACAACCGTGATAATTGTAACATAATGGGTAATTTACATGGTCCTTCTAGTCTGAGTGAAGTTTCATTTTGATCCTCATAATTTTAACCGACTCCATTTGATGGAATTTAAAGTTTGGTTTGATTTGGTATAATTGAAAGTCCATACTTTTAATTTTATTAGCAATATAATCCCTCCATCACTTACCGATAGAATTTTAAATGAAAAAATATCACACAGAAAATTGAAATAACCAAAAAGAAACTATAAAGACACAAATGTTATAAATAAATTACTCCAATTTTGGACTTCTATTCTTTTTAGTTGCACTTTTGACTCTCTAGTTTTGTATGTGTTGTTATTACATCTAAAACATTAACAGTGCACGATGGAGGAAGTAAATCGTAACAAAATTAAAAATATAATGTTCAAGTTATTTAAATTAAAATTATGAGAATTAAAGTGAGCCTACGGTAAACTATTAATCCAATTTACCTTAACATAATTATACAAATTTTTATGTGACATGAGAGACAACGTTCATGCAGTATTACATCAACACCACATTTTTATGGTAATAAGGTATCTAATTGCATGACAAAACCAGCTTTAGCATACGGAAAATGCTACGGATTCTAAGTAAATTATCAAATAAATTATCAAATCTCTCACATAGGTATGGAACTCACACACATGTGATTTGTGTGGGTTTCACACCTATATGAGAGGTTTGGTAATTTATTTAGAGTCCCTAGCATAACTCGTAGCATACCTCACTCTCTCAAAAAACAAATAAGGTATCTAATTGCATGACAGAACCAGCTTTAGCATATGGAAAATGCTACGGATTCCAAGTAAATTATTAAATAAATTATCAAATTTCTTACATAGGTATGAGACCCACACACATGTGATTTGTGTGGGTTTCACACCTATATGAGAGGTTTGGTCATTTATTTAGAGTCCCTAGCATAACTCGTAGCATACCTCTCTCTCTCAAAAAACAAATAAGGTATCTAATTGCATGACAGAACCAGCTTTAGCATACGGAAAATGCTACGGATTCCAAGTAAATTATCAAATTTCTTACATAGGTATGAGACCCACACACATGTGATTTGTGTGGGTTTCACACCTATATGAGAGGTTTGGTAATTTATTTAGAGTCCCTAGCATAACTCTTAGCATACCTCTCTCTCTCAAAAAACAAAAGGGGGGAATTTCAAAACAATGGGACATATAAAAAATTTACAAAAATATGTGAATTGTAAGTGATTTTGTGATTGGATGCAAATAAAAGACTGTAAAAGTATAAATGTGACTTGCATCCTTTCATGTTTATATAACAAAGAATTTTTCTCCCACTAGAATGTAATTCTAAAAAATATATATATATATATAGTGACAGAAAGGAGACGTGGAGCAGCATAGAGACAAGCATTAAACAAAACACATGACCATCCCTTGGGAAAAGAAAATAAAAAATGTGTAGATGTTGTACTTAGCATTCTCGATCCACACAATGAACTCTCATTTTTAATACTTGCTAAACCTCACCACAAAGCGTTACCTCATTCTCAAGGACTTTAAAATAATGGGCTTTGGCTCAAGAAAACAAGTACCAAAGCATTAGCAATTCAAAATAAAAATAAAAATAAGAATTAATTGTACTTATTGTAATTTATTACATTTTATATCTTTAATTTTCTCAATTATGTGATTTGTTACATATTATTTCCAACATCAATATCATTCAAAATTCAAAATCTAATAAGGAAATAAAGTTCTAAAAAATGAAAATCAAATTGCAATAAAAGACATACTTTGAGAATAATAATTAAGCAAATGAACATATATTTTGAAGATCAAAATACTACAAAATTCACACTCTGAAAATCATGTGTATTTCATGTGAAATTCTAAAAACAAAAAAGTTAAGTTTTTTTCAAATTCAAATATCAGTGAGCCATAAAGTCACCACGAATTCTGTTTTAATCATTCGAACCGCTAATTTTGCAAGACTTTTATTTTGCAAGAAGTGTTATATCATCATAAAAAAATTAAATTGATTTTTTTTATCGTAACATATTCATTTTTGCCTCCCAAAAAAATAGATAACAAATAAGTTTTTGCCAAATAAATCATCCATTTTTTAATAGACAAACAAAATAAAATTAAAAGACTACAATTATCAGGTCATTGCAATTTTTTTTTATAAATGACATAACTGAGAGCCCTACAAAATGAATTATTTAAATTATCAAATCGAAACAGTACCCATGATCAACCCATAGAATCCTCATGTTTTCTTAAGTTCATATTTGAGTTTGAGAGAAGTTGAACCTAAATAGTATTTCGCCTATAATTTATTTTAAATGACACTTAATGCCAAAAACTAAATATAACATCACATACTTTAGTGTCTTTAGCCCTCAAAATATTGCACAAACTAGGAAGTTTTATAAAATTTTCTAAACATAACACACTATAAAAATACAATAAATTATAAAATTACAAAGGATAAATTACACTCTCACCCTAATAGTTTGTCCAAATTTTTTATTTATTGTTTCAATTTAAACAAGTCCAATTTCAATTTGATTATTCCATCTAAATTTTTACATGTACACCTCAAGACTAAGAAATATTCCAAAATTGTTATTTTTAAAGAATAATTACACTTTTCACCCTTATAAATTGACTCAAATTTCACTTTGATTCCTATAAATTTAATTTGAACAATTCAGTCACTATACTTTAACCTCTAATTTAAACAAAAAGACCAAACTGAAACTAATTTAAAATATAAATATCAAACTATTTAATTTGAAACAATTGAGATCAAATTGAAACTTGGGTATAAGGGTTAAAAGTATAATTAACCCTATTTTTAATCTTAAACTAAATAGAATGACTATATTAAAACTAGACATAAAATGCGAGCATAGCATCATTCTGAAATTGAAGTCCTAGAGTGGGAGGGTAGATATTAAATTGTTTAATTTGAAACAAGAAGAATCAAAAATAAAATGACTTAAAATACAATAATTAAAATTGTAATTTACCCAGTTATAAATTTATTAATGGGTTAAATTTATTTTATCCCCTCGTAATTTGAGATTGAAGTATTTTACCTCCCCGTACTTGACACATAACCAGAAAAGTTCTCATGTAATGTTAGACTAAAGTGTCATCATTAATTTTTCAATCCAAATTAATGAAAAAATGTATCACGCATACCATTTTTAAAAGTGAGCTTAGTTTTTTGAGAAAGAAAAAATGAAATTTAATACAGAAAAAAGATACTTTTACCCATTTTCTATAAACCTAAAATTAAATTAATATGTTAATTAAAATATAATTAAATATTGATCTAAAATATAAAATATGATTAATGATTGATTTAAAATATAATTAAATAAAAATATAAAATAAATAATAATTAAAAGTTGATGTAAAATATAATTAATTAACGTGTTAGAAATTATCATAAATAATTAAGAATTTGAAATTAATTGTGATTTAAAATATAATTAAATTAAAATTAGATTAAAAAATTAAAAATTATGATAAATAATTAAATATTTAAAATTAATTTTGATCTAAAATATAATTAAAATAAAAAATTAAGAATTACAATAAATAATTTAAAATTAATTATTATTTACTTAAATTAATATTAGACATGAGAGAGAGAGAGAGAGAGAGAGAGAGAGAGAGAGGGGGGGGGGGGGAGAACAAAGAAAATAACAAAAAAAAATATGTAAGCTGCTTTTAGTTTAGTTTTGAAATTACAATTCTTTTTTTAAAATTGTGATTTGAATGTAGAATTGTGAATTAAGTTTTAAAAAGAAAAAACTTGTTTGATTATAAATTTTAAAGATAATTTTAAAAAGTATTTTGAAATGTGTTTTTAAATTTTGAATTTTAAAAAGAATGAATCAAGTTTATCCAGTTGTCCGTCCGAACATTCTCCCAAACGATCGGCCGATTGTCCAACCAATTGACTGAAACAATAAAAAATTTTTTTTTTGCAATTGCAACTTATTATTTGAAAAAAAAATTATATTTGTTTTAAATATTTTTTAAATATAGAAAAAATAAATAAATTTTTTATAAAAATAATTTAACAATTCTATCACTAACCATCTTCAACACTATATTATCAAAATAATTTTGAAATTTTTTTGAATTGAGTTGTGTTTTTAATTATGAGTTTAAAATGAATTTTTAAATTAAATTTCGTATAATTTTGAATTGTATATTTAGGTATGAATTTTAAAAAATATTTTGCAATGGGTGCCTTTAGAATTATGATTCCAAAATCAAACCAAATGAAGCCATAAACTTTGAGAAGTATTACAATTATTGTACATCTATAATTAAGGATTATTTTGAAAAGTTAATTTTTTAATATTTTTTTTAAAATTTTTTTAAAAAGACGTGTAAAAAATTAAAAAACTAACTTTTAACTGTTAGCCATCTTTTCAAAACAGACCTAACTATGTTAATGGCTACACTCCCGTTTAAAATTACATGAAAACTTTGTAATTACATTTGAATTAAGAATTGTTTTGAAAAGAGAGTTAAAAATTATTTTTAAAATTTTTTTAAAGAAAAATTATGTGACTTAAAAAAATAAAAATAGATAAATAAATTACTTTTACTCTCATCCCCAAAAGAGGCCTAAGAGAATCTCCAATGCGTCCTCCATAACTTCAAACATAAAAGATCTGCTCATCTAACTCATCCTCTAAATCCATCTCTATTTGAGAGGAAGATGAATTGATCCTCCATATTTAGAGGGAGGATGAAAAATAAAAAAATCCCCTCCAAAACACTATTCATTCTATATTTTTTATTATATTACAAATAACTTTTAATATATAAATTTAATTTTTATAAAATCGACATCATTAAAAAGTATAAAATCATACTTTTAAAATGAATATAATATTAAATTCATTTTTCAAAAATTTTAAAATTAAATATTTGTTAATGAACAAAAATTAATTTTTGATGAAGGGAGAATGAAAAGTCGTCAAGGTTTATGATTAAAATTTGAATGAATAATGACATTCTTTATATTTACTTTTTAAATAAAAAAATTATTTTCACCCTCTTGATAAGAGAATTGGGTTAAAGATGCCCTAAAACCGGAAAAATAATTGTGTGAAAGAGCTGAGTTGTGCTTACAAACTGTTTAATTTATTTAATATTAAGGTTTGTTTGACATGATTTAAAAAAATTAAAAATTTATTATTTTATTTAAGTCATAACATTTTATTTAAATTACATTACCTCTCTATCATACCACTTCAAACTTAATTTATACCCAATTCATATTTTATAAAAAAATCAAAAAATATACTTATTTAGATTATTCCAAATCACCCTTTAGTCTTCAGAAATAAGAAAAAAATAATAATTCAGCCAGTGCTGTGGCCGTACCCCAGGAACACAAATCGAGGTTGGCAAGCCGGTCATTAGTTGGACAGGCGGCAGACTCACTGATTCATTCAAGAAGAGAGCATATTATTATTATTATATTATATGTTTAGAAAGATATTATAAAAATGAATTTGTCATTTCCTTATAATAAACAAATGAGCTGATGAGGCAAAAGGGAAGAGACTATTACTATTCAAATGAAGAATAGACCTCCTGAGACTAATGTCAACAACCTATATACATAGTTTCAAGTTCCAACCACTGCTTAGACTTGCTTAATTAGCCCATTAGGCATGAACCTGAATTTATGAACTTTATCCAATGTTAATATAATAGTTAAAAGTTGGTCTAACAAAATAAAATAAGAAAAAGAAACCCTTAAAAAATAGATGTTCATTCTCCATAGTAAAAATAGATTGTTGAAATATGTAAAATTATTTCTTATTTTGTTTTGTTAATCAATTAGGAAAATTATAATTCGGTCTAAATGACCAAAGTAACTACAAGCATAGGCCTCTTTGCTAAAAAACCACCCAGAGTCCTCGCAAATGAGTTGAGATTAAGTGAAAATTAAAAAAAACACAAAAAGACATTTGATCATATCCAATAAAACAATATCATATCTAAATCATAATTATTTTATTTTATTTTTTTTATCAAAAAATTAAAAAATTCTTTTCAAAAGGAGTTAATTTAACCTGACTAAATTAATCAAAAAAATCATATTAAAATAATTCTTCCCAAACTAACCAGAAAATGTTACATCTCCCACCTCCCTATAATTATTTTTGATTTTCTACGCACTGATTTACAATTCGCCCAATCAATTAAGGCTTCCTGGCAATAGAATAAAAAAATATCATTTAACAAAAAAACAAAAAAAAAAAAGTCATATGACAAGTCAAAAAAAAATTGCCAAAAACACAAACTTCAGCTACTCGTAAAAAAAATTAAAAATTAAAAAAAAAGGCCCTAAAAATATGCCTAATAAACTAAACTTTTAGCCAAGTCATTTGACCATATCCACTTTCTGCCAGAACACCAACTTTAGCCACTCTAAAAGCAAAAAAAAATATAAAAGAGTTTAAAATATGCCTAACAACAAACTATCTTTTTAGCTAATTCTCCACAAAAAAAAACAAAAAAAAAAATAGAAACTCAGTTCTTTCACACCAAATGTACGCACAGCCTTTTTACCAAACCCGTGTGATTTAACTAAGGTAGTGTTTGGCAAGAAAGTTTGGGTGAGTTAGGGGCTAAAATAGTCACAAAAAATAAAATAGGCTATTTTAACTACAAAAAATAAAACATCAAATCTAATCCATAATTATTACAATCCTCTCTCACAAAAAAAGTTAAAAAAGCCAAAAAGTGCTTCCCAAACCAGGCTAAAATAGCCAAAAAGTCAAAAAACTAAAAAGCCAACCAACTTCCCAAACGGAGCCTAAAACAACTTTTCTAACAAGTTTCACACAACTCCGTTTGGTAAAAGTTTTTTTTTTAACTATTTTAGTTATAAAAGATAAAATAAATTATTTTAATCATGACAAACAAAACATCACATCCAATCCATAATCATTACACTCTTCTCTCACAAAAAAAATCAAAAGGACTTTTCTTAAGTGTGCAATTGCACACCATGTGCCACTTACACAAAAAGTGTAAGTGTAAGGTGTAAATATAAGTATAAGGTGTAAGTGTAAGGTGTAAGTGGGTTGCATATGGTGTGCAACCTCAAAAAAAGTGTAAGTGTAAGGTTTAATTTTTCACAAAAGGTGTAAGTGTAAGATGTAAGGTGTAAGTGTAAGGTATAAATTGCAACCATAACCAAACCCAAATCAAAAAAGTCAAAAAACTCTTCTCAAACCAAGCTTTTTAACCCATGTTAAAATAATTAAAAAAGTTAAGAAAATCAACCTACTCCCCAAACAGAAGCTCAATAAGTTTGAACTACTTTTCCTAATTCATAGTTTTGCTAACTTTTCAGACTAGCATTCACCTTGCTTTTTTTCACTTTTCAAAAAATACTTCTCAGAAAATTTCACTTTCTTATTTTTCATATTTTTTTGTTTTTACTGAATTTTTTTAATATTTTAAATAATTTTTTTTACTTTTTAGACACACCTAACATAAATACACCTAAAGAGTAAAAAAATTGTAAAAAAAATCTTTTAAAAATTCACTAAATACTAAAAATACAAAAAAAATACAAGAATTCAGTACATTTTTTATATTTTTATGTATTTATTAATTTTTTAAAATATTTTTTCACAAATTTTTTACTTTTTAGATACATCTAAGTAAGGTGCATCAAAAAAAATAAAAAAAAATGTTTAAAATTTAAAAAATATTCACCAAAAACAAAAAAACATGAAAACTAAAAAAGTCAATTTTCAAAAAACTTAATCCAGAAAACTCAAACCAAACACACTGATTCGTGTTCTAATTAGAATTTTTGAAGTCTGATTTTGAAACACACAATTTTAAAACTTAGAATCAATGTTTTAAAAATCGGATCAATAAATGAACCGAAAAAAGAATTGGGTAGACAAGTCACCGGTACAACCGTCAGATCAAAGCGGTCAAATCATCATTAAAAAATATAATTATAAATTATAAATAAATAAAAATATATATAAATACTCAAATAAAAATAAAAATTATTGCATAATATTTATTAATAATATTTAATAAAATCATAATTGATAAGAAAAAATCACTTGTTTTAAAAAAATTAAAGCAGTGTTTCGAAGGGTTTTGAAACTTTAGTTCTCCCTTTTAGTTTGCGTATGACGTTTATTTGCAACTTTCAAAAATTAATTCTACGCTCACTTTAGAAAACTCAGTCGAAAGCGAGAAAATTTAAACTAACCGATCGTCCCACTGGATGACTGGCTTATTGACCGAAACAGTGCAAAATTTGTTTTTTTTTTTTTTTAAATTGACATATGTTAATTTTCATATATTCAACAAAAAAATATTTTTCGAATTTTTTAAAATTTTTTATGAGCTTTAATAGAATTTTAAATTGTATGTTTAGTTATGAGTTGTAAGTTTTTATATCAAATATCATATGTCACATCAAAAATTTCACACTCAATTCAAAACTCTTTTCAAAATTTATTCACTAAATAAATTTTTCACACTCAAATCATAATTTCAAAACTTACAAACTCAAAATACAACTCCTATTTTCAAATCATACCAAACGCTACCTAAATTTTTTTAACATTCCCTCCAAACAAATTGATTGAATGCTAGATTTAATTTTGGAGGGAAATGAAATTTTCAACTCTCCCTCTAATCAAAATATGATTCAAATAATTTAATTAAATCTCACAAAGAATTTTGTAAGTTCTTTTTTAAAAATCTTTTCCTATAAATAGCAATAAACTTTCATAATCTCCTCACGCTATAATGAGACTTCTCCTCATGAGAGGTGACTCTTAAAGTAGTTTTTAATCAAAATTTTAAAATATATTTATATATGTATATATATATAAGAAAAAAAGAAAAATTAAAAATTTTCCAACCACCCGATCATTTCAAAACTGGTACTAAGTAACTAGTTTTTCTAGTACAACTGGCAATTCTTCCGATTCTTGCAATCTAAGCCGATTTTCAACCTAGTTCGGATTTTGGGCTCTTCTGAACTGAAACTAAGCCTGGGTTCCGGTTCCACTGGTCTAACCGGCCGATCCGATCCGGTTTGATTTTAAATCACTGCTTGGAAGTGTTATTTTTATAACACAACCCATTATTTGATAAGTATATTGGAAACAACTACCGTGTTTTTTGGATTAAAAACTCACATAACCACATTGCAAATTCCAATCACAACAATAACAAGAAGTTTGAAAATCCAAATTTTAGCTCAAATCTCAATGGTAAAAAATGAATAACAAATTCCATAATCACAAACATAGGCTGAGTTTAGTAACTTGCGCTTCTTTTTTTTTTTCACAAGTTCCAAACGTAGCCATAGACAAAACCACAATCGAAAAATAACAGAATTCCAAACCCTGGATCACATTTTACATGGAGTGAATGAAGCTAAAAACTAGATGAAACACATACCTTCTAATGTGGAACCAAACATGCCCAATTTTCGATATTAAGATTTTTCCAAACTGGAAGACCAGTTGCTTCCTACTGCCCAAACACAAAAAAATAAACTCCAAAGCCAAGATATCAGCAACCAATTCTTCTCCTGAAACCAATCCAAAGGACTGCAAAATGACGAAATTGGAGAGAGATGGGATATGAATGATCAAAAGATAAACACATCAGAGATTAGCCTTCACGTTGAAGAATGGATGTCGGTCATTAATATTAACCAAGCAATAAAAAAGCCTAATTTCTGTAGATCAAAATTTGCAAGAAAACAAAAGGAACAAAAACTTCCTCCTAGAAACATATTTCATTGGAAAATACTAACAAAAGTGAACTGAAACTTCTTAATGAATTTCTCACGAGAGAAAATGACGAGTAAAAATACCCAGTTCCAACTGTAAAAGGGATCAAGAAGTTCAAAATGATACCAAGTTGTAACATCCATCAAATTCAAAGGGTAAATACA
Source organism: Camellia granthamiana (assembly GCA_036172215.1). Taxonomy (NCBI): domain Eukaryota; kingdom Viridiplantae; phylum Streptophyta; class Magnoliopsida; order Ericales; family Theaceae; genus Camellia; species Camellia granthamiana. The sequence continues at coordinate 54,530,552 of CM069905.1, read as the reverse complement.
ATGAAAGGTAAAGAGAAAAGTGTGGTGAGTGGTAAAAATAAAAAATAAAAAGTCCCCAATTAATGCATGATGCCCACTAAGTACATGGATTCAATAAGTAGAAAAAATGAAGAAAACAATAAAAGGGAGCTCCCTTCAGTCCAAGCACAGAGAAGAAAGGATGAAATTCATCTCCCGCATCATTCACACATTCACAATAGTATAAGAACTACTCCCTGTTCTACTGTGTTTGAATGAATGAGTCGGCAGCTAATTTCAAATCCTTCACCCACCCATGAGTGGACTGAAGGAAGCTCACTTAATACCGTTTTCCTGGAATCTGTAACAAAATTCAAATACTAGAAGCAGCAAAACAGCAAATCATAAAAGAGGAAAACAAGAATAAACATATAGAGTCAATTCAATACAAAATCAGAAGTACTTAAGTCATTTTATGGAAGACAAGCTCAGGATTAATGAATTTCCCCAGACACTCACATTAATGCTACAATATATATAAAAATCACATACACTCTGTACTCTAAATTATGATAATTTTCCTAGCTTTTTTCAGGTATTAACTATATTGCTTAGTTTGATTCCTCTAAATTGAGAATTCAATAAATTAACTCAATCAAAAAAGAATAAAAAGAAACAAATGTGTAACAGCAATTTACAATATAAACCAGACTGACCTAAATATGTATCTGTATACATATTCATGCTGTCAAATCTTTGACAACCATATGATCAAATTCAGATCTCCCAAAATAATAATTTTCCAATAAATGGATCATTGAAGAAAATAAGCTGCATTTTAGTAGAACATTTTACAAGTCCTCAAAAACTTCAGGGTTGGTATATCTAGGGGTTGCCCTAGTGAACGACGTGCTGCCTCCTTAAACATGATTCGATTCAAGTTCTATCACCGAACAAACGCATATTCTTCTCATAAATCCTAATCCTATAGACTCCATTTGATTCAAAAGAAAAACTAGTGGAAAATAAAAGTGGTAGAAGTTGAAGTACAAGAAAAGAAATGAAAAGGAAATATGTTTTCTCGTAAACATTTCATTAGAATGAAAATTTTGTACGAAAAAGAGAGAAATTTTAAATTTTAAATATCAGTAATGTATATTTTCTTGTGAATATTTGAATAAGATGAAAATTTTGTCCAAAAAAAAAAATTAGAGAAATTCCTTGAATGGATAAATTTTTTCCTTTTGATTTTGGTAAGAAATTAAAAACTTAATAACCATGCTAATATAAGTTGTAAAGAAAATTTAAATTTCTTAAAATTTCCACTTCAACACTAAACAAAATCGTAAAAAAATATTTCTCTCTTATTTTCCACCAAAAATCCTAAACGAACTCAACCATAACCTTTAACATCTCAATTCTGGAAGTTCAATATTTTCAAACACGAGAAGATTGTTGTTTCCTAAGTAGGCAAAGTGTTTTGCATGAACCCTAACCCTAATAACCCTAACCTAACTGAAGTTACCCAGGTAGGACAAGCACTAAAATGCTAAAATGTTAAAAAGACAAAAGTTCATATGCAATAAAAGGAGACCCATTTTGCATTAGAGCTTAGATGTCTAAAGTTCAGATCGAACAACACAGACATTGTACCCACATGTAATGCATTGCTACTCTCCATTAACAAGATAAATAATGAGATCTAGTTTGTTTCATCACGACCCACAAACAGTGAAGAGAGAGAGAGAGAGAGAGAGAGAGAGAGAGAGAGATTGTGCCACCAAGAACCCTTTGATCTAGTAGTCTCATCAAGACTCAAGAACAGAATCCAAATAAATATAGCTTCTCCAAAAGTATATCAATGCACAGATGTGTATATATAAAAACATATGCATAATATTCACTTAAGCTTACTCCATTTTCTTGTAGATTATTCTACCCATGGAACCAATAACTCCATTGATGTTTCTGTTTATCTTCACAAACCCTAATTTCAATGATTCAGAGTAGAATCACCTGCAAAGTTAAGCACCAAAGACAAACGCAAGAAAGTGAACCCCCCCCCCCAAAAAAAAAAAAAAAAAAAAAAAAGCATAAAATAAAAACGAAAAGTGAAAAAGAGAGAAGCACAAATCACGGAAGACAGTTGAATTTGAACAGGCAGAGGAAGAGGAAGGATGGGTCGCTGTCTTCATGAGAGTCAGAAAAAGGAAAGCGATATCAAGATCTCTACAAATCTGGCAAGAGAGAGAGCAGAGGAGAGTGAGAGAGAGAGAAAAGGAAGAGAGAGGGGGTTTCTTTTCTTTATCCCTGGAGACTTTTCAGGAGATGAGATGATATGTTGCTGTTGTTGTAAGGCAACCAAGTAATGTGTATTTATACACGTATGGATAAAAAGCGCTCTCTCTCTGTCTTCCCGAACTAGTCTAGACTCTAGTCTAGCCTAGTCTTGAGAAAGACCTTTCACTCTTCTCCTACATCAGCAAAACACCAGTGAAATTACTCCATTTAGTTTCTCTCTCTCCTCTCCTCTCCTCTCCTCTCCAATCCTCTCTCTTCTTTCTGAGTGTACTTGATATGAATGAATAAATGTATCTACTACTCTTCACCTTTCTACCAGTCTTTGTAAGAACTAAAACTAGAGAAGAAGCATAGGGTTACCACTGTCAGACCGAGGTGATGTAACATGATTTCAAATGACTTAAACACCCTTTTCAAATTATTTTTATTTTTATTTTTTAAAAATACCCTTTGGAAATTATTGTTGATCAATTATCCTACAAATGGGAAAAAATATATGGCACTGTTTGGCATATATTAAAATAACACACATTAATTTGGTATATTATTTTATTTAAATTATAATTATTTTATTTGAGTCTTATCACATCACATATTTTATATTTTTTCGTAAAAAATTAAAAAATATATTCCAAACAATCTCATATTTTTTTTAAATTGATTCTTAACATAAAGGTCACGTTTGTTTGGCGAAATAAAGTGGATGGAATTGTTAGTATGGTTAGTTAAGAGATTGTTAATATGAGAATTATTAGTAAAGGGATTAAATAAAAGTGTGTTTGTTTTGATGATAGTGTGAAAGATGGCTAGTAATGGGATTATTAAATTATTTTTATATAAAATAAATAAATAAATTATTTCGATATTAAAAAAACTAAAACAAATATTAAAACAAGCAGGTACACTTGGTTAAAAAAATAAAATAAGTAAAATTTTTATATAAAATAAATTCAATCCGATTACTATTTTTCTAATCTCATCTAAAATTCACCCAAGTTTTTCTAATCCCATTTAAAATTTACCCAAGTTAATCCTCCTGCTGAGGAAGATTATTAAACCATCCACACTAGCAATTCTCCCTCCCAAATCAACACCAAACAAGCTAAAAAAATATACTAAAAATATTTTACAAATCAAAAATATATATATCATGTAATTGTGCAAAAACTAAAAAATTAACTTTTGAATATAAGGCCAAAAATTACAATGAAATTTATATTTTAAGGAAAAATCACAAAAAAAAAATTGAATACTTATTTCATTTAGATCGAAATCTATATTTAAAGAAAAAAAAAAAGGTGTATTACATTGAGATCCCTTGATATTTGAGCTTAATATAGATTTTCTTCTTAAGTTCTGAAAATTACATTCTCTGCCCTAAGGTTAATAGCCACACAACACATTGGCCCTCCGTTAGTCCATTGTTAAAGTTAACAAATTGTGATGATATCAGCTATAATATTTTATAAAATGTCAATTTTACCCTTAGAATGGAAAAAGTGGCAATGGTTTTATGATTTGCTGTTCACTTTCCCTGATCAGGAACTTGTCATCCATGGTAGATTTGAGACGTTGGGGAGTTAGATGATGGGTTCGATAGTTTTAGTGGAAACGAATATGTTAGTGTGATGGGGATTTGGGTGTTGATTTGATGGAAGTGATACAGATAACGCAGAAAGAGTATGTGTTAAGGTGGAGGTTTTAGGTAAGTTTTGTAATTTATGTCAAATTATAAGGGTAACAAGGTAATTTTATATTTTCTATTAACTCAGTTAATAGACAAATTCTAATAGGGAGTACAGTGTATTTTTTGAAAAATATAGGGGGAAATTTATATTAAACTCAAAGCTCAAGGAGTGTAAGTGTAGTTTATCCTTAAAAAAATTGGAAGACTATTAGGGTGTGTTTAATTGAGCGGACTGGAAAAGGGGGATTAGAATCCATCGGACTTAAGTCCTGGGACTGTGAATCCCCCGGACTATTTGGTTGGATTGGATATGTATCCTGTGTTTGTTTTTTCATGGGATTAGATGTCCGGACTGTGAATCCCCCGGACTATTTTTAGTGAATCCAACGTTTGGTTGGACGGACTGGATAGGATAAATGAACAAATGACTATTTTACCCTTTTTAAATTGTTTACTAAGTAATAGCAATATTAAACATATCTATAATATTTTAATTATTTTTAGCTAGATTAAATAAAAAATTATTTTATTTTATTTTTTACACAATTAAATAAATTTATTTTTTAAAAATAAATAAATAAAATATCAATAAAAATATATATTATTTTTTAATTAAGATTTTAAATAAATTTGTTTTTAAAAAAATAATAATCAAAAAATGAAATTAAATAAAACATCTATTAAATTTAAATAATGAAATTAAATAAAACATAAACAAAATTTTAAAATAAAACATCAATAAAATATCCATAAAAAATTATTTCAACAAATTAAATAAATAAATAAATAATTAAATGAAATTAAATAAATTTTTTCAATATTTTTTTTTAGCACCAGTTTTTTTTTCAATGTTTGAAACATATATTTTTTCAATATTTATATCCAACACTTCATGGTCCAATCAAACACAACAGCAACACAAAGAAAATGGGCAAAATGGTCATCTCACCCCTCTAATCCAAACAGTAAATAATCCCACCAATACTATCCCACACCCCCCCCGGACAGTGGTATCCCCCATATGGGGGATTAGGAGTCCGGCCGGACATGGAATCCGGCGGACTAAAAAAAAAACAAACATCGGATTAGATTTACTGTGCGGATTACAATCCGCACAGTAAATAATCCCCCCCTTATCCCCCCAATCAAACACGCCCTTAGGGTGTGTTTGATTGGGGGGATTATTTACTATGCGGATTGTAATCCGCACAGTAAATCCAATTCGATGTTTGTTTTTTTTTTAGTCCACCGGACTCCTTATCTCCCATATGGGGGATTATACTATCCAAGGGGGGTGTGGGACAATTTTGGGGGGATTGTTTACTGTTGGGATTGGGTGATGAAATGACTATTTTGACCCTCTACTATTTAATTATGTATTATATTTAGTAAAATTCAATAAAATTTAAATGTCTCAATTTAAAAATAAAATAATTTTATTTAACTTTTTATTGATGTTTTATTTATTTTTTTTTAAATAATTTTTTATAGATATTTTATTGATGTTTTATTTTAAAATTTTGCTTATATTTTATTTAATTTCATTAATTAAATGTTAATAGATGTTTTATTTAATTTCATTGTTTAATTATTATTATTTTTAAAAACAAATTTATTTAAAATTTTAATTAAAAAAATAATATAAATTTTTATTGATATTTTATTTATTTATTTATTTATTTTTTAAAAAATAAATTTATTTAATTGTGTAAAAAATAAAATAAAATAAATTTTTATTTAATCTAGCTAAAAATAATTAAAATATTAAAGATATGTTTAATATTGCTATTACTTAGTAAACAATTGAAAAAGGGTAAAATAGTCTTTTGTTCATTTATCCTATCCAGTCCGTCCAACCAAACGTTGGATTCACTAAAAATAGTCATTTCCAGACATCTAATCCCATGAAAAAACAAACACAGGATACATATCCAATCCAACCAAATAGTCCGGGGGATTCACAGTCCCAAGACTCAAGTCCGATAGATTCTAATCCCCCCTTATCCAGTCCGTCCAATCAAACACACCCTAAGAGTACTTCTTTTTTTTTCTATATATATAAATCATATGAATAATTGTGAATGTTCACATTTTTAATGAATACAATCATATGAATAATAATGTGAATTTTTTAGAAAGTGTGAAAATTATAATTGCGAATATTTACATTTAAAATTGTGATATTAAAAATATAAATGTAACACTTCACCGCCAAATAAAAACAAAAAAAAAAACAAAAAAAACAAAAACAAAAAGATATAAAATAAACATAACATAACTTAGTTGGGATTGATTAGTTTGGATTTGATGCCTCGTACACTCACCCTCCTTATTAATGTATATCATTGTATTCCTTGTATTTTGATTTTCATCAAGGAAGTCTCATTTTTATTGGTAAAAAAAATCACAAAAGCTACCATTTATATCTACAAATCTCCACACGCGCGCGCGCACACACACACAAAAACAAAAATGTTTATGATATATTGTGCAAAATATCACCACAAAAATAAACATTTATGTTTAACATTGTCATTGCAAGCTTCAAAAATTTTCTACTCGAAATAAATTATTCCAAAATTAACTATCTTAAAATAACTTATTCTGTATAATTCTAAGCTGAATAGGAAAATAATAATAATAATAATAATAAACATTTATGTTTAACATTGTCATTGCAAATTTCAAAAAATTTCTCCTCATAAATAAATTACTCCAAAATTAACTATCTTAAAATAACTTATTCTGTATAATCCTACGCTGAATAGGAAAATAATAATGATAATTACTCTGTTTGGTTTTGAACTTGTCAAATGCAATTTTTGAGTTTCCAATCTATATTTTTAAAGTTTTAGTAATTTTTTTTAATTTTTAAATTTTTTTTTCCTAGATTCACTTAAACTAAATGCACGTAAAAGGTTTAAAACAAATTGTGAAAAATCTCTTAAAATTCACTAAATACAAAAAATATATATATACACAAAATTTCAGTACTTTTCCTTATGTTTATGTATTTATTGAATGCTTTTTAAATTTCTTCACAAATATTTTACTTTTTAGATACATTTATATTAGGTGCATATAAAAAAATAAAATAAAATATATGACTAAAATATTTAAAAAATCACTAAAAATAACAAAACACAAAAAAAAAAAAACTCAAAAAAAAACTCAAAAAAAAATTTCTTTTTTTTGATCGGCAAAAAAAAACTTTATTGATGGAATAAATAAGTACAAGGCACAAGGCAAATTGCATCAATAAAGAAAAGGGAAGTCCAGAAGCATCACAATGAGCTAAATGATCCCAACTAGGTTGGCACCCTAAAACTCATCCTATCATTTGCTAGCACCCCACAGTTGGTGAGAGACCAACGAAAAAAGAACAGCCAACTAACCAGCCAACTAACCAATGCTATCACCTAAGCATAGCAGACCAGCCAACTAACCAGTGCTAACACCTCCGCATAGCAGCAAACAGGCCATAAAAACAGCCTACAGCATCTAATGCAGGGCACACCAAAGAGCACCAGTTCAGATCAACATACAGAAGCTAAAACCATTGTTATTACCTAAGCATATCAGGCCAACAGAATAAGACCTCAGAGCACCAGTTTAGTCCAGAATCAACCTCATTTTAAAGTTCTTATGCTCATTATGCTGGCATAATCTCCACAGCAGAACATCACCAGATAGGAGCTCCCAAGAGATGCTGACATAATCTTCACCTAACTGAAAGTACCAAAGCCCCTCCCAAGCACAGCCTAATCAAAACTAGATGACAAGAGCAAATCAGATCAAGGCATCAGACCAAATATATAGCAGCAAAATCCACCATAAGGTAGGAGCTGCCCCTCTACACCCATCTGCAGACCAAAACTGCCATCTACACCAATCTGCAGAACACACACAAGGCACAGCAGCAGATAGAGCAGAATAGCAGATTTGCAATAGCAAACTATACACATGGACTCCAACAAATCCAGAACGCCGCAAACCCAAAGCCAACTCAGAAGCAAAACAAACAAAGGCACAGTAAAGGTGAACAAAGCAGAACACAGCAGAGGTTAGCCAGCAAAGGTGAACAAAGCAGAACACACAAAGGCACAGTAGCAGACAGAGCTGCACAGCAGGCAGAGCAAAATAGCAGATTTACATTAGCCAACTAAACACACTGGCTCCAACAAATGTAGAACATAGCAAGCCAGAAGCCAACTCAGAAGCAAAACAAACCAGAACGGGAAAGCCAGACCCACCGCAACCAGCCAATTAAAGAAGCAACAGAGGTAACAACCAATCAATCTTCAACCTATCCTTATAGGTTTTGACTCACTGATTTTATATTTGAAACTATCTCATGAATGGAATAGAAGCACCCCATATCATAGGACTTCAACCACATGGCCACTCTAATTTTTATTAACTCACACAAATCTACAACAGTAGGTTGAGTATTGTTGAATATGCAATCATTTCTGTATGACCACAAGGACCAAACACAAGAAATGAAAACCACTCGCCAAACTAGCTTTTCCTTTTTCTTGACCTTCCACTCCAACCACCATTGCATCAACTCTTCAAAAGATCCCGGTATCGCCCATTACATTCCCCACTAATCCATAATATTATACCAAAAAGAACAAGACAGAAGGAGGTGATCATAAAATTCCTCCTTTGCTTTGCACAGCACACATGGCAGAATTCTAGAACCAAACAACACTCCAATACTACTAAGGAAGGAAGATGTTTTAAGTCTACCTTTCCAAGCATGCCAAGTAATAAATTTAGCCTTAGGAGGGGCAAAGTTGTGCCAAACCAGATCTAATGAGCTAAGAACAGGAACAACACTTTGCTTATACCAATTGTACATACCTCTAACTGTAAATAACCTTGACTGCTTAGCTTTCCACCATATTGAGTCCTTTTGATCCAGATGAATTCAAGGCCTTGCTCCCAACAAATTTTGCATCCTTAACACTTCATCTTCTTCCCAACCAAATAGAGGCCTTCTAAAATTAAAGCACCATCTATTTGTACTATCTCCATAGAAAATCTACATTTTAAGAGTGATCTCTTTGTCTAAATTCAGTTGGTACAACCTAGGGAATTGGGATTTAAGGCTTGATGATCCCATCCAAACATCATCTCAGAACTTTACTCTATTCTCATCACCAATCCTAATCTTCACGTTTTCCACAAAGAAGTTATACAACCTAGGATTTGAATTTGGAATAGCAATCACATCTCTCCAGATAGCATAAACATGATCAAGATCATTTAATATAGGGAACCACTGACCCCCAGAGACACCATATTTGGCACATATCACAGTTTTCCACAAAGCCTCATCTTCCAAGGCATATCCCTACCACCACTTAAGTAACAAGCACTCATTGGTCACTCTAATATCTCTTATTCCAAGACCCCCTTGATTCTTATTCAGCTACACTTCTTTCCATTTTACCAAGTGGATTTTCCTTTTAGCTTCATCCCCTCCCCATAGGAATCTAGCTTGAATCTTACCTATTTCTTTAGCAACACACTCGAGAATCTTAAACAAAGACATAAAATATATGGGTAAGGAGGACAAGGCAGATTTAATCAGAGTCACTCTTCCCGCATAAGAAAGCAATCTTCTCTTCCAACCAGATAATTTCTTTTTAAATCTATCCACCACTGGCTGCCAAGTTTGTTTCCTACCTGGGTTGGCACCAAGAGGCATCCTAAGATACTTTAATGGAAGCTTATGACTCAGACAGTTGAGTTTGGCTGCAAACTCTTGAACCAACCCATCATCCACTCCCACACCACAAATCATGCTTTTATGAAAATTTATTTTCAACCCCAAGATCAATTCAGAACATCTCAAAATGCGTTTCACAGCCACAATCTCAGCCTATTCAGCCTCACAAAATAGAATAGTGTCATCAGCGAATTGTAGATGAGATATGTTGACCTCCCTATCTCCCACTACCACTCCTTTTATGATTCCTAGCTCCTTAGCTCTTTTCACCAATATGTTCAGCCCTTCCACAACAACATTGAACAAGAAAGGGGAGAGAGGATCGCCCTGTCTTAGCCCTTTTTGTGGACGAAATTCAGCGGATGGTGAGCCATTGACCAAAACAGAGATTCTAGCAGATTCCAAACATTCTTTCATCCAACCAATCCATCTTGATCCAAACCCAAAACTTGACAACATGTGCAACAAACAATTCCAGTTAACGGTGTCAAAAATTGTTTTTAAAAACTCAAAATAAATAAAAAAAAATGAATTGTTCAACAACAACTGTTGGTTGTCCTATTGGAGCCTTCTCTAATAAATGACCATTTATATTTTGGTTTACCTAACAATTTTTTCATCTTGCATAAACAATAATGCTACACTTTGCATCGTAAGGGCCACTAATCCAATTGACTAAATAGTGTAAAATGTTTAATGTAGTCCAAACCTTGGTATTAATGATACATTTGCAACAACCAACAAGCCCTATGTAATGTGTTTGTTACATTCTGTCCATTGCACCTACTAAAAAAATGATTGATAAAGGATGTTGTGTTGGGGTTTCATTACAGCTCCTGTTGTCTGCAAACTAATGGCAATGGAGGCATATCATGTGTTGATGCTTTGGTGTTAGTGTACATATACCAACACAATGCTTCAAATGTTTTATTGATTTCAAATTCTTTATGTAGAATAATACATCTTCTTAACAATAAAGTTGTTCCCCCCAATGTTTTTTTGTCTGAAAAAGACATGCCCACCACTTTGCCCTACCCACTCCCATATACAAATTACTGCCAAGGATTCATGATGAACTATGAAGATGCATGCATGTTGTTCATTCAACTTATATTGAAGACAAATGTTATGGACACAAAATTTAAATAATACGGAATTAATAACAGATAGTTACATTTTTATTATGTAGATCTCGAAATAATTGTGAGTTGATCACAAACAAGTATGTAAGTATCTATGCCTAATTTTGTAATTCAATTTTGAGTCTATAAATTTAGACTTGTTTTATAATGAATGAACATTAATAGAAAAGAGTCAAAGAATAGTTGAGGTTGTATAATGAGAAAGTATAGTTGAAAAAAAAAAAAAAGAAGCTGTGATTTATATATAACACAAGAAAAAAATAATTAACTGTCGGAAAGAATGTACTATGCATAAGCATGCTTTGGCTATTTAAATTGAATTATATATGCTTAATTTGTCATTGCAAGAATGTTTGCTTCATAATTTTTTATACAGAGATTCAAATCTTGATCTGTGAACATATTTGTGAAAAGAAAATTAAAACAAAAATGAAAAATGAAATAAAAGTACAACATCTTTAAAGTTTCTCTTCCTCTTAAAAGTCCAATTTGAAATGGTCTTGTGAAAGTAAAATCATCTTCAATCATTCAGTATTTTTTTTTTATCTAATTTAATTTTAAATTTAAGTAAAAAAAAATTTAATTTGATATGACCTATTATAACCTTTTCATCAAATTTTCATAAAATATTTTTAAATATTTTCTCCCAAACTTCAAATTTTATCAAATTTTAGAGAGAAAAAAAATTATCTCCAATACTTTATCTTTTTAAATTTTGTGTATAAAAAAACCACCTCCAATATTACTTTGTCTTTTTAAATGCTCTAAGAAGCTACTTTGAGTTTACATCACACAAGGCCATGATATAAAGACAATAGATAAAGTAGCTGATCTCAGCTTTAGGAAGTCTTCCATGAAACCAGCATTCTTGATATAATAATAATCATAACAATAATCATAATAATAATAATTAAGGTGGTTGTCAATTTCAAAATCAATTCCTCCACGTCAATATAAGATTATCAAAAGCACATAAAAGTATTCGATGGTAGTATCAAACCTTTTTTCCTAACATGATCAAATTCTTTTATACAGTTTGCAATTTTTTAAAACTTTAATTATTACAGTTCCATATCCTCTAGTTTTTTTATGGTTGTTGTATCAACTTATGCTTCTAGAAGACCCTTTTTTTTAAAAAAAATAAAAAAATTAACCAATTAAATTTGGCTATGTGATATATTTCTACTGTTTAAGATAGGTCCATTAAAGAGAATGTAAAATGTTAACTCTGTATTCAATAATCCAAGTACAAGTACAATGGTGATTTATATAAAAGTGAACACACAAACTAACCTACACTTGACTAATAACCACCTAACCTTCTCTAGTTAACAATTGTAACAACCTAACAGATTAGTTAGTATCTATAACAAACTAACTGAGCAATGAGACACGTGCAATTGAGCTGCATTGAGTTGCTTGAGCTTCTTGAACATCCTGAGGAGCAGGAGCAAATGATGTTGCTTTATTAGCCCCCTTCAAACACATAGGACGAGGAAGGACTAAGAGTTTGCTTTGAAGGTACTGAAAACGAGCAACTGATAGGGGTTTAGTGAAGACATTTGCAACTTGATCAACAGTAGGAATGTAAGCAATGTGCAGAGTCTTGGCAGCAACCTTTTCTCGAACAAAATGATAATCCACCTCAATGTGTTTAGTACGAGTATGAAAAACAAGATTATGTGCCATAGCAATAGCTAAAAGGTTATCACACCACAAAGTAGGAACATGGGCAGAAACATGAAGCTCAGCAAGTAACATGCCAAGCCAACAAAGTTCAACTGAAGTCTGAGCTAAGGCCCTATATTCTGCTTCGGAAGAAGATCTGGACACAGTAGGCTGCTTCTTAGCAGTCCAAGAAATGAGATTGAGACCAAGATAAATGCAATATCCAGTGATAGATCTCTTATCAATTGTACTACTAGCCCAATCTGAATCTGAGTAGGCATTAAGAAGAAGTGGGCCGCAAGAGAAATGTAGACCATGGGTCAAGGTGCCTTTCACATATCTAAGCAATCTTTTGACAGCAGCAACGTGACAATTTAAAGGAGATTGCATGTATTGACAAGTAGTATTGACTGTAAAGGCCAAGTCTGGTCGAGTGATAGTGAGGTATTGAAGAGCACCTACCAAGCTTCGATAAAGAGAAGGTTGAGAAAATGGTGAGACATTTTCAGAAGAGGCAGTGGAGCATTTAGAAACCATAGGAGATGAATAAGGTTTGCAATTACTCATACCAACTTTGGCCAAAATATCTGAAGCATACTTATGCTGAGACAGAATGTAACCTGAGGAGGACTTGATAACAGAAATGCCTAGGAAGTAATTAATAAAACCAAGTTGTTTCATGGAAAATGTAGCATGCATTTGCTGAATGAGAGATTAAACGCAAAGAGGGTCACTGCCTATAAGGAGAATGTCATCCACATAGATGAGAAGGATAGTTATAGAAGTAGAAATCTTTTGGACAAACAAGGAAGAATCACAGTGGCTGGCAACAAAGTTTCGAGAAAGAAGAAAATTAGAAAATGTAGAGAACCAAACTCTAGGAGCTTGTTTTAAACCATAGAGAGCCTTGCGTGACTTGCAAACAAGTGAAGATTGGGTGGAATTAATAAAACCCTATGGTTGAGTCATGTACACATCTTCCTCATGTACACCTCTTCCTCTAGAACACCATGCAAAAAGGCATTGGAAATATCAAGTTGTTTAATGGGCCAATTAGAATAAAGAGCAAGACAAAAAAGAACCCTGATAGTGGGTTGTTTGGCCACAGGACTAAAGGTTTCATAATAGTCCACACCTTTTGTTTGAAGAAACCCTTTAGCTACTAGTCGAGCCTTATGTCTGGCTATGGTGCCATCTAAATTTTTCTTCAATCTGTAAACCCATTTGCAACTTATAGCTTGTTTACCAGGGGGAAGAGACACCAAAGACCAAGTGCCCTGTCTCTGAAGAGCTGCATCCTCATCTAACATAGCAGCCTGCCAAGTAGGAGAAACAACAGCTTCTTGATAGGTTTGAGGTTCAAAAGTAGCAGTGGAGATAACAGTGGAGGCAGTAAGACAAGCAGGATTTCTGGTCTTGGATTTGGTAAGCATAGGATGAGTACTGGTAGGAAGACAAGAGAGATCAATAAAAATAAAAGATATAGGAATTTGAGATTCAGATGGAGGAATTGGAACAGATAAAGGCAGAGTAGATGATGTTGGACCTAGGGAGATAGATGACTGCTGATGGATAGATATAAGAGGCTGCTGAGGAGCAGATATAGGAGTGGAAGAAGCTATAGATAGAGGAGAGTTGGTAGGAGAGTTTGGAGCAAGAGAAGTAAAGGGAGAAAGATGAGATGCATAATACATTAGAGAAGACTGCAGACCTGAAAAAGTATGCCAAAAGAAATCAATAAGAACATGAGAGACTAAGGAAGAAGGTTGAGATGAGGACTAAAAAGCAAATGAGGATTCATCAAAGACTACTTGTCTGGAGGTATACACCTTCCCAATTTGAGGGTCAAAACATATATATCCTTTGATAGAAGACTAATAACTAATAAACACACAAGGAATAATCTTGGCTTGAAGTTTATGAGAGTTATAAGGCTTAAGCCAAGGATAACATTTACAACCAAATGTCTTTAACAGTCGATAATCAAGTTTGTGATGGAATAAAACTTCATAAAGAGTGAGATTATTCAATTTAAGAGTAGGATGCGTATTCACAAGAAAAACAGCTATAGCAAGAGCATCAAACCAATAAACCAAAGGAAGAGAAGAGTGATGCATAAGAGTGATAATTGTTTCTATGAGATGTCTATGCTTCCTCTCAGCCACAACATTCTGAGAGGGAGTATATGGACAAGACGATTGATGCTCAATTCCTTTTTGCTTAAGAAAATCTTGAAAAACATAACTGAGATATTCACTCCCATTGTCACTCCTTAAAATCTGAAGTTTAGTAATGAATTGAGTTTCAACAAAAGCTTTAAATTCAAGAAATTTAGCAAACACTTCACTTTTATAATGAAGAGGAAAAAGCTAGGTAAATTTGCTAAAATCATTAGTGAAGATCACATAGTATTTAAAACTAGAAACAGATACTGAAAAGGGGCCCCAAACATCAGTGTGAATGAGAGCCGATGGTTTATTTACAGTAGAATTAGACAAAGAAAAAGGTAACCTATGGCTTTTTGAAACACAACAATGCTCACATAGAGGAGAGCCTTTATTAACTAAAACAGAAGACTTAGAAACTAAGTGATGGTGAGTCAAGATGTGATGCAACTTCTTGGAAGAAGGATAACCCAGTCGAAAGTGCCAATTTGGAGCTACTTTAGGAGAAGCAGGTGCATCAGTAGAAAAAGAAAGACAGATGTGAGAAGAAGTAGATGGCACAACAGTAGGAGAAGATGAAATGATTGGATAAAGTCCTTGAGAATAAAAGCCTTTATACATAATCTGTTGTGTAGCCTTGTCTTGGATAAGAAAGGAATGCTCATCAAATGTAATAGTATAATGGTTATCTTTAGTCAATTGATGAACTGAAAGCAAATTAAAAGAAAGAGTATGAACATGAAGCAGGTTGGTAAGATGAAAGGGAAAGGAAAGAGTAGGAAGAAGACCTTTACCACTATGAGCAATAAGAAGAGTAGATCCATCACCAATAGCTACTTGCCCATTTTCTTGATATGGTTGATAGAAGGAGAGATGATTAAGATCATTAGTCACATGACTAGTAGCTCTAGAGTCCAAAAACCAATTGACCTCGGAAGTTGCGGAAGAAGCAGATACTACATAGGCTTTAGAGTTGCCTGAACTTAGTGAGGAACTTGTATTCTAAAAAAGCAGTATCCATCCTATGCCAACAGTCTAGGGCAATATGATTTGACTTGCCACAGATTGACAAGTCACTAAAGAATTAGAAGAACTGGTTACAGCATAGTTGTTTGCATAACTGTTTGCAGGAGCATAGCTATTAGTATAACCTTGTATGCCCCTCTGAAAGGTGCTGCTCTGATGCTCGTAAGAGCTTAGGGCTCTGATACCATACATAGAATGTAAAGATGTTAACTCTGTATTCAATAATCCAAGTACAAGTACAATGGTGATTTATATACAAGTGAAAATACAAACTAACCTACCCTTAACCTGACTTATTGTAACAACCCTCGTACTGATTACCGATAAACCACTGAATTAGCTACTGGTTACTGTTAAACTGAACGGATAGTGACTGATAATTGAACGAACTGAAGTACTGAATGGACTGATTGATTATCTGTTTGAATTTATATGTTTAAACTGCTAATTGAAGGCCTTATCGGCGGCCGAATTAGGAACCGTTTAGTGTTTCATGATCAGTAGAATATTTGTGATTTAATGGTGTATTTATCTGAAAATTTATTAGGAATGATTAAATTAGATTAAATATTGATTAATTGAAGAGTTGGCCTTATTTACCAAACTAGCCCTTAGTGAACCTTTGTTTATTCAATTCTATTGTGCCTTATACACTTAGAGATACATTTTGATCAGCCATTTCCTTCCCCCATAACCGAATTTAGAGAGAGAGTGAGAGAGATTTTGACTCCAACTTTGTGAATTGCTTGAGAACTTAGGGGAAATTGAAGATTGATGTATTTTTGAGCTCCTAAACCTTGTAATTGAGACTTAGGTAAGAAAATTCATCTTCTTCTTGTTGTCATTGAGTTCCATCTTGCATGTATCATGGTTATAGAGGAGTTAAGTCATGAATTTGCTCATATATGTTGAATTGGAACCCCATTGTTGCATGCATGCTTGAATTGGTGCATTTTGAAGTTGAATTCATGGTAGATTGTACATGCATGTCCATGTTTATATTATAGCCCATGTTTTCAAAATGTTTTCCAACTATTGAGCTCTTTAGAGCAAGGATTGAAGCTTGAATTTGGTTTAAAACTCATGCATTGCATGTTTACATATTGTTCTTGAAAATGGGTTTGAATTTGTATTTAATTGACTCACCTTTGGGGCTTGAATTCATAAATTGGCTTTTGAAACTTGTTATACATTGTTTTAGGATGTATTTTCCAGAATTTGGGCCCAAGAGGTCGAGTATTGAGTTGGGAATGCTTGGTTTGAGCTTGGAAGGCAAATCTGGAGATTCCAGATTTGGCTTCTTCGCTCGAGCGAAGGATTCCTCGCTCGAGCGACCAAGGTTTCCTCTGAGCCACGCTCGAGCGAAGGATTGGTGGCTCGAGCGTAAAAAACGAGCATCCAGTATTTTTACTGTTTCTGCAGACCGCTCGAGCGAAGGATTTCTCGCTCGAGCGAAGCCTTTGTTTTTGGAAGCTCGCTCGAGCGAAGGAAGGCTCGCTCGAGCGAGGCTCCTATTTTCAGCAACTTTTGAAAAATGCCTTCCAAGTGTATTTTTGCATCCTCATCCCATCCTAGGCATTCTTAGGCCTAGTTTAAGGCATCTCAATGAGGATTTAGACATAGAACCACACCGAGAAAATTTAGGGATTTAATTATCATCCTTCCCGATTGTGAACTCAGTGTGTGTTCTCTATTTGTTAACTGTTTAGGGTTGGCTTCGGGGACGCACTCTAGCTGCTATTAGCCCAATCGCCGTGAGTAACAGATTGTGTAAAGATATGTTCAAAATGGTTATCTTTTGAATACTGAACAGAACTGTTTACTGAACTGATATTGATATTGAATGAATGTATGTCCTGTATTGTGAACTGTACTGTGGCATCCTTAGCACTTACTGATTACTGTTACTGTTACAGAGCTCTGTCGGTTTCCTTGTGGAACCATACTGTTTATTGATTGATGGCCATCACTACTGTTGGGTCTGTTGAGGCCCGGTCCTTTTGGACCTACTGTTTATAGGCTAATGGATGTACCACATATGATTGATTGACTGACATACTGAAAGGCTGAAATGCTGTTTAATGAATTGTTTTCATTACTGTAAGGACATTCATTCATAACCTCTTTACGCATTATGTTATTCACTGGGCTTTAGCTCACTGTTTATATATATATGTAGGTTCTCAGCAGCCAGACCGGAGCTAGGAGCGTGGGTTAGTCCCCAGTTTTGTCAAGCCAGCCTATGTGCCTCACTGCGAGGTTCCGAGACGCCATGCTATGGCTTGGGGTGTTTTGTGTTCCCCACCTGTCTCTTGACTGTTTTGTATTATTGTATAAACTGTTTACTGTTGGACCGTACTGTTAGCGAGGGATTAAGTCCCCGCACTGAATGTTGTAATGATTGTATAGACTGTACTGTTTTGAACCGTTTGAATGCATGAAAAATGTTTTTAGCATATAGATTGTCACAGCTCAGTAGACACCAGTTATTTACTGTATTGGCTTCCGCCAGGCCCTGTACTCTGTTTTACTGTATAACTGTTCAGCAGGCCTTCGGTAATCTCGGATTACTGGCCAGTTACAGTGCTAAACCCATAGGGCCGGGTTTGGGTCGTGACACTTATAACCACCTAATCTTCTCTAGTTAATAGTTGTAACAACCTAACAAATTAGTTAGTATCTATAACAAACTAACTGAGCAATGAGACGCGTGTAGTTGAGCTGTACTGAGCTGCTTGAGCTTCTTGAACATCTTGAGAAGCAGCAGCAGATGATGTTGCTTTATCATCCATTTGGTAGCATTTAAAAGTTAATTTATTTAGTTTATTTGTTTAAAAAATTTTAATTAATATTATTTGATTTTAATTTTGAATTATAGCTTATTTAATTTTTTCAACTTATTTAGCTTAAAAAAGTAGATTTTCTTAAGTTACAATTTGTAACTTTTTTTAGCTTATTTGAAACTCTTATTTAGAAGTTACATTAAACAAATTTACAATTTATTTTGAGTATTTTAAGCTAATAATCTAAAAATATATAATCATAAAACTAATTTACAAGTAATACCAAATGAGCTCAGAGCTTATGAGGTATAAAGGTTGTTGTTGTTGCTAAAATAAATAAATAAATAAATATATATATATATAAAGTTTAATTTTTTTCCCTCATTAATGACCAAATAAAAGGTAATATATATTGTGTCCAATTTCACACAAGGTTTAGATAGAGGCAATTTGTCAACTCAAGAAAGCTGTCTGAAAATATTGTTCAATTTTTTCAGTTGTATTAACGCTTTGTTTGACAATGTGCTTATTCTGTTTAAAACACTGTCATCTTATTTGGATCACATCCAATTTTCTGTCACAACACTCTAAACTCAATTCATATTTTATATATTTTTTGTGAAAAGTCAAAAAATGTATTAATCTTGCACTTCCTAAACAATTCCTAAATAAAACTTTCAACAAAGCCAATAAAGAATTCTAGAAATCAACAAATTCTAAAATAAAATCCTAAAACATTTTGTCCGTATAATAACATAAAATAAATAAATAATGGAGTCAAAATAAATATTGAGATATGTACCAACACATTTCATAGCACCTCCATAAAAAAAGGAAGTGAATATTTTGAAAAGCAAGCCATAAAAAGTATCCAGTGTGTTTGGTTTGAGTTTTTTGAATTAAGTTTTTTGAAAATTGAGTTTTTTGATTTGTGTTTTTTTTGTTTTTAGTGAATATTTTTAAAATTTTAATTTTTTTTTTTATTTTTTTAGATGCACCTTACTTAGATGTATTTAAAAAGTAAAAAATTTGTGAAAAAATATTTTAAAAATTAATAAATACATAAAAACACAAAAAATGTATTGAATTTTTTTATTTTTTTTGTATTTTTGGTATTTAGTAAATTTTTGAAAGATTTTTTTTACAATTTTTTTACTTTTTAGGTGCATTTATGCTAAGTGTGTCTAAAAAGTAAAAAAATTGCTTAAAATATTAAAAAAATTCAATAAAAACAAAAAAAAAAACACAGAAAATAAGAAAGTAGAATTTTCTGAAAAATGTTTTTAAAAAAATGAAACCAAACAAGCTGATCAATATTTTAAAAACAGGACTGGTAAGCGAACCGAAAAAGAGATCGGATGAACAAGTCATCAGTTGAACTATCGGATCAAAACAGTCTAACCGTAACGTCACAATTAATATTATATAATTAAAAAATATAATTATAAATTATAAATAAATAAAAATATATATAAATACTCAAATAAAAATAAAAATTGTTGCATAATATTTATTAATAATATTTAATAAAGTCATAATTGATAAGAAAAAGACACTTTTTTTAAAGAAATTAGATTTTTTTAACATTCCTTCCAAACAAATTGATTGAATGTTAGATTTAATTTTGGAAAGAAATGAAATTTTCAACTCTCCCTCCAATCAATATGATTCAAATAATTTGATTGAATCCCACATAAAATTTTTTAGGTTCTCTTTGAAAAATCTTTTCCTATAAATAGCAATAGACTTTCATAATCTCCTCAACCTTCAATGAGACTCCTCCTCATGAGAGGAAACTCTTGAAATAAGAGTTTTTAGTCAAAAATTTGAAGGAAAATGCTATACAAAAAAAAAAAAAAAAAATGTATAAACTTTTCTTACAAATTGACGTGGCATGGAGTGATACAACTTTGGAATGTGAAATGAGGCCTAACTTACTAATATTCTAGGTGACACATCAGTTTGTAAGAAAAGTTTGTTTATATAGCACTACTCAAATTTGAAATATATATATCTATATAATAAGGGAAGAAGGTTTTTGAAAATGTATAAAATGTATGTGAGATACATTTTGATCCAATGGCTGAGATTAATCCCAAGTTTATATCAATTGTTGAATCTCACGCCCAAAGACTTCTCTCCCTAAAAGCATCGTTGTTGCCTTCCCACCTACCCATGTCTGCCTCCTCCCCTTCCCTCTCTCTCTCTGTTCTTCTTCTTCTTGAATACTTCTTCTCATCTGTCCTTCATAGATACATCTCTCTCTCTCCTCAAAACTTTTCTCTCTTCCTCCTATTTCTTTCATACGTTACTCTCTCTTCTCTTGCGATGACCACCGCTGTCTCGACACCGACGACCACCGACCACCTCTCCTCTCCCTCGCTGGAAACCCAAACCGGAACCCTTTATTCCTGTCCTCCTCCATCTCTCCCAGCCATAACCTTAATCCCTTCATCTCCCGCTCTCTCTTCCCCCTTCATCACTTTAGGGCTTTATTCCTGTACTCTGATTTTTACTTGCATTTTGCTCATTTTGCCCTCTCTCTCTCTCTCTCCCTCATCCCCCTTCATCATTTTTTATTGTGGGTTTGAGTATAACTTGGTTCGATTCATAAAGTTGGTTCAGAAAGCATTAATATATGATCTTCTTCTTCTGGTAATGTACTTTGTTTTTTTTTTAAAAGTATAAAAGTGTGGGTTTCCTACCATATTTCGCTGTGTTATGGTGATTAGGGCCATTCCTATGTATTTTAAAGTTTTAATCTATATATATTTGATGAGTTTTTGAGCATGGATTTTTGAGATTCAAGTTTTTTTTTTAATGTTTGATTTTATTTTGCTTTTTTGTTTTTAGGGGTTTTCCTGTTTGGTTGAAGTATGTTCCAGGCATCAGCAATCTTTCAAGGTCTCTCTCTCTCTCTCTCTCTCTCTCTCTCTCAAGATTAATCTAAAAAATTGTCCAAATGATGAAGGATGAGAAGTTGTTTGAGTCTCAAGGTGGTCCTATCATCATCTCCCAGGTGTGGCTTTTTGTATTTCTTTGCCTCTTTTTCCATAATAAAGTTTATTTTTATCTGAATTTGTATATCATGCAGTGGTTATCTGAATTTGTATATCATAAAGTTTCTTTGCCTCTTTTGAAATGTATAATAGCTTCGATAAAGCCGTTATATTTTCATACATATTATTGCTTATCAGGGGATGATTTCAATGCTTTTTTGTGAAGTAGATTGTTAAATTGATTATTAGGGGAAGATTTCAATGCTTGATTTTGGTTATTAATTTGATAGAACCTTTTGTAGGTGTCATGAGGAAATGTCTCTGAAGATGATAATAACAACTTTTGGCATTTGAGTTCTACTTGGCTTTTGAAAAATCTTGCATTGATTAGTTTTGAGCATAACTAAAAATAATACATAAGTTTATTAGTAGCATAATCATTAGACAAATTTTAGTGACTACTTGAAATTTTTTCCTCTATTTTTTTTAAAAAAATATTACTGCAATTAACATTACTGCAATTAGTTGGAGAAGTACCCAAAATTAATAACAAGAAAGATGTCAATGCAAAGATGCACAGCTGCTGAACAGGTAATAATATGACTTACCCAGTGCTTATGATCATACTCATGACAGATAGGAAGAATTTAGCAGTTAGAAACAAGTGCACTCACAATTTAGTGGTGAATTGTCACTAAATCAACAGCCTCATTTTCTTGATATATTATAAAATAAAACCAACAGCCTCCATTGAAAAGTGCAATACAAATTCAACTAAAAAAACCCACATTCATGAGATAGCCAAGAGGTATATCATACAAATGATTGTGATCACGATATTTCCTCTGGAAACGTACATTGCATAAAGTTCTTATATTGTTTGTCACCATATAAAAATTAGCAGAGTCTCACTATGAGCTATTATCTTAACCTAATGAAACAGTTTCATTACTTCCAAGCAGGATATAAGCTCAAGGTGTTGAATACATTTAATAAATCCAGGATATAAGCTCAATTAAATGGAGATTATGTCAAGAGAGGCCTGATCTTTGGTGAGATATATCCAATAATTCTACCAATCTCTCTTTCTAAAATCTAAAGGCATTACTGCTGAGATTAAACACTATCCCACTAGCGACGCTTTAACTTTTAAATGTAAACATATTCATTCTAAAATTTACCCAAAATAAAAAATAATAAAGACAACATATTTCAGAATCTCGACATCACCTCCACAATACATTGCCCAAAATTAAGAATTTTGGGCGTGAAGCAGCTCTCAACACCTGCCTGCACAATGACAAGAGACTCATTTAACCCTTTCTAGGTGTAACTTAATGTAAGTTACATAAACTCAGACTATTGCAACACAAGATTATGGCCAAGCATAGAAGATAGTGAACTCTGTTGTACAAGTTTAGAAAATTCTAGACCAACCTTAAGCCAAGTTTCTGCAATCCTTCATAAAGACGACATTGACTTGGTTGGTTTTTTATTTCATCATATTTATATTCCATGTGCTGCCATTGTGAAGCTCAAGTAATTTGGCTTGGACATTGTAGTGTGGAGACTATCATCTCCCATTTTATATGACTAATTACCATCCCCAAAAGCCTCCGAAGCAGCTGATAATTCCAACCCAACAAAACTAGAGCAATTTTAGCAGGTTGTATTCTTAGCATGAAACACACTGTTGTATACAATGTTAACAATCTATTACGGTACCTGACAATATATAAGCTTTAAAAGTAGTTCCAAATGCATGCTTTTGGCTTGAATGTCTAAAATTAAGTTTTAATGTCATTCTAGGGAGTAATTTTTCTTTTTTAAGTTTTAATTTCATTTTTTGTCCTCTAAATTATTATCTTTTTTATTTTTATTTTTTATCTATATCATTTTTAAACTATTAATTTCATCTATTTAGTTCCTAAAGTTTATAGTTTCAGCTAATGTGATTTAGTTGGAGATATTTGGACAAATATTGGAATCTTAATTCATATTTATTCTTTTATTCTTTTATTTTTATTTCTCTGATATCTTAAACCTGTGAATGCTCATGCTTTATAAGGACACACCTTATTGTTTATTTTTGCATTAGAAATTCAGAGTTCAGAATTTAAACCTTATTGTGCATGTGAAGATGGAATTATGACTGCTGAACTCCAAGAAATGTTATATCGAGAACAACAAATTGGGGTTTCTGGCTTGGCAGTAAATGTGGATCCAAAAGGAAATAATTTGACTGCTATTCAGAAGGTTAATTTTGATTTTGATTTTGTTTTTGTGTCCAATGCTTTTCCATTTAGAGAACCTTACTTTTGATTTTGATTCTAATTCTACCAATTTCCTATTTTGAAACATTGACTTGGTTGGTTTTTGATTTCATCATATTTATGTTCCATGTGCTGCCATTGTGAAGCTCAAGTAATTTGGCTTGGACATTGTAGTGTGCAGACTATCATCTCCCATTTTATATGACTAATTACCATCCCCAAAAGCCTCCGAAGCAGCTGATAATTCCAACCCAACAAAACTAGAGCAATTTTAGCAGGTTGTATTCTTAGCATGAAACACACTGTTGTATACAATGTTAACAATCTATTACGGTACCTGACAATATATAAGCTTTAAAAGTAGTTCCAAATGCATGCTTTTGGCTTGAATGTCTAAAATTAAGTTTTAATGTCATTCTAGGGAGTAATTTCTTTCAGATACAAAATACATGAAAAACAGCAGCCAACCCCAACTCATCTTAAGGGTGAATTAGGTTACTTACTGATTGACGTCCTTAGTAGGAGGTCGTGCCACTATGATTTTTTAGTCAATTTTTGTTAGTGTTCATGGTAATATACTGTCACTGACTCACGGTTTCTGGCAATATCTGTGGGTGAGACTCACTGGTTGATCAAGCTATGTTAACACTCACCGATGAACTCTGAATTTCTAATGCAAATTGCTCAATCTCTTAAATTCTGCAAGTTGCTACTAAATTCTCTGATATCTTAAATTCTACAAATTGCTCATGCTTCTTTTATTCCAAGTCTACTATATCTTAAAGAGAAATACTTCTATAATATATTATTGTTCAGAGAGTTTATTCCTTATTTTAGATTTTTTGTGACCCGTTAATGACTGCATTACTGACCTTATTATGAATTTACAGTCTGCTGGAAAAAGTGGAAAAGAATGATAAGGACTCGCAGGATGAAAAAGCAACCACAGGAAAAGCCAATACACCTGCTGTGGGTACGTTTTATGTTATAACAATTGGAATTTCTGTGCCAAAACTAGAACAGTTGATGTTTCAACTCTACATTGCCATCATTTGGTAATTGGTGAGTTAGTGGCTAAGGAGGACTTTTACTTTAGATTCCTGTTATTCATCCTCTGTGTACTTTCCTATTATATTCTTATTCAGTAACAACTAAAGCATAATTTGATAGCAAAAAGCCATTTCAAAGTATGAACATCTTAAATTATACACCCGAACATTCATTTTTTTAAATTAACTGTTTTGAAATGAGAGTAGAAAACAATATGAGTGTTTGGTTGAAGAGTGTAAGTTTTCTAATTCAGTGTGATTAAAAAGATAGGTGTTTGGGCAAATTGGTTGTAATGTTGGATTATTATCGGGAGTACATAACATAATGTTGAATTGAATAGTATAGCATATTGCTCCGTGCACCAGTTCATTTTTACACTGCCATAGCCTCATGAATAGAGCTTCAAGCCCATGACCCTTGCTTTGAAAGGCTGGGTCTCTGCCAACTGTTATTATACCCTGTGTGTTAGTGTTACCCTTCAATTACTATGCATTTGTCTACACCATTAACATTTTTTGTATACAGTTTTTATTTATTTATTTATTTATTTATTATTATTATTATTATTTTATGGTTAATTGATGGAATGCTTTCAATATATTTCAAGGAGGAATTTAAGGATGAGGAGATAGTTGATGTGAAGTCATTACACGTCCGAAACTTTCTCTGAAGTTGAGTTTGTTGATTATAACTATTAGGATACTCATATCCAGCAATTGTTTGAAGAAAAGAGATTATAACTGTTCAGGTATTTGTTAAAATGAAGGGAAATACTGGATTAATGTTTTGGTCATTTGTATGTGTCTGGTCTAACTTATCTTTAGCTCATTGAATATTGATTGGTTGGCGATCTCCAATCACAGTGAGATTTGAAATTGCAGTTGAAGTGCTGCCTCTTTTGTTTTCAATAGCCAACTTTTGTTTTAAGCTTCTGCTATATTACATAAGGATTTTGAAATTGTCTTCTTTAATTGAAATTCATTGATTACCTAGGGACCTGTCTTAAAAAGAGATGTAATCCTAGATTTAATAGTAAACCACTTGATTGTCTTTTCGTCTATTGTTATTAGTCGGTTTCCAGACAAAAGAAATTTAAAAACTATGCCAATATACTGTAAGAATGTGATGGATCGCAGCCCTCTAAATCTCCATTCTCAAATTTTCACAAAATCTTAAAAAAAGGTAAATTATAAATATGCCCTTGATGTTTGTAAAATATTCTCACTCTCTCTATGAGAGCTTGCATTTTAAGATTAGTATCCAAAGTTTGGTAATGAGGTGTGGTGTTGCCTTTGAGTCAAACTTGGTTCTAAATCATGACACAATGCAATTATACAATTGGATTTGTTATTTTTATAACTGCATTTTAATCTTAATATTATTTACACCGTGTCTTTAGGCACGGGCATACACTAGTATATATATAAGAAAGAAAGAAATAAAAGAAGAAAAATAAATTAAAAAAATTAAAGATTTTCCAGCCGCCGGGTCATTTCAAAAATGGTATCGGATCATTGGTTTTCTAGTTCAACTGGCGGTTCTTCTGATTTTCGCAATCTCAATCGATTTTCAGCCTAGTTTGGGTTTTGGGGTTTTTCCGGACCGGAACTAGACCCGAGTCCCGATTCCACGAGTCTGACCGGCCAGTCTGGTCCAGGTTTTAAATCACTAAAAAGTATAGAGTAATAAATGAAAAAAGAAAATGACGACAAAAAAAGAAAGGAAAGGAAAAGAAAAGAAAAGAAAAGTAGAGGGTAGAGAGATAGAGGTGCTTGAATAATGGTGATTGAAATTGAGGAATTCAATAGAAAAAAAAAGTTGATTTTATAAAAAAAATAGTAAAGTAACATTGTTAAAATATAAAATTTTGACATTATTCATTGTTAAAAATTAACTTTAGGAAATCAATTTAATTAGATTTCGTTTGGGAATATGTTATTTTAGTAATTTTTTAACCTTTTGGCTAAAATATGAGATAAAAAAAAATTAGTATGTTTGGAATGATTTTTTGATTTTTTACAGAAAAATAAATCTTTGACTTTTTTATATAGGTTATAGGCTTTTTGATTTTTTTAGTAATTTTTTAACTTTTAAACTAAAACAAACACTTATCAAACGAGGCCTTAGTGGTGATTCTCTGACTAAAACTACATGACAAATACAGGTATTTGGACTGGAAAATGTATGATAGAAACATGTTATATGATCTAAACACAACATTAATTGAAGGACAAACTTTTGTCATCACTCAACAAAAATCCCAAGTCCACCCCTATTTGAGTGTAAAATCATTATCAGAAATTATCCGATAAATTGTGCAATGTATGTGAATTTGTAAGCTTTTTATTTTTGATTTTTATATTTTTGAAAACAGTAAAGTGGGTTGTTTTTATTTTAAAAAAAATGCAAAAATAATTTCCCTAACAAGATTTTTCTGTTTTAAAAAATAAAAAACAAATAAACAATCAAACAAGCTCAAAAGTGACATGAAAACGTGTTATACATGTTCTTATTTGTTAAAGCAGCTAAGTAGACTCCAATGTGCAACGAGCCATATCCAGTACAGCTAGCACTTTCAAAAACAAAAACAACGGGGCCCATGATTATTACTTGGTTTGTCATGGTTTATAACAGGAAGGATGTGTTTGTTTGGAAGGATTGCAAGGGGATTAGATTTTATGTACGGAGGAATGTATTGTTTGATTGGAAATTTATTAGTCGGATTAGGAGTTCAACTGAATTTCATGTCCTTCATATGTGAGATTAAGGCGGTGGGATACAAATGATGGGATAACAATTTCATAAAGATTAACTTGTAGAAAGACACTTTTATCTCCAAATACATGTATTTTGATTTTTTTTAGAATAAAAATTTTATTTTTTTTTAAATGGTGGGATAAAGATTCAATTTTTTTTTCCACTACCACAAAGACAAATGTTTAGTTTCATTATGTAATGTACTTAGTGAAATAAAATAAAATTTAAAAATCTCAATTAAAAAATAAAATAAATTTATTTAATTTTTATTGATATTTTATTTATTTAACTTTTTAGAAGTTCCAGCAAAAAAATAAAATAAAATATTAAAGATAGATTTATTATTACTATTACTAAGTAAACAATTGAAAATGGTAAAATAGTTTTTTAAATATTTATCATTCTTCATAATATTCTGACCAATCATTGGATTCATTATGATAGTTCTTTCCAAACATATAATCTCATGAGAAAATAAATATGGGATACACATAATTTCCGACCAAATAGTCGAGGGACTATATATCCAGGATTAATAGTTTGATGGATTACAATCCCCCATTGTCCAACTTGTCCAAACAAACATGCCCTACTAGTACACTTTGGGAAATTTTACTATGCACACCATCATATGCACTCCTAGTTATGTCATATTCTTTTTTAATTATGACTAATTTTCTTATTTAGTTATGACAATATTTTAGTTTTCACTAATAAGATATTTAATTATGCCTCCTGTGATTTTTTCTTTTTTTCTGTTTTTTAGTTATGACTCAAAAAATATAGAATTATTGTCATTTTCTTCTTTATTTATAAGGTGCATATAGTACATGTCCTTTGATGGTGAAGTTGTTTTCTGATACCTTATTTCATCCCTCATTTTTAGGTTTTTTTTTTTTTTTTTTTTTGGTTGATTGTTTTGGTATACAATGTTGTACTCCTTAGAAGAGTATCCCAAGAATTATGGGCAGTTCACTCAAACACCTGTTTGTCGTTAATTGAACAATGACCATTCCCATAATACATTAATTTGCACTGGCAATCCACAGGAAAAACAAAGTATGCATGCAAACTGTCATTACCATCTATCCTCCTATCATACACATTTACTCTGACCAACCCATTAGCATTGGGTGCGCAAAAGGGGGAATATTTTATCAACCTTAATACTCTTTTGTTTGTATCTCAACCTCAACTGAGAAAATGAATTAGGCAAAGCAAGTTCAATACAACTGAATCAACTTGTTCAAACACCTTCAACAACACCAGTTCTTACATCGTCCACATCCATTCACCTGGACGTTACAAATAAAAATACATAAAATTAATTTTCTAAATAATTTTAAAATACATTTGACTTCTTAACATAATTTTGCATTCTTTTCCACTAACAGTAGCAGCCACTAAATATATGGCATCCTTTTGAATACTTCCAACATTTCCCAATAGCATATCTTTATAGTCTGTCCAAACATTAACTGGGAATTTATTCCTCTCCATTCATGAATAACTGAACCACTTTTCCCAAAACCTTCTATCCCCAAAATCTACTAACAACAAATCTCTTTACCTCTCCGGTAAACCCACAGACATAGTTCGTGTCAAAATTGGAATAGCCTTAGTTGGAGCACAATGCCAAACATTAACATTATCATTAGGATATTTTATAGATAACACAACAATAGATGGGGCCCTCATCTGTGCATCTTCTGGCATGTCACTCGTAGAATACTTCAAATACCCTTTCATTTTATAATACGTAATCCCCCTCTTAATATTAGAATTTTCAAGTCAATACTTCACCATCCACGACACATGTTTGTCGTTAATTAAACAATAACCATTCCCATAATATACTAATTCGCATTGGCAATCTATGGGGAAAACAAAGTATGCCCGCAAATTTTCATTACCATCTAATCTCCTGTTATACACATTTACTCTGACCAACCCACTGGCATTGGGTGCGCGAAGGGGGAATATTTTATCAACCTTAATACTCTTTTGTTTGTATCTCAACCTCAACTGAGAAAATAAATTAGGCAAAGCAAGTTCAATACAACTAAAATCACTTGTTAAAACACTTTCAACAACACCAGTTCTTATATCGTTCACCTCCATTCACCTGAACATTACAAATAAAAATACATAAAATTAATTTTCTAAACAGTTTTAAAGTACATTTGACTTCTTAACGTAATTTTGCATTCTTTCCACTAAAAGTAGCAGCCACTAAATATATGGCACCCTTTTGAATACTTCTAACATTTCCCAACAGTGTACCTTTGTAGTTCAACATCAACTGGGAAGAACTGGTCCACAACTTCTATTCCGTGACGAACGTACTCTTTGTCTTTGCCACCAACGAGCTTAAATCTCATTTTCTTTAGCATCCAAAACCGGTCGGACTGGTTAGGATCAATAATCCAAGTCTCAGGATTACCCTCGCCAACTCCAATAAATATCTTGTCAGGTGTGGAGACGGAATCTGACGGACTATTATCACTTATGACGAAAACAATATGTCGTGGACCACAGCTTCGTCTTTAGCATCTTATCCCAATTGAGCATTCTTAATTAATTTTATACCCTTAACCACGAATGTACGCCACCTTAAAAGTGCACGACCATGGTAACTACGTTTATATCCACTGGATGCCGGTGTCCTTGACCGGCGATACGCAAGGGGAGTCTGATACTGACTGCTCATTACTCCTTCCATTTTTTATAAAATAATCCAAATCTTTTATCCTACAAATTCTACAGATTCTCTTACCTCTGCTAACCCCTTTGTTTAGGCACCTTAGCTTTGATATTTTTTCCCTCTACTCCTCGTACCCATGAACAAACTTTGCCGGAGCTAACCGCCGCTTCTCTTCCCATAGTCCTATTTACCACGTCAAAAAACGATCTACACACATTTGAGTGAACTGTTTGTGATTCTCGGGGTACTCTTCTAAGGAGTACAATATTAAACAATCAACAAAAAAAAAAAAAGACTAAAAATAAGGGACGACACAAAGTACTACAAAACAACTTCACCACAATAGCTATCCCAATGTAAAAGCGTATTCCTCTATCCCATCAAATGTGTTCTGGTACCAAATAAATAGCCAAACTGCCCCGTGATTAAGTACAAAGATTCCCCATTCAAAATAATTCAAATACATTTATTTTCCCACCTTTGTTTTATGTCTATCGTTCTACAAGAATATTTACTTTACAACCACGTAAATCACCAGAAAAGTGACACGTGTATAGCATTATCTGGCAAAGGAATCAAAAGTACTCACACCACTCACACCTGGGCCCGAGTGTGACTTTCTTTTAACCCTATCCATACACGTGTCCATAAGTACAACAATAGACACGCCCTCCCTTCTGTTGATCTGGGCCGTCCATTGTTGTACTTATGGACACGTGTATGGATGGGGTTAAAAGGAAGTCACACCCAGGCCCAGGTGTAAGTGGTATGAGTACTTTGATTCCTTTGCCAGATAATGCTATACACATGTCACTTTTCTAGTGGTTTGCGTGGTTATAAAGTAAATATTCTTGCAGAATGATAGACATAAAGTAAAGGCGAGAAAATAAATGTGTTTGAATTATTTTGAATGGGGAATCTTCGTACTTAATCACGGGATAGTTTTGCTATTTATTTGGTACCAGAACACATTTGATGGTATAGAGGAATATGCTTTTACAGTGGGATAGCTATTGTGGTGAAATTGTTTTCTGGTACCTTGTTTCGTCTCTCATTTTCAATCTTTTTTTTTTTTTTTTGTTGATTGTTTTAGTATTTAATGTTGTACTCCTTAGAAGAGTATCCCGAGAATCATGGGCAGTTTACTCAAATGTGTGTAGATCATTTTTTGATGTGGCAAATAGAACTGTGGGAAGAGAATCGACAGTCAGCTCCGACAAAGTTTGTTCGTAGGTACGAAGAGCAGAAGGAAAAAATATCAAAGCAAAGGTGTCTAAACAGAAAGGTTAACAGAGGTAAGAGAATCTGCAGAATTTGTAAGATAAAAGATTTTGAGTGTTTTATAAAAAATGGAAGGAGTAATGAGCAGCCAGTATCGGACTCCCCTTGCGTACCGCCAGTCAAGGACACCAGCGACCAATGGATATAAGCATAGTTACCGTGGTCATGCACCTTTTAAGGCGGTGTACATTCACAGACGGTATGTTTAGAATATTCCTTGATATATTAAGAAGATTAAGAGGGGAGTAAGGAAGTTACAACTATACGATGAATAATTAAGGGACGTTAAATTTGATAATAAAGGTGTGGCGAGATTGCTTAATGGTATTGAGTTGGGTAGTAAGAGATGTGACCGTCAATCAGACATGATCCTGGTTAACGGTATAAAATTAATTGGGAATGTTCAATTGGGACAAGATGCTAAAAACAAAGCTGTGGTCCACCACATATTGTTTTTCATCGTAAGTGATAATAGTTCATCAGATTTCGTCCCTACACCTGACAAGATATTTATTGAAGTTGGCGAGGGTAATCCTAAGACCTGGATTGTTGATCCTGACCAATCCGACCGGTTTCGGATGCTAAAGAAAATGAGATTCAAGCTCGTTGGTGACAAAGACAAAGAGTACGTTTGTCACGGGATAGAAGTTGTGGACTGATTCTTCCAGTTGATGTTTGGATGGACTACAAGGATACGCTGTTGGGAAATGTTGGAAGTATTCAAAATGGTGCCATATATTTAGTTTACAACCACGCAAACCACCAAAAAAGTGACATGTGTATAGCACTATCTGGCAAAGAAATCAAAAGTATTTACACCACTCACACCTAGGCCTGGGTGTGACTTCCTTTTAACCCAATCCATACACGTGTCCATAAGTACAACAATGGACAAGCCAAATCAGCAGGAGGGGGTTGCTGGTAGTATTAATACAGCGCCTCCCCTAGTCACACCACTCACACCATTCACACCGAGTTTTTTAATTAACAAGGAGGCCTTGTATGGTGTGTGTGTGTACCATAATCTTTTCTATTTTTTTTTTAACTCCACTTTTAGTTTACTACCTTATGTATTAGTATTGTACTGGAGATAAACATGAATAACAGGAACCATTACATGAATAATACAATAAGTGTAGCATACAATGGAATGAAATGGAGTGGAAATGAAAGTGAAAATTAAATATAAGGTTGAATGGAATGGAATGAAATGTCCATTTTCATTCTATTGTTTTAGTTATCAACATGCAATGACATAAAATAAAAATAAAAAATAAAAAAAAAAAGAAGAAGAAGAAGAAGAGAGAGAGAGAGAAAGATGATTCTCTTTCTTATGTTTAGTTATGCCTATTAAACTAATGGAATGAAATAAGTTTTATTATTATTTTTTTTTTTAACAAGCTAGTAACAAATAAATTAAAAAGTTATATAGATTATGATAGTATTGATAGTTGTGAAAGTGATAATGTGAGTCGTGGTATTGGTGGTGGCAACATCGATGGTGGTAGTGGTACTAGTAGTGGTAGTAGTAGTGGTAATGGCGGCGATAGACAATGATAGTAGAGTGGTGGTTCTCACAATGGTGATATTGGTGGTGTGATTTTTGTAAAGGTGGTGCTGTGGCAACAAAGGCAGTGATGGTAGTAGGATAGTGGTTTTAACGGTGGTAATGGTAGTGGTTTTATGATTGTGGTGTAGTGGCAGCAACATCAATAGTATGGTGGTAACAAAATGATAATATTTTATTTCCTTAAGTGGGAAAAATGATTAGGTATTCTTACATTTTGGTGAAATAGTCATTCTATCATTCCAATGAAACAACTATTCACACTTGGATTAGGCATACCAAATAAGAAAAAGAGAATGTAAAGTTAAAATAGCCATTTCATTCTAATCTATTGCATCGTACATACGTGTTGTACGAGACTAAGGTCTTATTTGGCAAGATAGTTAGGACTAATTTAGCCCACTAACAAATAAAATAAGCTAAAAAGCTAATAAAGTAAAATG
Organism: Camellia granthamiana; assembly: GCA_036172215.1. Taxonomy (NCBI): domain Eukaryota; kingdom Viridiplantae; phylum Streptophyta; class Magnoliopsida; order Ericales; family Theaceae; genus Camellia; species Camellia granthamiana. The sequence continues at coordinate 54,497,008 of CM069905.1, read as the reverse complement.
TCATATTCAAATCATGATCATTTCATTTTTTCTTTCACAAAATTATAAAAAAAATCAAAAGTTCATTCTAAATGATTTTTTTTTAATTATGCTAAAATAGTTATAAAATAAAAAATAAAAAAACCCTAAAAAAACCAAGATAAAAATCTTCCCAAATGGAGGGTAAACCAACATATTGGAATACATCAACTCAAGATGAACCAACATATGGGAAAATATTTGTCAGTCCGGGTGTTCTGGCCCAAATCAATCTGCCCATCTAACAAAAACACAGTGGGACCTAAAATATTAATTTTAGTCATCATCCGACCCAATAGTCTCTAGGCTGGCCCAAGAAGCCCATTTTCAGGGATCTGATCGGATCGGATCTCACGCCGGAGTACCAATCCCCACCAATACCAAGCACAGAAGCAGGTTGCGCCTTTGACGCATTTTTAGAGAGAGAGAGATAGAGGGAGAGGAGTTTGAAGGGGAAGCAGCAAAGCAAGGGCTTGAAATCGATATCTTTTAGCATTTGGTAAGGGTTTCGAATCGCCACGCCCTGTCGATTTCTGCAATTCCTCTTCTCACGGCGGCGGCGGTGGTGGTGGAGAGTCCTCCGTGATTCGGCTCGGCGGTGGTGAGTTTTGAATCGAAGAAATCCTATGGCGTATAGAAGAAAGCAGGTAGGGCCAAGCAGTTGGACCTTCAATGAAGAATTTGGGAGCCCTCAAATTGGTCCGTCTCCTACTCCTCCGCCGAATCAAAGCTCGTCGCCGTCCTCCGCCTCTTCTCTGGCTGCCAAAGCCATCAGAGCATCGTCCGCCTATCGCGACTCCTCTCTCTCCTCCGCTTATGGCCATTCCACTCTCTCCCCCTCCCGAGACCCCAACCTTTCTAGATCTCCTCCTCCCTCGGCACCAAAGGTCCATTTTCTCTCTCTCCTCTCTCTCTAAATATATATTGTATATGTAGTGACTAAAGAACAGAACTTTGGATGTGATTGAATTGCATACGCGGACTTGCTTTTGGAATAACTGTCTCATTTCATTGTATATGCTTTTGTTGAAGAATGAAATGTATATGCTTGGCTACTGAGTGGTTTTGTTCTGATATGTAAGTTAATGGGCATGAATTCTTTCACAAACTAACATATCTTATCTGGATGCAACACACATATGCACTATCACTGTGCATTGGAATATTAATTGGTGTATGTTGTGTATAACTATCACTTTAGCTGACTTTCTTTCACCTTTCCACTTGTTTATTGTTAGGAAGGAACCAAATCAGTCACCATCTAGACCTATTAAGTACAAAACACTGAGACTTACTGACATAACAATTTTCAAAAAGAAAAATTTACTACACATAAGGCCTATTTGGTGCAGCTTCTTAAAAGCTAAAAGTTGATCAACAACTAAAAGCACCTCTTTCTTTGCTTCCCAATAATAATAATAATAAAATTCCAGACAGGGCCATGGAGACGCATCAAAATATATAAACCAAACTAAGCCTTGTGCTCCAATCAAATAAGGGTCAGTTATATGAACTCTTTTTTACCATTTCTGCTCAGTCTAAGGCTATGTGCTCGGTTAAATTAAATTATACAATTTAACCAGGAAGAAATATATGAGGGCTAGAGAGATAGTCGGCATGCTATGTTCATTGAGCTTGAGGTCCTTGTTGTTCACCATATGGTATTTATTTCTTGAGGTAACATAATTGTTTATCTATTACTCTTGAATTCCCGCCTTCAGTAGCAAACTAGTGAACCAAACATGGCCTGGCTCGCGCACACACAAACAAACGAACACAATTCAAAATTCTATTTTTGTATCACCAATTTATAAATCACTTTTCATAATTCATCATTTTCACAAGGCGTAGGCACATGTGCTTAGAGAGAAAGGAATTTCAATGTTTTTTTTGGGGAGAGAATGCGTCATTTTTCAGAGATGACTTCTGTGATTTTTTGGATTAGATCCTTTCTTCTGTTGGTTTCATCAAGAAACTAGCTCTTATGCTAATTGATTTATTTACAAGATAAAATCACTGCCAGCTATATACCTCTCAAAGAAATCTGGTTTGAGATGTATTTTTTCTTACATTCAAGTATTTTGAATGACTCGTGACTTCTTAGGAAGCTATTTCATGCTATCCTGAGTTGCTTCATCACCATTGTTGAAGCCATGAGAAGTTTCAATATTCTGAACTTTGATCTAATTTCATGGCATTTGGTGGTTTTGCAATTTGCATATTAATGCACTCTGTTGTAGCACTTTGCATGGTTTGGACTTTCTAATCTCAACTTATGCTATTGTTCATTCATTTTGAATATGTAATAGTTGTTTGTCATTCACATTGCGTTGATTTTTTTTTTTTTAATGATTACTTTCTATTTATACAAAGTTTTTCAATTGAAATTGAAAGTGTATTTTTCTCTGATGATTTGTGATTTTAGGATTCAAACACTTATGAGTATACATCAATGAAAAGTTTGAGTGAACCTAAACATGGGTTTTGGGGAGTTCTTGCAAGGAAAGCTAAAGCCATTCTCGATGATGATAATGCAGCCCAACAATCTGAAACACCTGGAAGAATGAGACCGCAGATGTCTGGTACAGAGACAAGGGGACAGGTGAGAATCATGTTTCAACATTGCATCTGAACGATGATTAGGTCCTGATGGATATTGTTCGAAAATTGCTCCGAGTAATTTTTCTTTTGGAAAGAATAATTTTTTAGTTGTGAAACATTATAAGGTGGTGTATTTAGTGATAAATTGAGTCCTAATCTCTCTCTCTCTCTCTCTCTCACTCAACAAATTTTAATGATCAGTCAATTTCTGAAACCTTGGTTCCAGACCATGTAGTTGTCATTTTGTGTTCAAAAACTTTTAGATGTGCTTGATCTTATGATTTGATTATTTTATCCGCCTGTCTCATGCAGTATCATAATCCGTATCATTCACCTGAGAGCCATCGAAAGAGAGAAAATCCTGCATTACAGAAAGGCCTAGGTGCAATTACATCTTCCCTAAGTTATATTGGTGGCACCATTGGTAATGCCTTCGAGGTAAGCTTCAATATGGAGTTTGAAGATTCTTTTGAGAATGTGTAAGATGTGCTTAATTCAAGAATTTGGGGTTGGAATTGGAATCTGGCCTCATAAATATGAATCTGGTGTTCAGGTGTAATCCTCCGAATAGAATTTGAATTTACCTTCAGACCTGATGCTGAGTGTTAGTTAGAAAAGAAGATACACAAATCACTAATGATTCAGTATTATTTGCAAAATCCACTAATTAATATCAAAACGAGGGGCAAAGGAGAAACAAATGAAATTGCCTTGATGTGCACCTGATCAATGCCACTTATGGTCAGTTTAACTGCTACTGCCGTTGCCAATGCCAGTCACTGCCACAGTGGTACCATCACATTGCTATGGTCAACATTCTTCTCCTCCACTACCACCATCACCTCTGTTGTCACTGGCACCTCTGCAACCACCTCAATGACACAATATCACTGGCACTATTGTTGCGGCTGACTCTATCCCTGCCAGGCTGCCAACATCATCATAGTTGCACACGCATCAACACATGAAAACCCAAACGCCACACGCAGACATTCTCATTTTACTACTTATCCATCTCTCCATATGCTGCCATTTGTTTTGTCCTCTATCAAACTGATCAATAATAATCACCCCATTTTCTAAAGGAATCTGATCTTTACTCAATAGTTTTAATGGTTTCTTTGTTTGCACCAATGTTGCCCTTTATTTTTTCAGGAGGGTCGTAATATTGTAGAGAACCGGACTGCAGACATCATTCAAGAAACTCGCAAGCTGCAAATAAGGAAAAAAGGTAGCAATTCTGAAAAGCAGAATCAAATGCCGAATGTTGGTTCTACACGTCAACAACCCTTAATGCAGACCCATATGCAACCCCAGATGCATACTGATCTTGAAATCCAACTGAAGGCATCTCGCGACGTAAGGTGGCAACTTTGTATCACTGGTTTTAATGTAGTATCTTGGATTTGTGGTGGGCTGCAATTCCCTTTTGTAATTTTTATTTTAAAACTAGAACTGAACCTACCAAATTGGTTCTTGTACAGAAACATCAATAACTTTGATTGGTTTCATGGCACATTCATCTTGCGTTAAATATCTTGTTTTTGGTGTGCACCCCCACATGGAAGCAAGCAGCATACCTGAAAACCCTGAAAGGTTACCTAGCCTTTTTTTTTTTCTTGAGTTCTCTCATATTCATCTTTGATAGAGGCCTCTCCATTCTTTGGATTCTAATAAAAATATATCTTCCACCTAATGTTGCACAGGTACAGAATATTACTGCATGGGTGTGTTGCTTGCAGTCTGAAATGATTGCCAGCATTCACCTCTTGTTTCACTTACCTACCCAAACATTTTTTTGCAGTGTCCTCTTATGATTTCTGTCGGATTCACATTTGCTTTCTGATTGATGATCTTGCAATTATTTCCCAAGTTGCTTTTATTTCCCTTTGTTTTTAGCAGATAATGTTGAATGGTTCTTAAGCTTCTTTCTCCCATCTGTTTGTTTCTGTTAGTATTAATGTTGCTGTTATCATTGATGTTCTAAAATTGAGATTGAGGTGGGCATCTGATTAGCCTGTGCATTTAAAAATGTTTCCCTTTATATTTCTTGCTGAGCTATAGGGTTTCCCTGTCATCATCATGGTTGTTTTACTGTTCTAGCTTCAACTTATTATAGTAATACAAAGATGAGAGCAGGAACTTAAAGAAATGGAGATGGGGAATGGTTTAGGAACCATTTTGATAATTTATTTGTTTAATTATCAGATGCTGTTCAAATAATATTTAAGTTTGTTTGCATCAATAAGATGTATGATATGCCTTCTGGTTTACATCCCAGGTTGCCATGGCAATGGCTACCAAAGCAAAGCTTCTTCTTCGTGAGCTGAAGACAGTCAAAGCAGACCTAGCTTTTGCAAAGGAGCGTTGTGCTCAGCTGGAAGAAGAAAATAGAATTGTCAGAGAGAGTCTTGAAAAGGGAGATAATCCGGAAGATGATGATTTGGTATTCTTCTGCTCATTCTTCTTTTTCTCTGTTGCTTGTGTTTACTGTGTTGCTAGTGCAATGCATTCTGTATTTTTAAATTACTGATGCGAACGTCCATCATTAGTTTTAGAAATCATATTCTATTGTACGCAACACATTGTTTTTAACCGGCAATAACATTTTATACTCAATACTCTAAAGTCAAAATAGTTTTATTTTCTGGTGTAGAGCTTTTTATATTTTCTTTATTTATCATCCCTGTTTCAGATAGGATTTTGCTGGTTTTTTTCTACGTGTACTCCTCATGTGATCAACACGTGTTAAAAAATCATAAATTTTACCATTAGTTTTTTCTGTGTACTCGTGTGATTGACACATATTTGAAAATCCTAAATTTTGCTGTCGGTTTTTTCTGTGTACTCCTGTGATTGACACGTGTTAAAAAACTGTAAATTTTAACGTCCAACTTGAATGTAGGGTCCAAATTTAATTTAAAATAATAGAGACAAATGAAATCTAAGTTAAATTATAGAGGTGGAAAGTGTTATTTACCTTGTTCTTTTTGTGGTATTAAGAGTAGAAAGTCCTGATTGAAGCGAATCAACCTTTCTGGACTAACAGTATTCTAATGCCTGTATCTGCAATATCAGATACGGCTTCAACTTGAGACACTTCTGGCAGAGAAAGCTCGATTGGCACAGGAAAACTCAGTCTTTGCACGGGAGAACCGTTTCCTAAGAGAGATTGTTGAATATCACCAGCTAACCATGCAGGATGTTGTGTACTTCGATGAGGGCAACGAAGAGGTTAAAGAAGTCTACTCCCCCATCACGGTATCTCCAGTGAGCAATACACATTCCATTGACACAATACAAACTTCAGCCCCATCTTCCTCCCCAAGAGACCTACAAGCAATCCATGATGTTTCTCCAATAGTTACCCCCTTAAGCTCCTTTATTGACATGTCCGAGGAGGAAGATTTGGAAAAACTCTCTCATCGTGAGTGAATACTGCTGGCCCCTCTTTCTCTTTTTCAAACCAAGGTTTGATTTGTATCAATATCATTGTGATTTTATTTTTTATTTTTTTAAATTCTTTTCTCTTTTTTTTGCTGCTCTCTCTTTGCTTGGCCAGTACATAATTGTTTGTTTTGTATCTTTGATTGTATAATTTTAAGCCATTCGGTTGTTGCCATGTTAAGAAAATAACTTTTGCAAGTTAATTTCTGAAACTTATGACCTATCACAATTCTGAAACATTGTACTGTTGCCAAAATAGATATCAAGGATATAAAGTTTTTGTTGATTTTAATTTGTGAAGATTTGGTATGCATAAACTTGGTTATAGCCTTTATGTGAGTTGATATTAATTCTCTGCATTATACCTAGTTTATTTATTTATTTATTTTTATTTTTCCAATGGGATTGGATTACATGCTAATTACTGCTAAGGCATGAATCATGGAAACAAATTGAATTTCTTAGGGTGCTGACACTGGCCAGGTCCCTGATGAATGTTCAAGGATACAAGTGTCTAGACTGTAGGTCAAGTTGATTCATTCGTTGGATGAGCGATACCAATAATGTGTGTTCTTTGTCCCTTTCATTTTTGGGTTATGATTTCATGCTGTTTGGTCAGTGACTATATCTTAGCTTGCTATTAGTTTAGGTTACTTTGTGTCGTGGTCTTAATGTCAATTTGAGCCATGCCTATTTTAGGTTTGATAGTGTTTTTTACGTTCATATTTTTTATTTTTGAAGGACAAGAAACAACAATGCATATGGGGTTAGGAGTTGGGTGAAGATGAAGTTGGTTCACAGGGGACTCGAACCCAAGCCATAGACATTGTCAATTGCCCGGCCTTGCCACTTGAGCTCGGTCCATGGCATATCCTAGTTTACTTTTATGTTGTTGTGATATTGCAGGACGGCTTCAACTTTCAAATCTCTTGAGGAATGAAATGCCCTTCTCATGTATTCTCTGCAACACATGCTAGTTGTACTTGTGATGAAATGAAGTTCTTGCTTCGACCAGAAATGTTTTTCTTTCTTTTTCTCTCTCTTTTAATTAGAGAGATTCTTTGGTCATGGCTATTGCCAAAGCAACCAGTTCCAGTTGTGTTCAATGTGATTGTTGCACTGGTTGCTGTAAAGACAACATTTTATTGTTTTGGCAATGTTTTGCTTCTTTGTTTTCCTCCCTTTCTTGTTGGTTGGAGGACATGCTAAATGCTAACTAACATGCATTAACACTCCTAGAAAATGTTTTTCTAGAAAGTGTTTTGTTCATTTTTTGACATTTGGTATAAGGGAAAAGAAATCCATTTTGACAGAAAATGTTTCACTTTTAAAAAATGAAAAATGTTTGCAAAGACTACAATTTTGTTAATGTCACCACACCATAACAATCGCTGTTGCAGATAACACATTTATTGCTACCAATGTATATGTGAACCGTTCATTTTGTCAAATTTTACATATATACAAACCAAACCAAATCAAATCAAGTCAAGTCTTAATTTTTATCAAATGGGGTCGGTTACATGAATCTTTCTTCTCCACATGACCCTATCAAAGGTCATTTCATTAGTCAAATTAAGTAGATTCATATCTCTATTTACATCGTTACTCAATGTTAATCTAGGCCTATCCTATCCCCTAACACTTCCATCTACCATTACAGCATCGCATCTCTTCACTACTGCTTCTGTTGGTCTCCGTTGAATATGACTAAACCATCTCAATCGATTCTCTCTCAACTTATCTTCTATCGGTGCTACTCCTACTCCTTCCCGAATACATTCATTCTTAATTTTGTCTTGTCTGGTCTTGCCACACATCTACCTTAACATTCTCATCTCAGCCACACTCATTTTATTTACATGTTTCTTGGTTGTCCAACACTTCGCCCCAACCAAAATCGCTGGTCTAATAGTCGTTATATAGAACTTACCTTTAAGTCTAGTGGGTATTCGTCTATTGCACAGTACCTCAGACGCACTTCTCCACTTACACTATCCCGCCTTAATCCTATGGGCCACATCTGCATCAATCTCTCACGCTATTGTGATAATCGACCCTAAATAACGAAAATGTTCACTCTTAAGCAGTTCTTGGTTCTCAATCTTCACTTCTCCTCTACTTTCATTGTTACTATTACTAAATTTACACTCCATGTACTCTATCTTAGTTCTGCTTATCCGGAATCCTTTAGATTTAAGAGCTTTTCTCTAAATCTCTAACTTTGTATTAACTCCTTCTCTAGTCTCATCCACTAGCACTATATCGTCTGCAAAAAGCATCCACCATGGCACGTCATCCTAGATATTTTTCGTCAATTCATCCATAACTAAAGCAAAAAGATAAAGACTTAAGGTAGATTCTTGGTGTAACCCAACAATGATAGAAAATTCATTTGTCTCTTCAGCAAGCGATCTAACAGTGGTCATCACCCCCTCATACATGTCCCTAATCACATCAATATAACCTTTTGTCACCACTTTCTTGGCTAACACCCACCATATTATATCCTGGACACTCTATCATATACTTTCTCAAGGTCGATAAATACCATATAAATGTCTATTTTCTTTTCTCTATACTTTTCTATTACTCTCCTCAAAAGATAGATCGCTTCCATTGTTGACCTGCCAGGCATAAACCCAAATTGATTTTTTGACACCTCTGTTATATCATCTGGCATGTTCCTAGTCAACAATTACATATATACAAAAATCAATAAATAAAATTGATTTGATGATCATAACGATATAATTGTATTATACTTGTCTTCAAAAAATATGATTATTGGATCAATCTTTTTTTTTTATTTAGATGATCTACAAAAAAATGTGACATACTTCTAACAACTTCCAATCCATGAAAATGGGTGGTTATTGCAGCCACACCATCTCCTTAATCCACACCTAGGACTACAGACGTTGGTTGACTTTTTTATTTTTTAGTTATTTTTGGGATGGATTTTTTTTTAATTTTTTTGATTTTTGTGAGAAAAAAAATGAAATAATTATAGTTTGAATGTGACATTTTATCTTATTGGGTTAAAAAGCTTATTTTATCTTTTTATGGCTAAAATAGTCCCGTCCCAACCCAACCCAACCCAAACTTTCATACCAAACGAAGCCTAAATTTTCCTCTTGTACCTTACAAAACTAAATATTTATTCTTTTTTTGTCCATGACAACAAAAATATAAAAATTTATAAAAGGGTTACAAAATTTTTAATTGTGCAAGTTCGAACAATATTCAACCTAACAAAATGAATTATTTAAATCGTCGAAACAAGTCTGATAATAAATCTCACAAGACTCAATAGCACCTTACAATTCACAACAATAGACTAGAGTAGGAATGATAATTTGAACTCAACCCGACGGGGACCCAAATCGTCCTGTCCCGATAAGTCGGGTTTTCTCCCAAAATTACCCCGTATAAGGCCGGGGTTGGTGTTAAAAATTAGATCCCCGATGGTTTTCGGGCTGGGGTAGCTATTGAAGAGAGTGTAGTCAGGGACGAAAGAGAGGGTCTCTATGATGTTGTGAGCTTTCATGGTGGAAATGGTGATGAGGGAGAGTGTGAGGATGAAGAAGATGAAGTGTATTGCGCTCATGGTGTATGTTAGTGATGAGAGAGAGTGCAAGGATGAAGAGAGTGATGATCTCTGTTTGTTTCTTCTTTTTTTTTTTTGGCCGGGGAATTTTCAGGGCAAGGAAAACCTGATTCCCGTTAGGGGGCGAGGACAGTGATAGATTCCCGTTAGGGATCGAGGCCGGGGACGGAAATATTTTACCATCAAAGATCTGAGACGGAGAATATGATCTCCGATCACGGCCCGGCCGTTGTCATTTCTAAACTAGAGACAACCTTGAACGATTAGAATTCCCTCTGGTACCTCACAAAATTGAATATTTATTCCTTTTTGTCCACATCAACAACCAAACAAAAAAGATATCTAAAAAAATGAGGCATACAAAATTTTGAATTGTGCAAGTCGAACAATATCTATCTTCTGAAAAGCTTCTTCACGTAACTCTCATCCAGCCATGGCTGGCTGGACGAGGCTGGTGACGAGTCTCTGGATGATTCTAATCTTCACCATTTTACACCCTCCATTTTTACTTCCTCCATTCCCAATCCTCCTCCTCACTGCTCAATCCCCTCCTCCTCCTCCTCCTCATCCCTCTCCTCGGTCCCTCGACTCCCTTCTCCAACTCTATGCTTTCCGTTCCTTTCCCCGGCGACCCATCACCGGGATTCCCTACTCCGGCAACTTCACGGGCATCGAAGTCTCCGCTCTTCGTCTCCGAACCGGTAGCCTCAGAATCAGAGGCGTCCACAACTTCAAAGAGTTCTCAATCCCATCTGGCTTGTTTGAGCAGCCTCATGTGGACAGACTAGTTTTGGTCTACCACAATTTGGGCAATTGGTCCTCCTTGTATTACCCTTTGCCTGGTTTCACTTTTCTATCTCCGGTTCTGGGTCTTCTGGCTTACAATGGTTCTGATTTATCTGCGAAAATGGTACCCGAATTGGATATCAGAGCCTTAAAAAATCCCATCATGATCAAGTTTCGTCATCTGAAAGAAAGTCCCACTGATGGGTTGTCACTAAAGAAGTGTGTGTATTTTGATTTACAGGGTTTGGTTGAGTTCAACAATGTGTTGGATGGGAATGTGTGTTTGGGTACTGAACAGGGTCACTTCTCCATTGCCGTTGAGTCCACTGCTCCTCCTCCACCTCCACCTCCTCGCGGCGGTGGTGGTCGTTATATGAAGCACAATTATGATGAAATGTGGATAATTGGTGGGTCAACCATTGGTGGGTTTGTTTTGATGGTCTTGTTGTTGGGTATGTTGATGATGTGTTTGATGAATTACAGACACAGAAAAAGGGTTCAAAGACTGGAAGAGGGTGCAGAGAGGAGCGTTCGATTGGGAATGATGAGTGTTGGGAGGTCGAAGATGCCAATGGCGATGGTGACTCGGACGAGACCCGTGCTGGAGGGTGAACAAGCGCCTTGATACGGAATTAAAGGATCAAATTCTTTAGAGCCCCTTTGGTAAAGTTAATATTAACAATTTTATTTTAGTTTATATTGATAGAATTTTTGAAAAAATTTATTTGATATCATAGATTATAATATTTACTAAATTTTTGTAAATATAAATAAGTTGGTTATATTTTTACATATTTTTTTTTCACTTGTTTTGACCACCATCCAATGCATTACCGTCACCTGCCAGTGTTATCGATGACTTCTTTCGATAATCACACCTCATGATTGGAAACCAACTTTGGCCAACACTTCAAATAGGTTGGTCGGCCACTGTTTCTAATCGTAGATAATTGCTTTTGGATGTCATCTCCGGCATTTAGGAGTCACCTTTGGCTACTGTCACTCACCTCCATTGTATCCGGTTAGTGACAATTACTTTTAACCACTATTTTTAATTATCGATAATCACTTTTCATAGGTCACTCATTTCATTTATTTTTAAAATATGATTTCACTTATACCAAATATGTTTTTATGTTTTTAACAGAAATAAATAAAAACATATTTGATATTTTCTATAAATTAAAAATAGTAGATTTTAGCAGTTGCTAATTTATATAAAAGTCTTAATTAGACTACGGGAACTGAAATAAACATTTTTTAAGTACTAAATAGATACAATTAATAACTTATAGATCAAATAGAAAATAATTTTATTTTTTGATAATTTAATAAGTAAAAATGAAATTAATATTTGTTTTATGCTTTATAAAATGAATTCAAATGATTTGGTATCCATCCATTTTGCTTTCTCTCCATCTGTGGGGAAAATTATAACTAGATGTTTTAGTGCAGCACCACATAACCAAAAAAAGTCCATAAACCATCTTTCCAAACGGAGCTTTATACTACTCTCATTAGTTAGGCCTCTGTTGATGGGATTTTGTCCGGATAATATTGTCAATTTGTCAGCCCATCAACTAATAAAAATCCCATTGACCACTCATTAGCCTTGGTTTTCGACCACAAAATAACTTCTCCATCTTTGGCCCCTTGTTATAACCCTAGGCTACATGGGAATGTTCTCTTGGATTCCCCTAATGTCCTCGTCTCAAGTTATCTCTAACATCGTCATAGGGTGAGACAATCACTTGCGTTGGTTTTCAAGCCTTTTCAAGCCTCTCCATAGGGAAAATTTAGGCCTTGTTTGTCATAACATAAAAAAGTTAAAAAGTCAAAAAGTCATTATCTTATTTAAGTCGCATCATCTCTTTATCACATCGCTTCAAATCCAATCCATATATCATAAAAAGTCAAAAAGTGCACTTATTTATATTATCCCAAATAACCCCTTAATATAAACTTTTTACAAAAAATATGTAAGCTTTTTAAATCGTAAAAAATAATATTTCAACATATACATAACAATACACAAAATAGAGATAATAGATTAAACAAATGTTTTTCTATAGACTGTGATGCAAGAAAGTGACAAAGAAGCATATGAAACGTAGCAAGATTAACAACCTAAAAACTTGTGTTAATTGGGACTCATTAACATTAATGTAGGATCAAGTGGCTCAATTTGGTTTCATTTTCATTTCGAATTTTTTTTGAAAATATAGAAATTAGTTTAAGAAAAATAAATATCAAAAAACTATTTTTGAATTTTTAAAACTTACTTGCGTCTCACAAAAAATAAAAAAAATAAAAAAAAATAATAATCATATGAAAATTATGAGTGTTTATCATTTTTTTTTTTTTCAAAAAACTCATCAAATTATTTTTTAGCTTTTATGTTCTTATTTTGACGGTAAATGTGGTTAGCAAAACTATAAGATATTAGACAAGTATAATAATACTGTAATGATCACATTTATTTATCATTTTATATATCATCGCCACATTAGTAATAGATGTGGGTGAGTGGTGGAACTTACTAAACTAATGCAATTGTAATACACAAGATGGTAAACCAAATGAAAAATGCTAAAAACCAACAATTTGGAACTAATAATTCACTACAATGACATGGCAAGATAATTTGAGTTTTACACATTGTTGAGTTTATGACAAATCAAAAATTTATATGTAACCCCTCATATCACTGTGATTAAATTAAGGGAGGCTTTATAGAGTTTGGGGATATTGTTGTGACCTTGTCACAGTAGGGTGTTGTTGTGTTTCAATGGGGGATTTTTTTGAGTCTTTTTTGATAATTCAAACCATTCATTTTACCGGGTTCATTGAGTATATCATTCGTGCAAAAAATCAAGTAAATTGAAAATCAACAACCCCATGATTCAATTCTAATTTTTTTTTTTTTTAAATTATCAATATCATGATGTTAAGAATTTATTTTTAAAAAAAATAAATATGCCCTTGTTACGGAGTTATAAATTTCCAATCAATATAATTTTTTATATGGATGATTTATTCAACGAACCCTACAATATGAACGGTTCGAACTATCAAAAAAGACTAAGAAAAAATCTCACCGAGTCACCACAGGACCTTGTTGTGACTTAAGTCACAATAGTATCCCCAAGTCCGACTTTATAATAGTGTTAATCTTTTTTCCAAACCAAATATAATAAACCAATTGTGTTAAAAGCACAAAAGATTTTTACAGAATAGAACACGTATGTAAAACAATAGCGTAAAACTCATATAAGTAGGGTTGACATATGAAACCCACCTTTTATCTCACATTAGTATCTCGTTTTATAAAAATTTTATATGAACCAATGCTTCCTTCGTGGTAAACAAATATAGTTGTGAGTGGTTCTATAATATTCGTTTAATCCAAACAGTCCTTTGCTTAATTCTCGCTTCACTACCTGAAACAGGAAACGCTTCAGTCGGGATGTCGGAATTAGCACTCCAACGGGTAAGTTAGATGAGAAATGGTAGTAATTTAGTTTTCAAGATAGAGGGAGAGTTTAGTGGGTTTATAGTGCATACCTTCTTTCTTTACTTTTACTTCCTCATATAACCATTTGGTGTAGATATTTCTTACATGATTTCTTTCTTTTATCATCACTTGAATGTCAGGGCCCAGTTTCTTACTACACCTTTGGAAGGGACATTCAGGGCCCGCTTTATCTTCTCGGCACAGGTACCTACCGTTTACAGCGGCAGCTCTTAGTCAGTATTCCCATTGGTTGGTGATCATGTTACTCGGCATTGGGTTCTCATCAAACTTATTGGGCCTAATTGAGTTTGGACTTTATGATGGATGAGCCCCGGCGTTTTGTTTGTTGATTACCTTGATGAATTACTCGGCTCACACAATAGTCAGATACAACAATATGAACAAAGGCCTAAAAGAAAAAGAAAGCTACAAACCATTACCAAAAGATAAAAACAAACAATCATAGTTAAGGTTAAGGATAACACAAGACAATTTTTAACAAACATTGTGAAGGAACAAATAAAAAAATATATCAAATAAAAACAAACAAAGCAATCTTTATCGTTACAACTGATTTTTTCACCTCAACATGAGCAATATAGCAAACAAATTATAGCTTCATTGTCATTAGAATAACTTACAAAGATAGAATTCAAAATTAATCATTTTCAAAATTATTTTTTAAATTTAGATTGTTTTATGAAGTCATATTTTGAAATATGACTTTAGTTGATCTATTGTAAAATAATTCGATATCTTGTTTTCAAAAAATAACTAAAAGCAGATATACTGTTGCAACAAGGGAACATTCACAATAAATAGAAACAAAAACAAAAAAGAGATTGAACATGGTACATTTTCTCACTGTTAAAACGAATTCCGAATATGCCTAAAAGTGATGTTTTTATTGTAGAAAAAAGCATGAATGAAAATTTTTGATGTAGAAATAGACATCCATTGATTACTGCATTGATGCATAGAAACTGACTTAACATGGAAGATCGAATCCCGATCATTTTTTGAGAAAAAATGGTTTGGGGGTTGGATCGGGTTAGATCTTCAACCGCCCAATGTGAGTTTGGCTCGGGTTTGGTTAATTCTATTTGCACCCAAATAAGTTCAATTAAAATTTTAAAATTTTAATTCCTATTATATCCTAATATAAATTTACTAATAAGGATAATACATATTTAAACTTAAAATAATTTTTTTTCCCCTCATGTACACCCAAACCACTTATACATATTTTTCATATTCAACTTTCTTCATTTTCTTTTCCAAGTTTCAATTATTTTTTATTCATCTTCTTCTTCACTCTAAAACTCCAATCCACCCCACCAATGGTTTAGAATGCTTCTACGTGCTACTATACTTCTACGAAATCCTTTAGAATGATTTCTAACCCAACAAGCCATGGCCGCGATTTCAAGATCCCCTTTGATTTGCCACCCATCACTATCTTCTTTTACAACCCTCTTGTTTCTTGCCTTTACCCATAATACATAAACATATAATTTTAATTACACTTATATGATTTTAATTACAGATAAATATAAAAAAAAAATTAATAATAGATAAATACAGATTTTTTTTTTTTAATTATGTGGATTGAGAACAAGTTTTATAAGGAAAATATGTAGCACAAAATTTCTTAAACTTTCAAACCTACAAATAAACACCTATCAGAAGATTTGAAATGTTTTCACTCCAGGGGATCAAGCATATCAAGAACCAAATGATCCCAAGGACCAAAAACAAATTTTCAATCGAACATCAAAACAGAGTTTCAATTGAACAACAAAATTATAAAAATTATAAACTTATGATTAAAAATTTAGTTTTGTGGTTTTTGAAAATCTCAATTAGTTCCTTAATGTTGTTGTATATTTGTTGAATAAAAGAAATAGTTGTAATGAGAAATCTGTTTAAGAGTTTTTGAAGGATTTTTCAAAGTGGTGTAATTTGGGTATACCTTAAAGGGTAATTTGTCAAAAAATATAAAGTGTATTGAGAATAAATTATAATCTTAAATAATTTAATAAGATATATTATAAAATTAAGTGTACTTAATAATTCATTATGTGCAAATAGAATCCCCCTCGGTTTGAAAGGTTTCATTGAGGCCCAAATTGCTGTACTAAAATGAAAGTGTCCAATGGAGGTTGGGCTTTTTGGGTGGTCTTGGAAATCCATTTGACTTTCAACTTGAAAAATTAAGGCCAAGTTTGGATACTCCCCAAAAAGTCAAAAAGCTAAAAAGTTATTCAAAAAGTTAAAAAGTTAACACTATTCACCAAAAGTCAACAATACGGCTACACAACTCCCAATTCGAATTTTTCCCTACAAATCAATTTTTACAATTTTTTATTACACATTTTTCCATAAAAAGTCAAAAAATTAACCAAACATTCATATTTTCAACCTCAATTTTTTAGTCCAAAAAGACAAAAAGTACACTTATTTAGGACACCCCAAAATAAAGAAAGCTAGCATGGACAAATTCCCCTCCCTAAAAAAAGTAGATGGTAATAATCAAGTTCTGGAGTTTTTAAAAACAATTTTCGTATTTTTTTTTAGTGAATTTTGTAAATATTTTAATTAATTCTTTTTACCGTTTAGATCCACTTAATTTAGGTATACTTAAAAAGTATAAATTTTGTGAAAAAAAAACTTTTAAAAATTTACTAAATACAAAAAAATAAAATTTTAGTATATTTTTGTATTTTAATGTTTTTTTTTAAGATTTATTTATAAATATTTTACTTTTTAAGTACATTTAGATTATATGGATCTAAAAATAAAAAACAAAAAAATTGACCAAAATATAAAACAATAAGAAAAAGTTCACTAAAGATAACCAAAAAAATTAAAATTCATTTTTGAAAACTCAAAATGAAACCAAGTGAATAGTTTTGATTTATTGGTGTTGGGTCGAGCTGCATTTGACAAAATGTTGAAAAATATCAGTGTTTTTGCCTTGTTCCAAATTAAAAGAAAATCAATGTTTAGGAATTATTTTAGTAAGAAACAATCATTTTAATTTCATAAAAGTGTCATTACTGTGTCATTAGAGATTTTTTGGTGTCTCCTCTATATTTTGAGCCATTTCTTGTAACAAAGCATCAACTAATTTAAATTTAAAAAAAGATACAACTCATTTAATCCATAACACTATAGTAGGACTTCAGATGTGATATATGCAATGCACAAGAGGTCTACTTGTAGTAGAGCTTAGCCAAAAAAAGAAGAAGAAGAAAAAAATAGCAAATAGCCATTCTTATTTTCATTTTTTATTTAAGTGATTGTTTAACGTTATATTTTACTTAGGATTTGGATTGACACTATTGGGCCGGACATGTCCAGTATAGGCATTTTAATTTTGATGATATGTACATAAGTCATATTTTGATGATGTCTTTCATTAATTTTATAGGCATTTAGGAGTAGGGGTGAGCGCGGATTGATTGCAGTCACAGAACTTCTAATTCGTTATCCGTCCGTGAAATTGGCAAATTAGAGAAAATTAATCCGTATCCGTCCGCTAATCTGGTGGATACGGATTGAGCAAATTGGTGGATGGATACGAATCGGTTTGGCGGTTTAAAATTTTATAAATTTTTAACATAATTCAATTGTGCACTTCCTAAAAAAAAAAAACCCTGGGCATTATTCAATTTTCAACATAATTCAATTGTGCACTTCCTAAAAAAACAACCTGGGCAATGCAATATTCACATCTATGTGCATCCAATGGTTCCATTGGTTTTTATTGGTTCCAGTGGGCAATGCAAAAACAATCTGGGCAATTCAATTGGTTTTTATTGGTTCCAGTGGGCATAATTCAATATCACCCAAAACATTGTGCATCCAGTGGGCATAAGTCATCTAAGTTACACATAAAACATAAGGAAAACATTGTGCATCCAAGTTACAGTCATCCAAAGTTAAAAAAAAAAACACAAGTTACAGTCATCCAAAACATTGTACATCCAACAAATATTGTGCATCTAAACAATAGTATTACAGTTATCCAAAAAGAAACAAAAAAGTCATTCATTCCCTTGAGCCAAACCATGAGCCATCTAAACCTACATAACAAAAAAATGAAATTATTTAATAAGGAAAACATTAAAAAGTCTTAAACTTAAAACAAGTAATAATATGTTAACAACATTAACAAAGAGGAAGTATTGTACCAATGATATTAAATTTCAATAAAACTACTCTCCGGACTTGGGCTTGAACATGAACTTGATTCCGAAACAACTACACATAAAACATAATACAACAAAAACATGTGTAGTGAAGATAATGAATTTTGAATAATACAAAATAAATGAAATTGATAAAAAAAAAAAATCATTATATATATTGCCAGAATTATATTGTTGTTCAAATTCTTCAACATCCTCCAGTGCTTGTCCAAGGCATATTAGAATGTTACTTCAAAGTCAATTTTGTGTACAAACAAGAACCTCCACCATCTTGGGAGCAAGTAAATTACGAAATGGATCAAGTATACGACCTTCTGTACCAAAAGCCGACTCAGAAGCAACAGTGGAAACAGGCATTGCTAACACATCTCATGCTATGAGTAATAATACTCTATACTTTGTTGCATTAACCTTTTACCACTCCAAAATATCAAATTGAGTATTCTTCCCATCTTTCTCAATATCACACAAGTACTTGTCCAATTCTAACATACTCCCACTACTAGAAAATTGTCCCTCAAAAAATAAGTTAAATTGAGAGTTCACAATAGAGTGTGGGTCATTTTTATCTATCACCATATCTACTATTTCATTTACATTGGAGGCATGCACATTTGTTGAATCAATTGTTGCATAATGATCATATAATTGACTCAAATAATTTTTCACCTTGTCTAACATTTCTTTCATTTTCACCATATCTCCACCAAAAATTGTTGAAAAACAAAATTGCAAGTATGTCATTTTTTTTTCGAAGATCAAACACAACCACAACATACAAAATGATGATTTTATCCCCATTTCCCCAATACTTGTCAAACTTCTCTTTCATTTTCTTTGTCATTGAAGACAAAATAGGATCATTGTCTTTGATTAATTGTCCAATCATATTTTCAATGACAAAAATTTTAGTGTAGAATATATTTAAAGTAGCAAATAAAGAATCAGAAAATCTCTTTGTTGCATTGTAGAACATTCTAAGAAATTTCAAAAACACCTTACAATTATCCCAATTCTTAACTGTAGGCATCTCTCTCCTCTTGTCCACTTTATTATCCAAAAAGTGGTGTTTATAATTATAGTCCTCCTTACCCATTCTTTTAAAAGCACTCTCAAATTTTTCCGCCACCTCCTAGATAAGATATGTGAAATTCCACCGTGTTGGCACATCTAGGCACAAAAGACTCCTACTCTCAATTTTCAAACTTTTCACATACTTTTTAAAAGTGTCAAGGCGGTTTGGAGAAGACCTCACATACCTCACTGCATGCCTCACATTCACTATACGAGACTCAAAATCCTTCAATCCATCACTAACAATGAGATTTAGAATATGCGCACAACAATGCATATATAAAAATTCATGGCCCAAGATAGTTTCCTTCCACAGTTTTGTGGTTCGTTTCAAGAATCTAATGGTTAGATTATTGAAACTCGCATTATCAACAATTAAGGTAAAAAAGCTATCAATGTCCCACTCTTTTAAGAGTGCCTCAATTTTTTTACCAAGAGTTTCTCCTTTGCAGTCTTCAATTTGACAAAAATTTATGATCCTCTTTTGTAACTTCCAATCATCATCAATGAAATGTGCAGTTAGACACAGATAACACAAATTTTGTATAGAAGTCCATGTGTCTGTGGTAAAGCAAATTCTACGCCCCTTCACAATTTTTTTCAACCTCTCTCTTTCATTGGTGTATATGTCTACAATGTCCCTAGCAACAGTATATTGAGTTGGGATCTTGAACTTGGGTTGCATGACATTACAAAATCTCTTAAAACCAACCCCGTCCACAAATCTAAAGGGCAATTCATCAATGACTATCATCTTGGCAAGATAGTTCCCTAGCAACTTCTATAGAAAATGATGTAGCCACAACATCAATAACACTCTCCCTACCAACTTCTCTATGTTGAAATCCTAATGTTTGTCGCCTATGAGTATCCCTATATGGATACTTTGTACAATTTTTCAAATGACTTAACAAATTATTTGTTCCATAACTCTTAGAGCCTGCCATATATTCTTTCCTACAATACTTGCACATAGCCCTATCTTTCCCATCAATACCCTTAATATTTTCAAAATGATCCCAAGCCTTTGATGTTGTTCTCCCACTACTACTAGTTTTGGCCAAGGCTAGTCTAGGATGGAGAGCATTAGGTTGGGTAGAGGGGTCAATAGAAGATGATTTGGGCTCAACATTAAGACTCACAAAAAATGTTTTTTTGCTTGGAGGATCCATGACCAAAAGATTATCAAATATATTGCCAAAAACCAATAAAAAAATCATTCAAAATATGATTTTCAAATCCATGCTCTATTTTTCCCTATCATTTCAAACAAGATGACATACCCTATGTGCATAAGCTTTGATTCCAAATAATACATGAACAACTAAATCAGTTTATCATATATGAATTCATAAACACCAAATTGCTCAAATTAGTTTATCAACTAAATTAGTTTAGCAGCATATAATACATGAACAATCAAATTGCTAAATCAATTTAGTAGCATATCATATATGAATTCATGAACACCAAATTGCTCAAATTTGGGGTCAGTTCCTAAATCAATTTATAAACCGTTCCTAAATCAGTTCCTAAATCAATTTATAAACAAAATTGATTTATAAACAGTTCCTAAATTAGTTTATAAACAGTTCCAAAACCAAATTGCTCAAATCAATTTATAAACACCAAATTACTCAACATTAGCATATTAGTTCCTAAATCAGTTTATCAGTTCCTAAATCAGTTTATCTTTCAATTTATCAATTTATAAACACCAAATTGCTCCAATCATTCTCAAATGCAGGTCTTCATCTCTCTGAGAAATATGAACAGTTACCTTGTGAGTGTCTTCAACAATCCAAAAGAAACAGACCCAAATGGTTGAACCACCAAATGAGAAATTGAAGATCCAAAAATTCAAAACCTTTTCAAGTATCCAAATCAAATTCCTGCAAATTCCAAGCATATCATCAAAAGCAGAAACCCATAAATGCTAAGAAAAAAAAAAAATCAACGTAGAAATGCTAAAAATCAACCATGTGCAAATTCTCTATCAAATCTCTACCAGTGCATATCTATCTAAGAAAAAAAAATCCATACCAACCCAAAAATGAGAAAAATCAACCATGTGCAAATTCTCATCAAAAGTGGAAAAAAGGGGTTTGTGGGTAATCTTGACCGACCAAAAAGGGAGAGACCCAGAAGAAGAGGAAATGCTAGAAAGTGAAAGTGTGAGTATGAGAGAGAGAGAGAGAGAGAGAGAGAGAGAGAGAGAGAGAGGAGATTTCTTTAGTATGTATGATATTGGAAGAGAAGAAGAGAAAAACACAAGAGGAGAAGAGAAGAGAGCAAAGAAGAAATGAAAAAGAGGTTAGATATTTGTTTATGCTATATATATATAAAAGTGACCAAATAGGATTTTTCTTTCAACTTTTGGGTTCTTGCCGTGAGAAAAGAAAGAAAAGGGGTTCCAAGTTGGTTTTTCTTGAGTTTGATCTAGTGTAAGTCATTTTTTACCCCTAGTACTTTGGATCAAAACGTAGAGGGCGGAAAAGGCGTCGTTTGGCTCTGAACAGATTTAATTTTTGTTGCCAAAAAATTTGAAAGCTTCTTGGCTTGAGGTAGGGATTTTCTTACATTTTTTTATGCACTTTTACTTGATTATATGGAGCTTAGAGTGGTATATAATTTAATTAGAATTTGTGAAAAATTTGTGATTTATTTGCTTAAAAGAAAATTTTGAAAAAAATAAAGAGTTGATGTCCAAATTGCGAAGGTGTAAAGTTGGAATATGTTTGTAAGGTTATGAAAGAGCTATGTTTTAAATTTGATAACTTTTGGGGTTTTTGATCAAAATAGGATGTCGAATAATGCTTGGAGAATGAGTTTGGAAAGAAAATGGTGTTTTCTTGGGCAATAATAGTATTATTTTGCTTAATGTATCTGTTGTAATAAAACCGACACAGTTAGAAATGGACCTTGAGAGGTTACCGGACGTGATTGTGATATGAAAACTAGTGTAGTTGTTCATATTTGATGAGATGTGGAATGGATTGTATTTATCAAAATTGTTGGAAGTTAATTGTTTAAATATCTGTTTAGAAATATCTATTTTGGGCTATCGGTAGAGGATAGCCATGATTGTTATAGAAATGCATGAGACTTAGGTAAATTGAATCACATTCCTCATTTGTTGCATTGGACATTGCATTACATTCATTTCATTGGAAATGTATCTATTTTTTTTTTTTTTTGAGAAATGTTTGGAAATGTATTTGTTTGCGAAAAGATGAATACTGGGTGAATCTAAGTAGAGAGTGTAGAACCACGCAGTTAGTTGTCGAGCCTTCCAGTTTATTGGTAAAAATGACAGTGGTAGTACATTAGGGCCTACTTGCAGACACTCATCTAGAGATTCACAGAGCCTATATTCATGTAACAGATATGGTTAAAAATGGAAATGGTTTTATATCTATTGTTGTATCTCAGCATTGCATGCTTTATAAAAAAAGAGATAAAATGTTTTATCATGAACATGGCATGAGCATACTCCTCTTTAGTCTTGTCATGGTCCATAGGTTGTGTAGTATATCTCTACTGGGCTGTGGCTCATCCTATAAGAGAAGCCATTTCAGATACAAGTGCTATGCCTTCGCCAAGGCACTGACTTGGGAGAACTCGGAACTGAGGCTTCATTTTTGTTTTATTGTTATTTATTGAATGTGTATTTGCGTTGAGTTGAAACTCCATTTTGTGTAACTAAGAATGTTCTTAGATAAGTTTGTAAGCCTGTAGGGCACTTATTATCTGTTTGGCTTCCATTTCATACTTGTTGTAAAATGCATGCTTGGGATTGGAACTGGGGCATTGAGATATGAACAACATGTATTTGGCATTTGGGATTAAATGGAAATGGATGTATGAAATAGTTAGCTATATATGTGTGTTTGTCTATTAGGTGGGTTTGTTGTATAAATGGATATACCCTGCCCAATTTTTCGGGACGTTACAAGAGAAGAGGAGAAGAGAAGAAGAGAAAAGAATACCTCAGTCCGTTCAGTGTAGATCGATCGCCGATCGCCGTTCAGTGTAGATCGTCGGTCGGCTGTTTAGTGTAGACCGTCAGACGAGGACAATGGGTAGGGTTTTAAGAGGAAGAGAGAGAGAGAGAGAGAGAGAGAGAGAGAGAGAGAGAGAGAGAGAGAGAGTGTGTGTGTGTGTGTCTGAAATGAGAATTAGGGTAAACTGAGTTATCTCAAAAAGAAAGGGTTGAGGCGTTAAAAAAAAAAAAAAAGAAGCCATGGTCAGGTCGGGTTTTGTGAGTATAATGGCAGATCACCCATAACCTAACCTGAACCCGAGAAAACATAAATTCTAGGCCCACATCCACCCGCCACGTGTCATGCATTCACCCATTAGTGGTCGGGTCGGTCTGGGCGAATTTGACAAATCGGTGGATCCGCTGCACAGCCCTATTTAAGAGTATTTGAAATGATCTATTTAAGGCACTCGGTTCATAAATCCAATTTCGAATTTTGTTTGATCAAAAGTTTAGGTGTTTAAATACTTTGTCCAAGTTTAGATAAAATAACAAAAATACCCCCATATATTTATACACAAACCAAACCCTACACCTCACAAGCCGTCTCTCTCTCTATCTCCTTTCTCTGCTCTCCGTTGATCACCATCGTTTACCTCTCACTCGTTCATTCGCCTCTCCCGCCGCCCCTTCTCCCATCGTGGTCAGTCGACTCTCTCTCTCTCTCTCTCTCTCTCCCCTCATTCTTTGATCCCTATGGCAGCGGTGGAAATCGGAGTCCAAATCAACGATCGAGGTGGATTTTGCTACCGGAACTTAGACCTAATACTTTATACCATCATTAACTTGAACTTTTCAACAATTAACCCCTAAATAAGTATATTTTTTGACATTTTACGAAAAAACGTAAAATATGGATTGGATTTGAAATGATATGGTAGAGAAGTGATGTGAACCCAAATAAGATGATTGCAACCCAAATAGGATAATGTGCTAAAATAGCATGTATTATTTTAGCACATGCCAAATACCCTCTTAATCTTATTCTCTTATAATGACAAATTAGGATTATATTTGTAATATATTTTTATAATTTTGTTTTAATAAACCGAACATAAAAATGAATATTTTAATAGAATAATCAGTCTGTTCCAGCTCATTCTAATTAATCAAGCATAAGACATGTTCAGTGTAACTTATTATTCGTTTAGGATGTGGGTTGACTTTTTGACGTTTTGGCTATTTTAGCATGAAGCTAAAAAATCTCGTTTGGAATAGACTTTTTAGTTTTTTTGACTTTTGTAAGAGAAAAAACGAAATAATTATAGTGTAGATGTGACATTTTGTTTTATTGAACTAAAAAATCTATTTTATCTTTTTATAACTATTTTAACTAAAAAGCCCAAAAACCTTCTATGCCAAACGAAGGCATAAAAGTTCATCATCATAAAGCATAAGTCAAAAACATCATTATCCTAATTTCCAAATAATTCTCTTTTTATAATTTGTTTAAATTATTTCTACATAATAAGTTATTAACAAAAAAATGTATCAAACAATTTAATACATACTCTCAAAATAATAATAAATAATTATAAATAATTTAAATAAATTGCACCAAACAGGGTTAACTAAATTGTTCATCAAAACCAAAACCTTTCCCTCATTTATTGAAAGACTTAAGAAAGTGTTCAAATTGACAAGATGACCTAATTTCCTTACATGACCCACCAGATGCATAAACAAAAGAAGGGTGAGGTGCGAAGGTGGGGCAAGATAATCATGATCAAAACACCCAAAAAAAAAAATATATATATATATAATTTAATTATAACAAACAAATGTCTACTGTTATTTTAAGGGTAAATTATAGGAGAATTTTATGTGATGAATTTAAATATCTATAAATCCTATACGCTTTTAAATGTATTAATAAATTTTAAAATACTTATTTTGTCATAAACCTTTTTGAAGATATTAATAGATTAAAAAAAAGAATTGAATTTATAAGTAAATAAATATGATAAATAGGACCAGTCCACAAATCTTCCTATTTTAAAACTATGGCCATTTGATTAATTCTTGAATACAAGTCAAGGTTAAAATTCTATAAACTGCTAAATTAAATGTGTGTATATATATATGTATATATATGTGTGATAATGCTAAAAAGTCATCCACCACTATTTTTATGTAAGGCCAGTAAATGAATTGAATTATTTGCGACTTCAGTTCAGTTCATTATGGTTTGTTATATCAATTGGTTAAAATTAGATTTTTAAGCTCATTCAATAAAAAGCTAGAATAAGTTTACTCAAAAAATTTGGCTTGTTTATTATTTATTTAAATAAAATAAATAGATATATTATTTATATATTAATAATTTAAAATGTATTATATAATATAAAATAATATTTAATGAGCCGATTCAACTTGATTATTGAGCTATTTTATTATTATTATTACTATTGTGCTCCAAACTAAGTTCAAGCATAATTTCCAAACTGTCAAAACATCACTACAAGTTATCAAATTATTCTTTCAATTTTTCTGGAATTTTTTTTTTTTTTTTGATAAAAAAATTTAAAAGTCACTATGAAAATTAATTTCCAAACACTCATAACAGGCCGAACTAACTTGAAGTTCTCTGAAACTCAGCTCATTTGCAATCCTATTCATTCGCGAATTCACGCAAATGAATAGTGTGAATGCATTTGCAACATTGCCGACACTTGCTTCAAAACAAAAGATATCTCGAATATGTGTTGTTTTCATATGATTAGCAGGTAGGATATTAGACGAATTATCACCTAATTTCATACCCCAAAAGAGTACACGTATGATAGACAAACATCTATACAAGCTAAATTACCTTTTTGTAGTACTGAAATTACATTTTACAGTGAAGGACGGTTCTACAAAAGATGCACATGATTTTAATAATTGGGAGGTTTCCAAGTGGTTTTTGTTTGCGATTCACACGTTGTTGTTGTTGTTGTCTTCGGCCCAACGTGCATTTTCATATGCCTTTGAAACACTCCCGTAGGAATCCTATGTTGCATCTTTAATCCAATGTCTAATCACAACATTATTTGTTATTATTAGGAAAATCTCGAATTGAAATCCCTAACACTATCTCCATGCATTCATAAAATTTTGAGTAAATTATAAATATATCTCCTGAGATTTGCTTAAAATACGAATTGTTTTCTGTGGTTTGAAAAATTACAAATACCTCACTCTCATAATTTTTTATTAAACAGAATTAATTGAAAAAGTGAAAATTGTAACTGTTCACTTATATAATAATAAAATTATCTGAATTATTAATTGAAATAAAATTTTAACATTATTAAAGACTATTAATTAACTTAATGATTTATTAATAAAAAGACCGATTTGTTATGAAGTTAGAAACCTTAGGGGCATAATGTAATTTCTAGAACTATAGGGGCTAATTTGTAATTTAAGTAAACCTTAGGGGTGTTTGTAATTTACTTTCAAATTTTTATCAAAATCTTTTAAAAAATTACTTTTTCATCCCAAATTTTACTTTTCATCAATTTTGGTGAAAAAAAAAAAACAAAAACTAACTCCAATCCTTCATTTTTTAACAATTTTATCAAAACTAAGTGAAAAAAGGGTTGGTTGAAAATTTGGTGAAAGATTTGGTTCATCATTGATTTTGATTAAAGGATTGAATCTCATTTTCATCAAAATTTTTATCAAATTTAAATTTGATGAAGAATTTGGTGAAGGATTGAAGATTTTCTAAGAGCATCTCCAACGGTTACTCAAAAATTTCATCAAATTTGAGTACAAAAAGGGGAATTTTCTCAATCTGGTACAAGGCGCTCCAACGGTGAGCATCAAAGTGAAATTGGGGAGGTGGTCGACCGGGTGGTCGACCGGCAAAGGCAAATTTTTTTTTTTTTTTTTTTTTAAACTGTTTGAACTGTTTGAACCCATGTATTTCAAAGAGAACCGGGCGACCGTTTGGTCAACCGGCCGGGCAACCGGGTGGTTGACCGGTGTACCACTTTCAACGGTCAGTAACAATGATTTGGTAAAATCTGTTTCCTGATATCAGTTTGATGTTTTGTTTGGTGAATCCTCAGTTTGATATGAGTTTGGTGCCACCGTTGGAGCTCAAAAAGTGAGTTTTTCATCAAATTTCAAATTTGATGTTGGATTTGGTTCTCTGTTGGAGATGGTCTAAGGGGTAAGGGGTTATTAGAAGTTTGTCCGATCATTAATTTTAAGATTTTTGAGAATTAATTTTCGAATGTTCAAATACGAAGCAATTTAGGCTCAATTGAACTAGGTAGGATCTGTTGGATTACACAAGTTACTTTATTTAGTTTTGAATTTTCAAAAACAGTTACAATTTGTATATTTTACTTTTAGTGATTTTTTTATATATTTTAAGAAGATTTTTTTTACTTTTTAGATGTATGTAAGAAATAAAATATTTGTAAAGAAATATTAAACAAATCAATAAATATAAAAATACACAAAAATATATTTATATATTAGTATTTTTTTAAAATATTTTCTTACAAATATTTTATTTTTTAAGTTCATCTAAATTAAGTGAATTTAAAAAGAAATATATATATATATATATATAATACTAAAAAAATAAAAATAAAAAATTCAAAACTCAAAACCACACAAAATATTATTATTATTATTATTATTATTATTATTATTATTACCATTGCCAAGAGAACTTAATTACAAGATTAGAGAATACAAAGTAGTGTTTAGTTCACTTAAATGGTATATAAAGAAATGTTCATTTCATCATAATATCAACTTGTCTGGTTTGAGTTTTTTAAATTCATTTTTCAGAAAATTAAAATTTTTTGTTTTTCGTATTTTTTTTTGTTTTCATTGAATTTTTTTTAATATTATAGGCAATTTTTCAATTTTTAGATACATCTAACATAAATACACTTAAAAAGTATAATATTTGTAAAATAATATAAAAATACTTAAAATTACTTTAATAAATCATTTAAAAAGTAAAAAAATTACTTAAAATTTAAAAAATACTCACTAAAAACAAAAAAATACGAAAAATAAAAAACCTAATTTCCAGAAAATTGAATACAAAAATGATTTATTAAAAAATTATGAAAAAATGCATTGAAATAGAATTATCATTCACAGAGAATTAGCATTCCATAAGCAAGATAACAAATGACTATTCATTTCATTCTAATAAACCAGAGTATATGGTCTGTTTTTGTATTTCATTTTTTTTTTTTTGAAAATTATTTTTAATTATTTTTGGGAAAAAAAAACTCTAATTTTAGGGCACGTCAATAAAATTATTTTCACACAAGCGATTAAAAAAAAGAAGAAGAAGAAGAAGAAGTAGTGCTTTCAAAATTTTACTAGTTTGTATTTAAAAAAAAAAAGAAAACAATAAAAGTGATATAAAAATGAAAGATGTTTTCAATTTTCGTTATTTTTTATTAATAAAAAAAAAAAACATGAAGAAAAACACAACCAAACGTGCTCAGAGGAATCCTATGCTACATCTTTTACCATTGTCTTATGACAACGTTGTTTTTTTATTTTTATTATCATTGTCAAGAGAACCTAATTCCAAGATTAGAGAAAAACACTACCACATGTTTAGCTGTGTTTCTATTTTCTTTCAAGAACACAAATAAATTTGTTTGGCCAACTATTTTTTGGAAATTATTTTCGCTTAATATTTCAATACACACAAAAAAAGGTTATTTTCTAAAAAAATTTCACAGAAGAAGAAGAAGAAGAATTATGTAAAAATGGAAATTATTTTCGATTAACATTTCAATGCACAACAAAAAGTTATTCTCTAAAACTATTTTCGCACAAATATATATATATATATATGTGTGTGTGTGTGTGGAAGTTATGTAAAAATGAATGGTGCACTCAAATTTTTCAATTTTTTTTATTTTTTATTTTTATTTTTTTTTATCAAGAGTCAAAAAAACAAAAAAATTGAAGAAAAGTAGAACACAGCCAAACATGCCCTTAAACATATGGACTCTTGTTGTGACTGGCTTTACATGCAAAAAGTAGTTGTACCTTCAGTTTATAATTGTGAAATTCATACACCTCCAAAAATGTTTCATATTTACATGCAGCCCCACTTTTAACCATAGCACAAAAAAAAAAAAATTTGAGTTATTGAATATTATAGTCGTATTAGGTCACAATTTTAATACCACTTTGTTTGTCAGTAGGCTAAAATAGTAAAAAAATTATTATAAATTGTCATATCACTCTTTCTATTTTTTTTTGCACATCTTTTTATAAAAAATTAACTAAAATAGTAAACTCCCAATAATAAGATAAAACCGAACACTATTTTAGGCGTAACTAAAGTCATTAAACGGATCATAATGAACACAACTTTTAAATGTAATTAAATACTATAATAAAATGTAATAAACTTTAATTTGTTGACTTCACAACATACCACAATAACTCATAATTAATAATATTTAAACCATAACTTATATGTGATATACACAACAAATTGTAGCATCAACCTAAATAAAAAATAGAAAAGCTAGAACTCCAAAAAAAAAAAAATTTTAAATTGTATTTAGAAAGTGATGAAAAATCCATATTCAATTCTTATATAATAAAACTTTTGAAATGAATCTCTCAACTATATAATTTTTGCCAAAATAATTTTTATAGTCGGATAGCCTTTGCATTTCCTTCTCATTGATTGATGTAATTATCTTCAATTCATTAATAAATGTGCTTCTTTTCACTGATTTAAAAAAATATATATATTATTTGTGTTTAAAAAATTATAAAAGTAAATTACTTGATCTAAAAAAAGTTTCGAATGAGGGGAGGCTACCTCCACTTTAGGGTCAGGGAAAGCGTCATGTAATATCGTCTACCAACAAAGGACTGCCGACACCAAGATTCGAACCTAAGCCAAATGGGCGAAGAGAATGAGCCTTACCAAATGAATCAACCCTTGTTGGTATAAAAGTAAATTCACACCAACCTCACCTAAGATAGAGAGAAAATCCAAGTAGTTTTAGCATAATTACATCTAAGGATAGATTTAGGGGTGCAGTCAGGGCGGTCGCACCCCCAAATTTTTAAAAAAGGCTATATATATATTACTAATAATTAGTAAGATAATTTCAAACTTTAGTATTCGCACTCCAAAATTTCAGTAGTTCACACCCTCCAAATTATTTACATTACAAAATTTTAAATATTTTTTAAATTGAGTTTTATCAAATATTTATTTATTTTATTTGTTATCTGTATTATTTGTTATATTTATATATTATTTAAAGCTATTTGTATTCTTTTATTTGTTTCTATTTGTTAGTATTCTTATTTTCTGTTCATATATCATTTTTTTTTCATTCTTTTATAAATCACACTTTAATTTGTTTATACATCTTATTTTGCATTTATTCTTATTTGTTCATTCTCGAAAAATAAGAATATTGTCTATTTCAACATGACATTCTTAAAATAAGTCAATAAAATTTAATACCGCTTATTGAAATAGATTATCACTATACTCATAAAAACATACATTTTCAATTATAATTTTTAAAAAAAAAAAACTAAACTACGTAATAAGATGGAAGATGATTTTGTAACAAGTTACTTGATCATATTTATTGAGGAAGATATAATTAAGATTTTGATAGCGAGTTTATCATTAATGTTTTTATATATATATTATAAAAAGTGACGATTATAACATTTTCAAATAATTAATTTTATTAGATGGAGAAATAATAATAGTTGATATTTTGTTAAGTTAATGAAAACAAGATATATGTCTAATTATATTTTTGTTCTCAATTATATTGACAAAAAAGTCCGATTAATAATAATATTATTCATTTTTTTATATTGGTATAAATCAAAATTTAAAATTTTTTATAGTAATTTTTTTCGATAAAAAGTTACATGTGTCCCCAAATATCAAATCCTAAATCCATCACTGATTACATCGACCCTATTTTAGTAAGGTTAAAGTAACCGAAACTAATATAAATAGTGTAAAATCATAGTAAATAAGAAAAATATACATTTCAATGTAAAAAAAAAGTATGATATTATTATTTTTTCATTCATAGAATTAAAGAATTATTAATAAAAATGGAACTAAGTATTATGTGAATTAAAATTTTAAGAAATCTTAATGTAATTACGATGAAACTTATTATATTTTTTTCAAACTTTAAGAAACGTCAGTGTAATTTATTTAAATTATAATATATGATGGAAAAATAACAAATCAGTGCAGGATTAATTTTCTTTAGATTAATGATAAAACTTATAAATTTTAATTATTAAAATTACAAATTTATATATATATATAATTATTTTTGAAAAGCATACCTGATTCGTAATTTTCCAATATATGATCATGGTTACGTATGATCTCCAAATAAGGGAAGGTGTCTATTTGATGTGAAAGAACTTTTAGGTGCGGGGAGGGGGGAACAATAAAGTGGTGGCAGTTAATGTGGAATAAAATTAGGTCAAAACCAGGGCGGTGTGACAAGAAAGAAGTGGGCATTGGATTGTCACCAATCATTTAATTTGAAATTGGAGCTTGGATGTGGTTGGTTGGAGATGTTTACCGAAAAAACACATCATTTGAATTGGATTCACGTGAGAGAGAGAGAGAGAGAGAGAGAGAGAGAGAGAGAGAGTGTGAATGATAGGATTCTTGATTTTGAAGAATGTTGTTTTTTGGTGTAACATTGTAGTTTTTTCATTTTTAAAAGTGTAGATTATATTTTATCTTTTAAATTATTACTTAATATTATAATATTATTTTTAATTAAAAATATACATATTTTATCAGATTGAACTATCAATTTGTGTTAATATAAATTTCATTTGTATCAATGTTAACCTTTCATTAAGTATATGTTACACAATGAATGAAAAATTAATAGGTGACTTGTACATCACATTTCAAATAATGTAACGCTTAAAATGATTTTTGTATTTTTTTGGCTTTTTTATATTCATGACAGCAGCCATGACAGCTACAGCGCAAGAAAGGCAAAGCAAGAAAGAAAAAAAAGAAAAGAAAAAAAGAAGAGAAAAGAAAAAGAAAAGGAAATAATAGTAATGGTGTGACGAAAAAAAATAAAATAAAATAAAATAGGCGTGTATCAATTTTTCATCCATTTATATAATAGATACTTAATGGAAAGTTTACATTCATGTAAATTACCAGTTTAAATTGAAATATGATATGGTAAATGAGTGTCTTAGTGATATCAATTAATGATTTTACATTCTTTATTTCACTAGTGGTTGGACACGTGCATTGTACATGACACATGATTTTTTTTATCAATTATTAGTACTGTAACTATGCGTGTTTCTTAAATTAGTATGTGATATGTATACAAAGTATGGAGACTTGTATGGATAAATTAATCTGTAAGCAAGAAATGAATATATACTCCGCTAAAAAATTTAAATGATAAATGAGAAATTTTATAAATATAAATATTAATTTATAGTTAGATTGTTGAGATTATAATCTTATATTAAACAATAAATAATAAGTATGTCTTTTAAATATACAGTATTACACAAATATTTTTCTATTAACTTCTCACTTCAATTTTTCATAATTCAAACCTATAATACAATTGAAGGTATGAAATTAATTGCGCAATTACACAATTTTGTTTAATAGTTCATCTCATAATATCAATTTATTAAACCCACTATTGCATATTATTTGCATACTATTAGCGTAAAAATGCATTAATATCAATATGTAATATATGTTTATACATTAAGAGTTGTTGAGTCTCGTTTTTTATGTTACGAATATCTGGCATGATGAAAAATATAACATTAGTAATTAGTATATTTTTATTTATGTAGAAAATGTGAAATAATTTTTTAAGAAAATGAAATAATATTGTAATTTAATATTTCAATCGATATAGAAATTTCATACTTATTTTCATGATATTTATAGATCTATACTTATAGGTGTTTGCAGGGTCACTTTCATGAAATTGTCAAGTTACATAATAAGAGTTATGTTAGGGATCCCCAATATTCTATCAAACCTCTCACATGGGTGTGGGACCCACACACACATGGATTTGTGTGAGTTCTAACCCATATGAGAGGTTTGATAGAACAATTGGTAGAATACTTGGGATACATAGCACTTCTCACATAATTTATCATGGCATCTATACGTAATTAGCATATAACAAAAATTGATCACAATTTTTTATTTAATGTACTTATTTTTTGCATCATTGAGTTGGTAAGATAATGTTTAGGTATTATTTGAATTTTTTCTTATAATTTGACTAAAATGTGTACATGAAGTATGTAACGCCCCGAAATAAATGCCATAAATCGATTCCCAACAACATATACACAGTGACATAAACAAAATACAAATCTTTCATTCATCAAAGTTGATATACAAAAGGTGACACATGCATTATACATTCATAAATAATTCATCTTGAATCTACAGCATGTGTTACAAGTAGTACTAAGAAATGAAAATTAACAAATATTCATATGCCCTAAAGGCTTACATCTTTCCAAGGCTGTGCCTAGTTACAACAAAAGTGGATCCAATACCTGAAAATGATTTTCCCAAATAGGGTGAGCCAAAACCCAATAGAAACAATCTAACACAATGTATGATTCTTAACAAAGATATAAGTATGATATGCATATATAATGCCCATGATAAAATCATTCATATTCTTACAAGATCATAATATGCCAAGTTTCATATCTCAAGCCATTTTATCTTAATTCATTTCATGACGATTCATTTCACCTCAATCCATAAGTCAAGTTCATTGTTATCCAGACAACCCAATAACGGCTACAACTCAGTGGTTTCCTTAAACAATACAATCATTACATAAATACTTCAAATTTGCCATTTTACAGAAATTCCGTCCGCGGGATTGGCACCCATGTATACATGTGGTTTTCAGGACTTTCACCCTCGACACACAGGCCAACTTAATTCAATGGAGTCCATCCCCTTTCTTCTCCCAAACATGGATTACATCCCTTTTCTCCTCCCAACATCATACATATACAATGTATTTAAAATACAGCCATATTCAATGACAACAAATAAGATATTAGTTCTAGTTCACCTAATCCTTGTGTAATTTCTACAACGATCATAGATATTCTCCACTGATAGCCCAAAACAGATATTTTTAAACAGATATACAATCTCCAAGACAAATAAATTATCCAAATTTCTATAGGTGAGAGATGATACACATCCAACTCCACCATTTATATACATATTCATCTAATTTCAAATTTCCAAAACCAATTTCATTATTTGAATCATTTTAGGGCAAGTTTCATTTTCTTCCAAATACAACCCATGTGTCAAAAATCAACAAATTTAACATGACACATCCTCGTGTCTACACCCATAACCATTTTTAATACCTTCATTTGAAAACCACTCTTTAGATTTTAAACCAAAACCCTAGGTTTGTCTAAAATCCTCGAATCCCAACTTTATTTACACAATCAACAAATAACTAAGTTAAAAGTCATAGAAGAATGTAGAAAGTCCCTACCTCGAAGTAAGAAGACAAGTAAAGCAATGGAGGAACTCCAAAGACGCCGAAACAAAGGTTTATTCAGATCAAAACGTAACTCTTGAGGTGCTCTACCCTTTTCCCAAAGATCCCAGGGTAGAAAAACCAATGGATCTAGATGAAAATATAGAGAGAATGTGAGTTCTAGAGAGAGAAACTTAAGATCTAGGGTTTTGAAATGTTTTAGAGAGAGAAAGAGATGAAAAAGTAATGTAAAAAGTGGTTATTACGAACTGATATATGCACAGTCCGCTCGAGCGTAAGAAGTGACGCTCGAGTTTCAGACACAATAAGTTGTTCCACTCGAGCGCAGAATGCACACTCCTAGTAGTTTGCTGACAACAGACCAATCGCTCGAGCGCAAGAATGGCCGCTCAAGCTGAACCCACTAGAGCGCAGAAAGGACTGCTCGAGTGTAGAATACACTCTTCCAGTAGTTTTGCAGACCTGCAAAAGTGCTGAGAGTTTACAAAGTCCGCTCGAGTGCAAGAAGTGCCGTTCGAGCGAAGGAGCAAAATTCTGGGCAACAAGAGTTTGGAAACTAAGCAACCAACCTGTCCCAAACTCAACCATAACAATCCCAAAGGCAAATTTAAGGAGATATAAGGAAAGCAAGATGTAAACAACAATATGAGACCATTAAACCTGAGTCCCGGATACAACAAGAGTTGGGTCAAAATCGGAATCGCTGTAACTTCCCCCCTTAAAGGATTTCGTCCTCGAAATCTCAAATCAAGTTTTAAAACTAAGTTAAAACCAACTACAACCTTAATGATAATTTTTTAATTCCATCACCATGACCCATTCTCCGATCATTCAATCCCATCAACATGATAAACGAATTCTCAATACTGGATACACAATTCATATTTCCAAAACATATACAATGTTCATAATAAACTCGCATTTCCAAAATGTAAACAACATATACAATGTTTTCATATCTCATTAACATAATAACAATACAATACATGATCAAACATTAATAAACAAGTCCAGATACTTTTCATGGACTTCCAACTCACGTTTCCAAGTTGCTTCCTCAATCTCGTGATGTTTCCACAATACTTTAACTAAGAGAATTGTCTTACCTCGTAAGGCTTGATCTCGGGTATCCAAAACTCTCACCGGTCTCTCCTCATATGAGGCATCCTTATCTACCTCTAAGTCAGTCCAATCCAACACGTACGATGGATCCGGCTCGTACTTCGGAAGCATATTAATATGAAACACATCATGAACCCCGGAAAGCTATAGCGGCAAGGCCAAACGATAAGCTATCTCTCCAATCCGTTCAAGGATCTCAAAAGGCCTAATAAATTGAGGGAACAACTTCCCACTTTTTCCAAACCTTGTCAAACTCCTCCTAGGTGATATCTTCAAAAAGACATAATCTCTCATCTCAAAAGACAAGGGTCTCCTCCTATGGTCTGCATAACTCCTCTGGCGACTCTGGGCTGTAATTAACTTCTTACGGATAAGTGCAACTTTCTCCGTCATTTATCGAACTAACTCTGGACCCAACATAGGTGCATCACTCACCTCGGCCCAACATATAGGAGATCTACACGGTTGATATTAGATTGTCATGTAAAAGCATAATTTAAATATAAAATATAAAAAAAATTCAGTATGTTTAATTATCAAAACTTAGAAAATATGAAAAGCTAAAAACTAAAAAATAGATTTAAAAAATAAAACCAACGAAAGTGGTTCTTATTTAGAATTTTGGCATCATACCTTAGTTTATTAAAGTACCATATAAAATATTACAGTTCATAAAATTTAATTTAAACAAAAAAAAAAAAGTGTATGAAAATAACTTGCGAATTTTTGAGATATAGCACAAATCTCTCTTTTAAAAATGCATGCGCTTTCTTCTATTTAGATTCGAACGAATGTATACAACTGTAAAATTTAATCAAAATTATTCACAATGATTTGATCCATAATGGATAATTGTAAATATTATTTATATCGGTATAGAAATAGACACAGAAAATAAGAAAGTAATTATTTTTTGTTCTTCAATCATCATCAATATAAAAAAAAAGGGAGACAATTTTTTTTATTTATCTTTTATTTTTTATAAGAAGTGAAAAGGTTTGTTTACATTTATATAAGATTTTTAGAAGTAAATATATCATTTTTTAGTGTTCAACTCCAAAAACAAAAAGATAATTGGTTTATATAGGAGTCTTCATGACTTTTAGAAAATATAGTAAATTTGAGAGGGTAAAACTAAAATTTTAAAAAAAAAAAATTTAAAAAAAATGACAAACTTTTCAAACTTTTATAATTAGTGGATGACTAGCAGTTGACCTGTATAGTGCATGGGTTAATTTTTTTCCTTTTAAATAATACTTTATAAAATTAAATTAAATTAAATTATTTATATATGTTTATATATAAATTATTTTTAAAAATATGTTGCAATGTATGTATTACAAAAGAATAATATATATATATGATACTTTTGTACTTAATTTCAATATAATAAAATAAATATTCATTTTAATATTAAAAATAAGGGTAAATTACACTGACCTCCCCTGAGGTTTACCTTAATTACAAGGACCTCCCTTATAGTTTCAAAAATTACACAGACCTCCCTTACTTTTGAAACTAATATACAGATTCCCCCTTTCCGTTAAAAAAGCATGGACGACATTAAGTTCACAGCCGAAATGACCATAATACCCTCAATAGAAAAAATCCGTAATTCATTCCATTGCCTAGGGTTCACGATTAGAAATTTGAAGAGAGGAGAAGAGTAAGCAATGAAGGGATGGAGGAGAAGATGATGGCTTAAGGGTTTTTTCGAAGATCTGGTCCGATTATCTTTCATAGTGCAAAGTGTGAAAGAGTTTAATCGGTTTGTTTTGTGATTTACGGCTTCCAAGTAAGTTCATTAACAAATATGTTGAAGATCAAAATTTCTGGAAAAAAAAAATATGCAATACATGGGTTTAGGGTTTACGAATGAAGGATTTTTTAGAGTTTTGGGAGTTTTGTTAGTGTAATTTTGAACAAATTTATGGTTTCAAAGTTGTATTTTTTAGTATCTAGGGTTTTTCTAGTTCATAATCAAATATTGTAATTTTTTTGGATTATTCAACATTATTACTTACTAGATTTGGAGTATAAAAAGGGTTTGTTAGATTTTATTGAATTATTTTTTATTTAGGATTTTTGTTCGATTTGATTTAGGGTTTTTGTATTATCTGTTTAATGTTGTGAAAAATATATACAAAAATTGCAATTTTTTTCGATTAGTAAACATTATTACTTAATATTGTGTATTATTCATGATTATCAATTTGTTTATTTGGTTCAATCATAGTAGCTTTTGAATTACTTGAATCTGTTTTGCTTAAAATTAATTGAATTGGTTCAATTTGTTTATATGTTAAAATTAAATGTTGATCTATTCAAATTTGTTTATCTGTTGAAATGAAATATTTATCTGTTGAAATCAAATGTTTATGGGTTTTGTTATCTGTTACCATTTCAATTATGGCTGCATTTCCTTCATTTGATTTAGTCATCCATTACAAGGGTAAAGTGGGTAGGGTATGCAATGTGGATCCTAATATATATTGTCATGTTGATCTGTTGAAAGATGTACATGATTCAGTTCTTAGTAACATAGGTTTGATTGAGGCTCTTGCAATTTATTTGTACTGTGATATACTTGGTACTAATAAGATAAGAATGTTAGAAAATGATCTTGATGTACTAGATATGTTTTACATGTAAAGTGTGAGTAAAACAATTAACTTGTATGTAGATGTTGTTCATTCGATTGGGTGTGATGGTGGAGAAGTTAATGCTAGGGATGAGGATGCTGTAAAAATAGATTAATCTAACATGATGGTGATGGTGATATAGATGGGGATGATGAGTTCCACATGGATGATTTTGTTGGGTTTAGTGATGAAGACTTAGATTGGAATGAAAATGTGGATGCTGAAAATAAATCTGATAGCACAAGTAGTGAATATGTGTTAAGTCAAGATGATGGCTTAGGTGAAGATGATGATACACTTAGTGATTATCAATCAGGAGATGATGTAATGGTATATGATGTTAGTACTGATGATGACTTGGATGATGAACCTATTTGTAGACCTAAGAGGAGGGATTTCAAGGGAAAACAGTTTCATACTCCCTATGATGATAAATAGCCATATTTGAATCCAAAAGGGGAAGTGAGATTGGAAAAATGGATGATTTTTGCAGATGTAAACAGTTTTAGAGCTTCATTGAAAGATTATATAGTGGAAACTGGCTTCAAAATTGTGAGGGACAAAAATGAGAAGTCTAGGGTAACTGCCCACTGTACTGCTGAGGGATGTCCTTGGAGGATTCATGCATCTCCTCTGCCAGATGGGATAACTTACAAGATAAAAACCTTAGTTCCCCAACACACATGCAATGGGTTGAACCAAAATACTAAGGCAACTTCAGATTGGATAGCAAAAAAATTGGCTGACTGTTTTAAAGAAAATCCAGACATAGGGTTAGATACAATGCAAGGCAAGTTGAACAAGATGTATGGGATTGATGCTTCAAAGATGCAGTTGTATAGAGCTAAAAAAAATGTAGAGATGAAATGGAGGGTAACCATGGCAACCAATATGTGCTACTACCAACATATGCTGCAGAGATTAAGAAGACAAATCCTGGTAGTTTTGTGAAGATCAATTATGATAACCCACTCAAGCCAATCTCAGAGGATGAACCCACAACAGATGAAGAGAGTACAATCAGTTCTAACCTAGTGTTTAAAAGAATTTTCATCTCATTTGAGGCAATAACAAGGTTTGTTAATGGATGTAGACCCTTCATAGGAGTAAATGGTTGTCACTTGAAGGGTCCTTATGGTGGAGTGCTAATTTCAACAGTTGGTTTAGATGGGAATAATGGGTTGTTTCCACTAGCACTAAGAATAGTAGAGTGTGAATGTAAGAAGAGAGACATTTTTCCTACAACACTTGAGAACAATACTGAGTGATGCATTACCCACTAGGCCTTGGACCATCATGTCTAATGGAAAGGGTCTTGACACAATTGTGACTGAAATCCTACAGAGGCTAGCCATAGAAGATGTTGTATGCATTTGTTTAATAACTTTAGATGTAAATTTCCTGGAATGATCTTGAGGAAGAACTTTTGGAAGGCAGCAAGGGCTTGGAATCAAAGGGCATATGATGAGGCTATGTAAGCCATTCAAGGTATCTCAAAGGAAGCATATGCATGGCTGCAAAGTTCCTGTTGAAACAAGGTCTAGGCATGCATTTGATGATAGGATAAGAAATAATCATATCACAAATAACATGACAGAATCATTCAATAATTGGTTGGGGATTTCCAGAAGTAAACCAATTTTGACAATGTTAGAGACCATAAGATGTAAGTTAATGGGCAAGTTTCAAATGAGGTATCAAAAAGCATTGCAATGGCAGTCCAATGTAACTTTAAGTTAATGGGCAAGTTTCAAATGAGGTATCAAAAAGGATTGCAATGGCAGTCCAATGTAACTTTGAACATTAAGAAGAAGCTTGATAAGACCTTATATGAGTCCAGAAAGTGCAAAGTAGAGCATGCAGGGGAACAGGAGTATGATATTAGGGACAATGAGGGAGTGAGACATATTGTGCATGTAGGTAAAATGAGTTGTTCTTGTAAAGAGTGGGAGATTTCTGGGATTCCATGCACACATGTAGGGCTGCAAATGAACCGAGCTGTTCGTGAACAGGCCAGGCTCGGCTCGGCTCCGCTCGGTAAGGGCTCGGCTCGGCTCCGCTCGTTTAGTAAACGAGCCGAGCTCGAGCTCGATTATTGGGCTCGTTTCATTAACGAGCCGAGCTCGAGCTCGCATGTGTTCGGCTCGGTAGGTTCGGCTCGTTTATCTTTAATTAAATTATATAATAAATATATTATTTATATATTAAATAATATATAAATATATATATAAATAATAATATAAATGCATTTTTTATATATTAAATAATATAAATAATATTTTTTATTTAAATATTTATATTTAAATAATATAAATAATATTAAAAAAAATTTATCGAGCCGAGCCGAGCCGAGCCGAGCTCGAGTTCGATAAAAATTAACGAGCCGAGCCGAGCTCGAGCCTAGTCCCTTATCGAGCCGAGCTCGAGCTCAATAAACGAGCTCGATAACTTAACGAACCGAGCTCGAGCCCAGCAAAGCTCGGCTCGGCTCGGCTCGTTTGCAGCCCTACACACATGCTATGGCTTCTATCTCATACAGTAAATGAATGTGGAAAACTTTGTGCATCCTTATTACTCAAAGCAAAAATATTTGATGGCCAATGGTGGGATTATACATCCAATATCAGACCACACTATGTGGACACTGATAGATGAGGAGCCTTTGCAGCCACCACCTCTGAAAAGATTGGTAGGAAGACTAAAGAATTCCAGGAAAAGGGCTGCTCATGAGCCTTCTGCAGGCACAAGTCAAGCCAAGAGGTCTTTTACTTTGAAATCCAATTGGTGCAAGAAATTTGGGCACAATAGGAGGACATGTCAGAGAGGTCCAGTCAGGGGTGGCAGAGGAGGCAACATTTCATCTGACAGAGGCATAGGTTCTTCATCTGACAAAAAAGGCAGATCTGTGAGTAGAGGAGGTAGCATTTCATCTAGCAGATGCATGGATATTTGAACTAATTTTGGTTTGCACTTCATCTGGCAGATGCATGCATGTATATTTGACAAAGGAAGCAGAGGCAGAGGAAGCACTTCATCTGTAACCATCTTTTGTTTTTTTTGCCTTTGTATTTTTTTTTTCCTATTGTTATTATGGTACTAACTAATTTTGGTTTGCAACTATTTTTTTTTTTTTTTGTAACTCAGGATATTCCAAGTGGGAGAGGTAGAGGTAGAGGTAGAGGCTCATCTGGAAAAGGTGTTTCAGCTGAGAATGTCTGGTTAGTGCTCTAAATTGTTTGGTTTGCAAGTTATGAATTCAATACATTGTTTGGTTTCCAACTTATGTGCTCTAAATTGTTTTCGTTTTTTTTGTTTTGGTTGGTTGTTTGTTGCAGATAAATGGTGCACTTAGTGATGGTTTTTGGGTACACATGTGTGACAATGAATAGGTACAGAATATATAGATAGTGCATAGTGCTTATAGGAAGATGCACCCACTTTTGTTTTTTTTGTTGTGGGCATCTTGATCATACTTTTGTAACTATGATGTACTGATAGATGAGGTGCATAGTGGTAAGCCACATGTGTAACAATGAACAGGCACGGAATATATAGATAGTGCATAGTGCTTATAGGATGATGCACCCACTTTTGTTTTTTTGTTGTGGGCATCTTGATCATACTTTTGTAACCATGATGTAAATTTCAACTAACTATGAATCATCAAATGTAACTATGAAGCATGGATATTTGAACTTGTTTATAAATGTCTGAAGCACTCATAATTGGATCACAATTTGGGATTTGCCATGCTTTCATTCCAAGGGAAAAGTAGTACAAGCTTGTTGTCTTACAATTACACTTACATATTTCTTTACACAAAAACTAGCACAATACTGGGATATTCTGGCATTACATATCCATAGAACAAGCTTTACATATGATAAATAGGTTACTTCATAATGGCAACAAATAGGGCAAATAGACTTATCACTAAACTTATGACTATCAGTAGCTTCATATATCCCTGGTTGTCTTCAACTATTTGCATTCTTGTATGCACATCCTTGAAATTGCCTTGAGGTAGTGGCCTTTGAACAATATCAACAGCTTCATCAATTGAGTTAACATGTTTGCATCAATCCTAGAATTTGCATTTTTTTTTTCTGCACAAGCATAGTATAACTTTCCTTTGTTTTTGTTTCTTTTAGATTGTGTCACATTGATAGCTGCTTTTT
This sequence comes from Camellia granthamiana, assembly GCA_036172215.1. Classification (NCBI taxonomy): domain Eukaryota; kingdom Viridiplantae; phylum Streptophyta; class Magnoliopsida; order Ericales; family Theaceae; genus Camellia; species Camellia granthamiana. The sequence goes on along the minus strand of CM069905.1, from coordinate 54,454,193 downwards.
CACCACACAAACATGTTTTGCTTCTATATTTCAGTATGTTGCTTCCATTGTTTGATGATGCCATATCACTGAACCTGTGCATGCATAAAAATGAAAAAAAATAAAAAAATTACATAGTTCACCTATAAATAACATACACAAAACTAGGAGAGAGAAAGAGAGAGAGCTTACATGAAATCTTCATCCATATTAAGCAATGTTATAGAAAGAGAGAGAGAGACTTTGGAGGGAAACTTAACAATTGCTCTGGGAATTGGAGGGAAATAGTAAGCAAATGAGTGTATTGTTTTATATATGATGCCAAGGGTATTTTGGCCATTTGCAGATTTATGGAGACTGATGTCACTGATTTTGTTACTTTATTAACGTCAAGTTAACAACAGGGGGGAATCTGTATATTAGTTTCAAAAGCAGGGGAGGTCTGTGTAATTTTTGAAACTATAGGGGAGGTCCCTGTAATTAAGGTAAACCTCAGGGGAGGTCAATGTAATTTACCCTTTATAATGATTAAATTAGAGAAAAAAAGTTATTTAAAATTAAAGTGTAACGCCCCGAAGAAAAACACAACACAGACTCAATAACTTTCCATCACATTATTTTGTTTACAAAACAATAACTTCCATTGCTTAACGTATACGGAAAATAAAGCCTCAACATTCACATCATCAACAAATCTCCAACATTTGTATTCATGAAACTCTAGAGTTTTACAAAAATATTTCACATGCGGTTATACATTGAACATTCCTAAAATATAAATCTATAACATGTGGCACAATAAGTCAAGTACAATTTAATACCCTCAAGGGCTACAATTTCCAAGACTTATGCCTGGTTACACAAAATAATGGTTTTCAAACCATACACGTAACGCCCTTGGCTTGTCAAAAATAATTACAACCAAAAGAAAAGAGCCTTGTGCTCTCAAAAAAATACATTCATCGCCTTTAATCTTTCCCTACACAAAATCTCATAGGGTAAGCACGAAACCCAGTAGAAAAATCTTAACAAAGTATATACATTTTATACAGTCTCTCGAGATGAATGCACATGTCATGTCATGTTCAAAAACATTTATCTCTATCTTTTAAAACTTGTGTGCGCAATGCAATTTGAAGTTAAAACAATTCAATAACTTCAATGTAGTTCAAGGGATAGTAAATACGATTCAGGTAATCCCTAAGTTAGTGTCCGCAAGTAGGCACATCAAGAACTACCAAACCCTACTTTACCGGTTGCTAACCGGAAGGAACGTGACACCTCATCTGCGCGTGTTTTCGATCCTTCACCATGAACACTCAGGCCAACTTAACCAATACCAACTACATCCCATATCTAGCCTTACCAACGTGTTTATCTCAAAACAAATCAAAATGATCTTGTTTCACAAAATAATTTCCTTTCTCAGAACAATAGTTTTTCAATGCAAAATTCAAAATCAATTGCAACAATGATTAAATGGAATAGCAATACAAAAAAATAATAAATAAATAAAAATGAAACAATAAATTAATATAGTTTCGTTTTTTGATTCCACCACACAATCCTCCATTGTGATCAAATTCTCACTTCTCTTATCAATGTAGCATCATAATACACTTACAAGAGATAAAATAACACAATATTAACCTTCATGCATTTTTCATATATATTAATCATCATTTTTAGCATTTGATATTTCCAAAACAACAACAATAAACTATTCCTCAAGCTTCCAAAATCAACAATTTCTCATTTCCTCGGGAAATTTTCTCATTTGACACAATTATAGAAATTTCTTCCATCATTTACTCACATAACAAATTATCAAGCATAAATTTCACAATATCTTCACTTTTTCCCAAAATTCCCAAATTCTAGGATTTTCACCAAAACTAGGTTTTTATTTCATTTTTAAAAGATTTTTCCAAAACAACACCCATATTTAAGAACATAACTCATATTCTCAAAAGCTTTGGAAAGAAATAGAGAAAATCCACTCTTAATATCATCTAGGGTTTATCAACCCAAAATCATAGCTCAAACATGTAAGAAATACTTTAAACTAGCATAATCTTGCAAAATATATATAACTCTAAGATGTCCTTACCAAAAGCTTGGAAGAGGAAGGAGATGAAAACCATAAAGCTTAACTTTGATGAAAACTCGATTCAACTGGTGTAAACGTAGCCATCGTCGCCCTCTTCGATTTGGTGTAAAAAGCCTTCTCAAAAACTTGAAGATTTGAACTAAATCTTAGAGAGAAGTTCGGATTTGGGTGTGTTCGTAAAGAGAATGGAGAGAAAAGATGAGTATAGAGAGAGAGAGAGAGAGAGGTGAAAAAATGTGTCTAACATGTTTTTGGCATCAGTTTTGAGAACAAGAACATAAAATTTGAGACGGACGCACCGTAATCCGCATGAGTGGTTCAAATTTCGCACGAACAGAATTCCAAATCTGCACAAACGGATTCTAATGCTCCACTGATGGTTTCCTCCAAAGAAGAACCCAGAAATTTCACAAAATCCGCTCGAGCAAAATACAGAATCTGCATGAGTGGTTTTCTGCCTAGAACACTCAGAAATCCCTGTGTTGATTCGCTAGAGCGGTTGCCAATTTCGCAGGAGCGGTTTTGCCCAGAAAACTCAGAATTTGACCTTTTGTACTTCGACCAAGTTTCAATGCCCAAAACTCAAAATTTTTGACCCGAAAAAAATTAAAAGAGGTTAAGTAAGAGTAAATAAGAGATATCAATGACCCAATACGATAAATAAAACGTCGAAAGTAATGCACACTATCATAATATGTAATACTAGTCAAGTCCAAGATCCGAGACATCATAATCTTCCCCCCTTAGGAAATTTCGCTCCCAAAATTTAGTCACACCTCTCACTAACCACCTTCAAAGAAGAAGGGTAATACAACAATAAAAGGCTCCGAGTGCTAACAATCACACTAAAGACAATAATGAGTCCACAATAATAATAAATCAATTATAGCATGGAGATTTCAATCTCAATAACCTTCTACTACCATTATCAAAGTTTTCCATAGGCTAAAGCCACAATCCAACAACCACCAATACAATATTCATAAGCATAAGATCAACAACAATTATAACAACTCTACAATAGTTTTCATGCTCGAAAAGAAGGACAACAACAATCATAACAACAAGTGGTTTACCATTTCAACGATTTATTCTCAAACACAAGAGAACATTACAATCTAGAACAAACTAAGCATTCTCAAATAAATTTGGATACTTGGAGCGCACTTCTGCCTCCCATTTCCAAATTGCTTCTTTAACGCCATGGTGTCTCCACAACACCTTTACTAATGGTATAGTCTTGCTCCTCAACACTTGTTCTTGAACATGTAAAATTTAAACCGATAGCTCTTCATATGAGCATCCTCATCTACCTCCAAGTAAACCCAATCAAGTACATGTGAAGGGTTGGGTTCGTACTTCCTAAGCATAGATACATGGAACACGTTGTGAACCCCAGAAAGCTGGTAAGGCCAAACGGTAAACCATTTTCCCTATCCGATCTAAAATCTCAAAAGGTCCAATAAACTTTTGAGACAACTTTCCACTCATACCAAATCTCATCAAACCCTGTCTCGGCGAGATCTTAAGAAACACATGGTCACCGACCTCGAAAGATAGAGGTCGCTTTCTCTTATCGACATAACTCTTATGTCTGCTTTGAGCCATAGATAACCTCTTTCAAATGAGAGTAAGTTTCTTGGTTGTCTCCCTAACAATCTCCAGGCCCAACATCGATGCATCACCTACCTCGGCCCAACAAACTGGTGATCTACAAGGTCAGCATACAAGGCCTCAAACGGTGCCATGCTAATACTAGCCTGATAACTATTGTTATAGGCGAACTCAATCAATAGTAGGTGCCTCTCTTAAGACCCTTTGAAATCAATGACACAAGCTCTAAGCATGTCCTCCAGAATCTAAATAGTACGCTTTAACTGCCCATCAGTCTGAGGATGATAAACGGTGCTAAGGGTTAACTTAGTTCCCAACGCCTTTTGAAGGCTTTGCCGCAACCGAGTGGTGAAATGAGGGTCTCTATCCGAGACAATGGTCACAGGGACCCCATGAAGTCGAATTATTTCTATAATGTACAACTCTATCAAATAATCAACTGAGTCGCCGGTGCGCATCAGAATGAAGTGCGTAGACTTAGTCAACCTATCAACAATCACCCAAACGGTATCATTGCCCCTTTGTGTTCTAGGAAGCCCAACTACAAAATCCATGGTAACATGCTCCCATTTCTACTCGGTATAGGTAAAGGTTGTAGCAAACTTGTTGGCTTTTGGTGCTCGGCATTCACTTGCTGACAAGTAAGGCATTTCAAAACAAATAAGGCAACGTCTCACTTCATACCGCTCCACCAAAACTGACGATTAAGCTCATGATACATTTTTGTGCCTTCCGGATGCACCGCAAGGCGTGATTGATGAAATTCTCGGAGTACCTCCTCTCTACAAGATTCCAGGACAAACAGATGGTGTAGATACCTCACACTCAAATCCAAGTGAATGCTCAAACCTTTCTCTTCCTTCCCATTGGAGATCCTATCACGGATTGTCTCCACTTCACGGTCACCCTGCTGTGCCATTATGACTCTACTAATTAAGGCAGGTTGAGTAACTAAAGTGCATAAGGTAGCACCCTTGCTAGACTCGCCCAGATGCAAGTCAAACTTGCCGATATCACCTAGCATATCCGATTCCCGAATAGCCACACTTGCCACACTACTCACAGATTTCTGACTCAAGGCATCGGCCACTACATTGGATTCCCAAGATGATAATGCGACTCAAAATCATAATCTTCCATAAATTCCATCCATCTCCGTTGGCGTAAATTCAAATCTTATTAGGAAAACAAGTATTTGAGACTCTTATAATCGGAGAAAACATCAAACTGTTCACCATACAAATAATGCCTCCAAATCTTCAAAGCAAAAATTACCGCTGCTAACTTTAAATTATGGATGGGGTAGTTCTTCTCATGAGTTTTCAATTGTCGTGAACCATAAGTCACAACTTTCCTTTCTTGCATTAACAAACAACCAAGTCCATCCCGGGACGCATCACAATAAACGGTATAACCCAAACCCATTTCTAGAATTATCAAAACCAGTGCGGTGGTCAACCTAGTCTTAAGTTCTTGAAATGACTTCTTACAAGTCTAGTTCCATACAAATTTGACGCCCTTCCTAGTTAACCTGGTCAACGGTGCGGCTAGTATAGAGAAGTCCCTTACAAAACGACGATAATACCCGGCTAATCCCAATAAACTTCGAATTTCAAAATATTCTTAGGTTGTTTCCAATCTTGCACGACATCTATCTTAGAAAAATCTACAGTTACTCATTCTCCAAACACAACATGTCCCAAAAACTTCACTTAACTCAGCCAAAACTCGCATTTCTCAAATTTAGCATACAATTAGTGCATTCTAAACAAGTCAAGCACTAACCACAAGTGTTCCTCATGTTCCTCCTCGGAGGTTGAATAAATCAAGATATCGTTCACAAAGACGACCAAGAAACAATCTAAGAATTCTCGGAAGACTTTGTTCATCAAGTCCATAAAGGAGGCAGGTGCGTTGGTTAAACGGAAAGGCATTAGTAGGAATTCATAGTGGCCATAACGCGTGCGAAAAGCCATTTTCTGGATATCCTCCTCACTAACTCTCAACTAATGGTATCTCGATCTCAAGTCTATCTTCGAAAAGTAACAAGACCCTCTAAGTTGGTTAAATAAGTCATTTATTCTGGGTTGAGGATAATTGTTCTTAACAGTAACTCGATTCTATTTGCGGTAATCAATACACAACTGCAATGACCGATTCTTCTTCTTTGCGAAAAGAGTCGGCACTCCCTAAGGTGATGTACTAGGGCGAACAAAACCTTTGTTTAAAAGTTCCTGGAGTTGAATCTTCAACTCATGCAATTCTGCGAGTGTGAACCTATATGGTGCCATGGAGATCGATGTTGTGCCAAACACTAAGTCAATGGAGAACTCGATCTCCCGGTGTGGTGTCAAACTAGTAAGATCTTCGAGAAAGACATCTGGGTATTTACAAACTACCCTCGGTAATTCAACTTGGACCCTATTACTCTCATTACCCAAGAGAGTTGTAAGAAGACAACTAAGCTCACCCCTACTACGAGAGTCATAAATTGGTGATAAGACTCTATCAACTCGGTCTCCCAGAAAATAAAAACAGTTACCACTCCAAGTGCACATTGTAACCCTCTGACGATAACAATCAATAACAGCATGATACGAAGACAACCAGTCCATGCCTAAAATGACATCAAAACTCGACATGTCTAACAACATAAATGCAAAAAGAAGTCGGCACCCGACAACCTCTATTTCACAACCACGACATCCCTAGTCCAAGTCAACCTGACCCCTAATTAGTGACTTTACCCTGAGCGGAGACACTAATTGAGTCACCTCTAACCCCAATTAGAAGCAAAAGCAAAAGATATAAATGAATGTAATGCACTCGTATCAATCAACACATTAGCCAAAGAATTAAACACAACAAAAATACCTCTCCCAACAGAGAATAGTAGCAACTGCTCTGGCGCTGTAACAGCATGTATATGCCCCTGTGGCCTCTGATGAACGTGTTCATCTCTTAGAGCATAGGCCTGCTGTACTGACTGAGCGAAGGTGGCTCCTTGATTAGTTCACGAGGTCTAAACTAAATGAGCCTGCTAATGGCTCTAAGTCTGCCACAACCCTGATGCGCCAGATGCGCCTCCCAACTGCAAGCAAGCTTTCTTCAAATAACTTGACTGACTACACGGAAAACAAGTAGGCATTTCTCCCTTACTCTAGGACTGACTCTGAGATTAGTTAGGTAGTGGTGGTGGTAACATGTGCTGTCCTCCTCTTTTCTGTGGGCAAACACTAACCTTGTGACCCGGTTAGCCACACTTGAAACAAGTAAAGCTTTCTTGAGTATTCCTTCCTGAGCCAACACTCAGCAATGGAAAAATAGATCTAGTCTGTTGTGATTGGGGCTAAGATAAAGAGGTGTCCTAAAGTCCCCGTGAGACTCTTGACCCCTAGATCTCGAACCCCGAAATCTCTCATTCTCGGCTTGCACTGTAATCTCTACATGTGTCGCTGCGTCCACAAGACGGTCATAGTTCCAGATTTTGTTTCCGACAACCTTGAACAAGATCTTCGTTCTCAATCTCTTCTCAAATTCTATGCAACGACGTTCTTCCGTTGCCACTAACACCGATGCAAACTAGGATAAACTAGTGAAGGTCGCTTCAAACTCGACCACTGATAAGTTTAGTTGCTTGAGGTTTTGAAATTCTTGCCTCAATCTCTCCCTAGTTATGGGAGATAGGTATTTGTCTTGGAAAACAATTACAAAAGCTTCCCATGTCGGTCCCACTCTGCCTTTGGCGTACTTCCATCATTGGCCCATATCCTCTTTGAGATAGTAACTCGTTAGAGTCACTCTTAGCTCACTATCATTGATGTAAAGCATCTCAAATGTCTTCACCGCTTGCTTGAGCCACTTATCTACCTTCTTGGGCTATGAGCCACCGTGAAACTCATCCGGCTTGACTCACAAGAACTCTCTATTAAGAAAACTCGCCCTTGTCTCCATGACGTTCTCTATGGCTTGGTTCTCCGCCCTCAAGATGTTCATCGACTCTCTCAAAGCCTCCTCATCTCTCGGGCTAGAGCACCCATTGCGGCTTGACTCGCTTGTTCTGGGACTCCTGCTTGCTCTATTTGCTCGACCACATTAGTTTGGCTTTCTTGCTCAACCGCATAAGCTTGGCCAAACCCTTCATCTTGCACCGGAACCTCATGGACCAATATTTCATGCACACCTCGGCGAGGCCTACCACTCCTCCCGCCTCTTACCTCTACCACCATGTGCCTGACCTCTTCCTGATATCCTAAATAAGGATAAGAATGAACAATTTAGCACACAATTTCATATGTGCTCTCAACTTTACTTACACGTCCCATCACAACAATCTTATAGATTTACATTTCATGTAAACACTTAGTTTCACCCCCACATAAACATTTAATCACATAAACACATACGGATTATTCCTTTACAATGGAATTGTCCCACTAAATACCAAGAATTCTTATCAGAATGAGCATTGATCAAGTGCCCTTCTAATAAGACCTCAAGGAATTTAATAGACGCAAACAACATCTCAAAAGTTCAATCTCATACGCATCTAGTCATATAAACCTGTTATCATATAACACCTAAAACATGGAACGTCTCCTAATTAAGCGAAATGAACCCATTGTGGAAAAACGACTACTTCCGGCGAGCCCCAAGTATTCAAACCTGGTAGCTCTGATACCAAATTGTAACGCCCCAAACAAAAACACAACATAGACTCAATAACTTCCCATTACATTATCTTGTTTCCAAAACAATAACTTTCATTACTTAACGTAACGGAAAATAAAACCTCAACATTCACATCATCAACAAATCTCCAACATTTGTATTCATGAAACTAAGTTTTATAAAAAAAATTCACATGTCGTTATACATTTAATATTCCTAGAATATGAATCTATATCATGTAGCACAATAAGTCAAGTACAATTCAATATCCTCAAGGGTTACAATTTCCAAGGCTTATGCCCGGTTACACAAAAATAACTACAACCAAAAGAAAAGAGTCTTGTGCTCTCAAAAAAATACATTCCTCGCGTTTAACTCGGCGGGATCACCATATCTTTCCCTGTACAAAATCCCATATGGTGAGCATGAAGCCTAGTAGAAAAATCTTAACAAAGTATATACATTTATCTCTATCTTTTGAAACTTTTGTGCATAATGTAATTTGAAATTATAGTAATTCAATAACTTCAATGTAGTTCAAGGGGAGGCAAATATGACTCAAGTAATCCCTATGTTAGTGTCTGCAAGTAGGCATATCAAGCACTACCAAACCCCATGTTACCGGTTGCTAATCGGAAGACACGTGGTACCTCCTCTGCGTGTGTTTTCGGTCTTTCACCATGGACACTCATGCCAACTTAACCAATACCAACTACACCCCCTATCCAGACATACCAACATATTTATCCCAAAACAAATCAAAATGATCTTATTTTACAAAACAATTCCGTTCTCAAAATAATAACTTTCCAATGCAATATTCAAAATCAATTGTAACAATGATTAAATGAAATGGCAATGCAAAAAAATAAAAATAAATAAATAATAATAATAATAATAATAATAATAATAATAATAATAAAACAATGCATTAATGTAGTTCCATTCCACCACATAATCCTCCATTGTGATTAAATTTCTACTTCTCTTATCAATATAGCATCATAATACACTTACAAGAGATAAAATAATACAATATCAACCATCATGCATTTTTGATATATATTAATCATCATTTTTAGCATTTGGTCTTTCCAAAACAACAACAACAAACTATTCCTCAAGCTTCCCAAGTCAACAATTTCTCATTTTCTCATAAAATTTTCTTATTTGATACAACTATAGAAATTTCCTCCATCATTTACTCACATAACAAATTATCAAGTATAAATTTCACAATATCTCCACTTTTCTTCAAAATTCCCAAATTCTAGAGTTTTCACCAAAACTAGGAATTTTGTTCCATTTTTGAAAGATTTTTCCAAAACAACACCCACACTTTAGAACATAGCTCATATTCTCAAAAATTTTGGGAAGAAATAGAGAAAATCTACTCTTAATATCATCTAGGGTTCTTTAACCTAAAATCATAGCTCAAACATGTAAGAAATACTTCAAACTAGCATAATCTTGCAAAAGCATATATATAACTCTACGATTGTCCCTACCTCAAGCTTGGAAAAGGAAGGAGATGAAAACCCTAAAGCTCAACGTTGATGAAAACTCAATTCAATCGGTGTAAACATAGCCTCCGTCGCCCTTTTCGATTTGGTGTAAAAAGCCCTCTCAAACTCTTGAAGATTTGAACTAAATCTTAGAGAGAAGTTTGGATTTGGATGTATTTGTAGAGAGAATTGAGAGAAAAGATGAGTATAGAGAGAGAGAGAGAGAGAAGTGAAAAGTTGTGTCTAACATATTTTTGGCATCAATTTTGAGGAACATAGCATGAAATTCGAGACAGACGCGCCAAAATTTGCATAAGTGGTTCAAATTCAGCACGAGCAGAATTCCAAATTTGCACGGGCGGATTTTGATGCTCTACAGGTGGTTTGCTCCAGAGAAAAATCCAAAAAATTTCACAAAATCCACTTGAGCAGAATACAAAATCTACACAAGTTATTTTCTGCCTAAAAAATCTAGAAATCCCTATGTTGATCCGCTCGAGCAGTTGCCAATTCCGCGCAAGCGGTTTTACCCAGAAAACTCAGAATTTGACCTTTTGTACTCCAAACAAGTTCTAATACTCAAAACTCGAAATTTTTAACTCAAAAAAAGTTAAAAGAGGTTAAGTATGAGTAGAAAAGAGATCTCAGTAACCCAATATAATAAATAAAATGCCAAAAGTAATGCAAACTATCATACTACGCAATACTAGTCAAGTCCAAGACCCGGGACATCACATAAAGAATAATTCTAATTATTTATTTTGATAATATTAACCTTATCGTTCTATAAAAGTGTTATTTAAACAATATATATATATATAATTTTATTACAATTATTTATGTGTATTTTGATAAGCTTAACCCTGTCATGCTATAAAAGTGTAACTGAAATAAATATGTAATGATTTTATATAATATTAAATTATAACATAGTAAAATAAATACTCAATTTGACATTAATAACAATAGCTAAATTGAAATTAAAAATAGTAACATACAATTAAAAGTGATTCTAATTATTTATTTATTTTATTCCGTTAGAAATATATAAAAAAAGAAAAAAGAAAAAAAAAAGTAGGAATGGAAGTTATAAAAAAAATTATTTTAAAATATTAAATATAAGTATGTTGCAGTTAGATTAAGAAGGAATAGATAGATTAATTATATTGAGTATTGATTTTTCTTTAATATCTAATTTAAATCTGTTTATACATATTATATATAATTATATATATATATATATATGTATATAAATTTTAAATTAAATATAATTTTTTACTAATAAACAACTTCATATTAAATAGGAAACTCAGTATAAATTAATAATAAAATATAAATAAGATATACAAAAAAATAAGAAATATATTTAATTTTAATATAAAAATTGAATACTTGAATAAAAGTGAAAAAAGTATAAGAAAATTAATTTGTAAAGTATTTTTTAGTGCATATAATTATTTTAAATTTTATTTATGAGTAGTTTATATTAAATAGAAGTCTTTTAAATATTATATTTTAGAAATAATTAAGTATGAGGGTATGTTACGTGGCGCTTTAAAAATAAAAATAAAAATAAGAACAGAAGAAAGATATGCTACATAGGAGAAATTTTTGTTTTTTGAATAAAAGTTAAAAAAGCATAAGAAAATTTTGTAAAGTATTTTTTAGTACATATAATTATTTTAAATTTTATTTATAGGTAGTTTAGATTAAGCATAAATCTTTTAAATATTAGATTTTAGAAATAATTAAGTATGAGAGTATGTTACATGGCACTTTAACAAAAAAAAAAAAAAGGATGAGATATGCTACATAGGAGAAAAAAAAAATTTGAGTGTAAACACTACTTTTATTTATATAATTAAATATAAATTAATAATAAAACATCAATAAGATAGATAATAAAAAAATATAAAATAAAATTAATTTGATCCGCATAATTAAGCACATTCTGTCTTATTATTTATTTATTTGTATATCAAGATATTTTTTTTCAAAATCATAATAATTAAATTATAATTATATATATGAAAAATAAATATTTCTCAAATAGAGTCCTTATCAAATTGGTTACTATAATTACAATTGAGTTTGTGTATAACTTTATATGTTAATAGAAAATGTATGTTGATGTAGAATTTTTTTAAAAAAATAGAGCTTCAGGATATGCCACTTAAATAAAAGAAAAACACTACTTTTAATAATATATAATATGGGTCTTGTTATGGTGCGCAACTTACACCTTACACCTTACACCTTACACTTACACCTTACACATTATATTTAAAATTACACCTTATACTTACACCTTTTTTGAGGTTGCATATGGTGTGCAACCCACTTACACCTTACACTTACACCTTATACTTACACTTACACCTTACACTTATACATTTTGTGAGATTACATATGGTGTTCAACCGTAAGTGAGTTACACACTTAAGAAAAGTCATATAAATATATATGATACTCTCATATACCTCAAAACCATTTATTAACAAAATCTATTCAAAAGAGATTTTGATACGCGAGACGTACTTGTAGGCCTACTTTTATGTTAAAAGGTTAAAAAATTTAAAAAATTGAAAACTAAAAAGTTATCAAAAAAACAATCACATATACCAGTCATTTACATATTTTGAGTAAATTATAAATACACTTCTTGAAATTTAATTAAAATATAAATTACATCCTATAATCTTGAAAATTACATTCCATTTAGATTTTTAATTTCATAACAAATTGCTCATTTTATTAATAAATCATCAAATTAATTAACAATTTTTAATGATATTATAAATATATTTCAATTAATAATTTAAATAATTTTATTATTATATAGGAGGACAATTATGAATTTTATTTTTTTTAGGTAATTCTGTTAAATAAATTTTTTTAACAAAGAGGTATTTGTAATTTTCCAAATCACAAGAGATAATTTGTACTTTAAGTAAACCTCAGGGGGTGTATTTGTAATTTATCCACATATTTTCATAAAAATTTATAAGGTTATTTCAAACATATTCACTCTGTTTGTTTTCAATTTTCATAATACACTTTTCAGAAAATTCTATTTTTTCGTTTTTCATATTTTTTTATTTTTACTATTTTTTTTAATATTTTATGTAATTTTTTTTTTTTTGTAGACACAACTAACATAAATACACTTAGAAAGTATAATATTTGAGAATTTTTTTTTAAAAAAATTCACTAAATACCAAAAATACAAAAAAAAAAAAAACGAAAATTCAATACATTTTTCATATTTTTGTGTATTCATTAATTTTTTAAAATATTTTTTCACAAATAATTTATTATTTAGATACATCTAAAAAAATAAAATAAAAAAATTGTTTAAAATTTTAAAAATATTCACTAAAAATTAAAAAAAAAACACGAAAAACAAAAAAAATTAATTTTTAAAAAACTGAAACCAAATACACTGATTAATTTTATTTAAAAAGTCACTCCTAGATACATTAATTTTTTTCACTTTATAAATAAATATATATATAAAATTATTTAAAAAATGAAACTCGAAATGAGGCCTTGTTCACATAGTTCAAAGAGGCCTTGTTCTACATGAATGTATAGAGTGCTGCTTTGAGGGGTTTCTCGTTCGCCATAAAAATAAAAATAAAAGACACACGCACAAAAAGAGCTATATATATAGTACCCCATTTGGTTAAGAGTTGTTTGTCTATGGCTTTTTTATTTTTGGTGATTGTTTTAAAAGCAATATTCAATTTATTTCTTTTTATTTAGACCTCCTTGGAAATTTAAAAATTTAGAAATGTTAATTAAATCAAGTAAAGATGAAAATTGTTTATTAAAAAGTTTATCTTTAATTTTTTTTTTTTTTTTTTTTGGGGGACAAAAATTGGCTTTTTATCAAAAATTTAAAAATTTTTAAGATCGACCAATCAGATCTAAAAAATAAAAAATGATATATATATACATAGATATATTTTTAAATAAATTTAAAAAAAAAAAAAAAAAAAAAAAAAAACAACTTTAAAGTGAGCTGCCAGAGTTAAAAACTAGCGGCCAAACAAGGCGACCATATGAATCTCCTACAGAACAGTAACCTAACATCGGTAAATTACATTTTCTCCTTTTTTTAAAAATTTTTTTATATTACTTTTTTACTTTGGTCTTTAAATTTTGTTTTTTACTTTATTCTTAAAATTAATTTTTGTTAAAATTTAGATAAAAATAACACATTGATAGTCACGGGATATAAAATTATCTATTATATATGACTCATACCTCTGATATAAATTTAAATTTTAATATAATAATATATTTTTTTATGTTATGTGACAATTATTGTGATACTTTCTATCTAATTTTGAACAGAAGTTAGCTTTAGAAGTAAATTAAGAAAAACTTAAAATATGAAGAGTCAAAGTTAGAAAAATAAAATTTTAAGGATTAAAATGAGAAAGTGACCAAATATAAAAGGGGGAAAGTCTAATTCACCCAACCAAACATCTATTATACTTCTATCTATTTATTTATTTTTGTGAGTCCTGATTTTCTCACTAACTTGGCCTTTAATTAATTTAAAGGATAAATTACAAGTTTAACGCTGTATTTGATTAGAGAATTTGAAAAAAAAATTGAAAAAGAAAAGAGAAATGTAGGTAAAATATGAATAAAATATATTTACATTTCACCTAATTTCAGAAGACCTTTCCCCTTTCCCTTTCCAAATTTCTCCCCAAATCTCCTAATCAAACACAAGCTAAGTGAAGTGTCACTTTAATCTCTATAATTTTAATTTAAAAAATTTAAATCTTATATTTTTTAACTTTGTTACAACATAATCCTTTTATTACTTATCCTCATAATTTTAAACGAATAAAAACCACTTACAAAAAATGAAATTTAAAACAAACTAATCCTAAAGTAGAATTCAAAAGAAACTGTAGCTTAGTTTGTTTTAAATTTTACTTTAGTCCTTTTAATTTTGCACATGATTTTTTTATTATTATTAAAAATGTTAATAACGCATAATAGATAGACCACATTGCAACAAAATTAAAAGTGTTAGGTTTAAATTAAAATTACAATAACTAAAAGAAAACTTTACTCAAACTAAAAAGATCAATGGTGTAATTTACCACAGTTTAAATGTAGGAGAGGAAAAAAATTATACACTTGCAATGTTATCATTTTCCCCTAATTAAGATTTATTCTATAAATTAAAAATCCAAAAACTATTTTGAAAAATAAAAAAAGAGACCCATATGTACCAATCAAAGGGCTCACATCAAATAAAAATTATTTAGGTTAAATGAAAGAGAATATTTTGTCTTCAACTGCTGGTTTCGTCTGTTGTAATTGAAATTTGAGTAGAAAAATTAATTATCAGATAATCATAAAGTGCCTAACATAATTATAATGCTTGTGCCTTAATTTGTGTGTAATACTGAGCCTAAAATTAGGTAGGGTCTTTTGTTTTGGGTAATTCAAATATATCAATCAAATGGAAAAATTAGAATAAGAAAAGTGTAATTGGCTATTAAACAAACATATAAATTTATCTATATACCTGTTGATCAGTGTATGGGATTTCTTTTTTTATTTTATTTTTTATTTTGTCTTTTAGTGAATCTTATAAAATAAAAAAAAAATTAAATTTTTAGATTCTACTCAATTAGACAGACGGAGAAAGTAAAAAACTCTAAAAATTTTGAAAAAAAGTCCATCGGACAAAGAATATTTTTTTGGCTTATATATATATATGTATTTCAATTTTTATTTTATTTTTTCTACACAAGACAAGACAGATTGAAAAGTTAAAAATTTTTGACATAATTTAAAAAAAATATCACTAGAGACAAAAAAAATTTAAAAGAAGAGGCGGCTTATTTAGAGGGTTCTCCAAACACCCACTACTCACCAACACTTATTTTGTTTTGATTGATTGTCTTAAAATTGAATTTTTTTTAATTTTCGTATTTTTATTAGTAATTTTTTTTTAATATTTTAAGTAAATTTTTCTCTTTTTAGATGCACTCAAAAAGTAAAATATTTGTAATATATATATATATATAAATCAACAAACACACAAGAATATGGAAATATATTGAATTTTTGTATTTTAAAATTTTTTTTTTTTGTATTTAATGAATTTTTAAAACAAAATATTTCACAATTATTATACTTTTTTAAGTGTATTTAGATTAATTGTATTTAGAAAGTAAAAATATACGTAAAATATCAAAAGAAAATTCACAAAAAAAACTCAATACTAGAAAACTAAAGAAAACCAAGCAAGGTAGTAGGATTTGATGTGTAACATTTTCACCTATATGGGAGAGTAAAATGTTATATAAATAATATATATATATATATATATTTATGATTCACTTAACTTAAATGATCGTCAAAACTCGATTCACCTATTTTTAAGTAGTTTTAACAGTATGAGCGGATAGATACAGATGAAAATTTTCTAAATTCGCTTGGTGGATGAAAAGTTACCTGACCCAACTCAATTCATCAATCTTTTTAAAAAAATAATATTATATTTTTATTTTATATGTGTTTATATTAAAAATAGCTGCCAACTGAACAAGTGTCCATTTGGTCACATAAAATTGGTGATTTTGAGGTGTTTTGAAAAGATGATTAAAAGTTAATTTTTCTAATTTTTTGACTTTTTAATTTTTTTTTATTATTTTATATTAAAAATGATATAATTCAAAATGAGTTAAAAATTAATTTTTAACGTTTAATCATGTTCTCAAAATGGACCTTTTCACCCCCAAAATAGTGGCAAGTTTGGAGAATGGAAAGATGTAATCATACCTTTGATTTGATTTCTCTAAACCCCCAAAATAGTGGCAAGTTTGGAGAATGGAAAGGTGTAATCATGCCTTTGATTTGATTTCTCTAAATCCCTTAGAAAAGGGTTTACATGGTTGGCTTGATAAATATGTATATTAAATTGTTGAGGATAATTCATCAAGTGGGACATGTGGCATTCATCCAAGGGCCATCCTATACATTATCTAGGTCATCCAACGGTCATAATTTAAACCGTCCAAACGGTTCCTACAAAAGAGGCGTATGTTGACCAGGTTGAGATTGGTGGCAACCATCCAAGAACCCCCACCCATTATCCAATGGCTGAGATTTGAATGAGGATTTGGTCAATTTCGTCCATGAGCAACAAACCAACAGATTGTTAAGAAGGAGGAGGGAGTTGGGATAGGTGTGAACCCAGAAGACAGTCTAGCACTTCACTTATAAGATTTTATGGTGATTTTTAAGAGGTTGTCGATGATTCTAGGAGGTAATTCGTGATTTTCAGGAGGTTTTAACATCTTAAATGTAAGAAATGAAGATGGAACAAAATTCAATCAATTCAACATTCAACATAATTTGGTACTCAATCAATGTGTGTCAAATTAATTATTTTTGATCTTCATAGGCATTGTTTTGAAACTTTAATTATGTTTACATCTATTTTGTAATTCGATTTTATATTTTCAAAGTTATTTTTATACTTTTATGTGTTCAATCCAATAAATTTATGAAGTATATTTTTATTTCCCATTATTTATCTCTCTTTTTGACATTAAAAATTCTATGGAGATTTAAATCCTCTTAATTGAGGTAAAACAAAAATCACGAGGTCTTTTATCCCTTTAAATTTCACACCTCTTGTTTTAAGATTTTAGATTTTTCCAATTACATTTTCATCAACTTAGGCACTGTTACTTTGACACGCCCACAAATCACCCAAAACCTCTTGATTTTAGCTAAAATTTGTGTTTTAGTCAAAAAGTATAATTTTGTATCTTTTGCACAAACAATATATTAAAAAAAGGATATTTTATTGAGAAAATTGATAATAAACCCATACTCATAACCATGTAAATTATTGAGGACACGGAGTGACATTGTTGGACATAAGGACCAATTTCATTAATTTATTAGTCAAAAGTCTATGCCCAAGATTTAACAAATTGAATTCCATAAGTACCACCCATTTGTCCACATCATTTCTACACTTATCTGTTCAAATTAATCTATCTATACAATTTTTTTTTAGCCTTCAATTTTAACACACTTTTAATCTATCTGTCAAAATTACTCTAATATTTTTAATCTATCTGTCCAAATTATTTTAATATTTATAATCTATTTGTTGAAATTTTTTTGATGTATATATCCTCATTTTTTTTCTTATCTATCCACATTGAATCTATTTGTTCAAATTTTTATTTAATCTGTTTGATTTTTTGAACCTATCTATTCAAAATTTTAATCTATTTGTTGAAATTCTTTTAATGTATATGTCCTAGCTTTTTCTTAGCTGTCCAAATTGAATATATCTATTCAAAATTTTATTTTATATGTTTGATTTCTTGAACCAATTTATCCAAGTAATTAGCCTATCTGTTCAAATATTTATTTTATCTGTCATAATTTTTTTTCTTATCTGTTATAGTATTTTTGCTATCTATACAAATTGAATCAAAGTTTCTTATCAACTGTATTTCACTACAAAATCAAATTCAAGCGTCAGATATAAAACCCAAAAATCAATAAGAAAGATAACTTCAGTTTAACTTTATTCGTCCATCAATTCTATCAAAAGAAATTGATGATAAGAAATAGAAGAACATTCAATTTTAAAGATACAAATCAAGTCAACTATAGTAACAGTAAGTCCATGAGCAAAATGTAAAGCAACAATCTGCATTACAAAAAGAAACAAAAAAAAAAACAAAATTAATACCATATTAGAGTTGAGAAGTGAATACCAGTAGAGAGAGAAATGTGGAAAAGAGAGAGAGAGAGTACAGAGGGTGTTGGCCTGAATGGTGCCCATGAGATTGATGTGCCAGAAGTTTCTGGTGGAGTTGCATCTTGTCGAGATGCTCTTGTGACGCCTTTGATATCTTCGAAGAGCTCGAAAACCAGAAAACCCCAATTAATGAAGAAAACGAAGATAGAGCTTGAATAGTTTGCATCTTGTCACCGCAATTGATCTCTTCATGGCAATCGGAGATCGTCGATGCAGATCTTCACCGTCGGTTGGAGATCCTCTACTTAGATCTATGATGGGCTTTAAAGAGAGAAAAATGGGTTTGATTATGGGGAGAAAGAGAGAGAGAGAGAAGGGCAGATCTATGGGATCTTTCTAATTTCAACAAATAAAATGGAAAAATGGTTGAGGGCCCGAAATCTGGGGCTCGAATCCGGCTCGAAGCCCAAAATGACGTCGTTTTGGGCTTCGAATTTTTTTTTTCTTTTCTTTCTTTCCTTCCTTCTCTTTCTTCTTCTTCGTTGAGTTGAACACAGAGGAGAGGGAGAGAGAACACAGAGGCGAGAGAGAGAACGCAGGTCGTCGTCGGCATCGCAGCTCGTCGGCCGATCGTCGCAGCTCGTCGCTCGTCGGCCGATCGTCGCATCGCCGCCTCTGCCTCCACCCGCCTCCGCTCTGCCCCCGCTCGCCTCCGCTGCCTCTACCGCCTCTGCCTCCGCCCGATTTTAATGCCCCCTCCAGTTCCTCTTCTCCTCCTCCTTCCTCCTCCTCTTCTTCTTCTTCCTCCTCCTTCCTTCTCAAATTCGAGCCATTCGAGCCTTGCCCTTTTCGGGCTCTCTACCGGGACTGAATAAAATGCCAATTTCAATGATATGGGATTGTCCTTATGACCTAGAATTGTCCTTATGGACCCAAACAAAAGGCGCATGGATCTATGCCTTTACAAATTTATAAAATGGATTTATGGGCTAAGTCCCCGATTCTATTTCATAATAATATTAGGTATTTATGAAATATGAAAGTTTAGCCTTTATTTTAATGATAGAAAATGAAGAATAAAAAATTTTAAACTCAAAGAAGTCTCAATATAGTAAAAATTATTCTAAAATAATTTTTTAAAAAAGCATAAAACAGTGAAGTTCAATCGCCAAATTGATCCGCATCCAACCACCAACATGTACGGCCCATTCAATTCGCATCAGCTAACTTAGCAGATGGATGCAGATTGATTTTTTTTTCTTCTTCAATCTGTCTAAATTCAGACGGATGGCGAATAAGAGGCCATCAGACCGAACCCTATCCACGAGCACCCCTAATAAGAACAACTTATTAGCACATCAATTTATAATAATAAAAAATAAATAAAAATTGTATGGTATTAGAGTATCCCACCTAAATCTTCAAAAATTGATGTGTTAATTTTTAATTATTTATTTTTGAAGACTCATACAAATTGACATATCTAAATCTGACATGTCTAAAATGAAGAACTCTACCTAATATACCAAATTTATTGATTTTATTTTTTAAAACTTTTTATAGGCCTTTACCATTAAATAAAATGAAAACAAATGAATTTGGCATCTACTTATAGTTATGTCAAAGACATGTCAATTGCTAACTCAAGTTTACGGGTGGAGAACAACTGCATGACAATTTTTATTAACAATTATATCACCTCAAAAATGGTTATTTAGGTGAAGATGCTCTTACTCGCCAATAAAGTGAGGCTTCAATCCCACTTTTTGTCATAGTCTTGTTAACTTTTATGTAGGAGTGTCAAAATAATACATCATATTACAGAAAAACACACTATAATAGTGTAGTATATATTTGGAGATACCCCATTTTTGACCGCCCTTAAGACTTGGGCACTTTATTCCGAACACCCGATGATGAAAGTTACACTATGCAATCTTTTGAATTCTCAGCGAAGAAATATTGGATTCAAGCTCTAATCCGAAACCTTGCAGCTCATTTTAGCCAAACTACTTTAGACCTTAAAACCTTCTTTTTCAAAATATTTTTTTTAAACGTTTCTACGATGTTCCGTGGCTCGCATTTCGTTTCAAATATTGTACTTTTCGGTAAACCAAGCAAGGACAAAGTGGAAATAAATGAAAGGGAGGTGAACTCTTTGGAAAAATATTTAAAACATTTTATTTATAGGTTTGGAGTTAAAGAAAATGGGAGGGGAGGGAAGAAAACTAGTTGGGGAAGAAGTTGGACATCAATCCGTTAGGATAGAAATGAGCAGCCTTCATTAAAATAGACATATCTCTTTGCACACTTAGAATTTAGATATGAGGCCACCACCATTGGAAATTAGACTTCTGGGGCTTCAATTTAGACTGAAGAATCACCTAAAAACGAGTCCGAATGAGGGAGATATGCTCGTTTGAAATCGGGCATGAATGTAGATTTTTGGACACGGCCGGGTCCATTTAGAACCGGTCGTGCTTCATTGATGAAAACTTTTCCAGACTTGCTTTTTAGGCTGGGCCGTGTGTTTTTGGGCCCGACCAGGTCTCAGTGGCGAGAAACAGGATAGTTGGCGGGAATTCGCCAACTGTTGTTTTTTGAAGATATTTTTGACCATTTTGGCTCAAATTCTATAAATAGAGCCTCTTCCTTCAGAATTCAAGGTTAGCAAAAATTCCAAAAGCTTTGAAGAGCTAAATAGATCTCCTTTCATCTTCCTTCCTCCTTTGACTCTCAAACCTTCTTTAGCTATACATATACAATACATAAACTATTAGAGCTTGTTCTTGATGCTTTTGTTGAAGTTTCAAACCATATTTCATAAAACTTGAGGGTGTTAGGATCAAGTTTGTTTAACTACAAGCATCCTCTCTTTCAAGAGGTATAACTTTTGCATATTCTTCCTTATTTCTCTTTTACTCTTTTCCTCTCTTTTACATGCTTTGTACACTGTTTTGGGACCGTTTTGTGGGCTGAAATTTGTGATTTAAGAGCAATCAAAGATAGAGGGGTTAACCACCATTCCTTGAACCTTATTCCAAACTTATATCCTTGTGTTTCTCACTTATTTCTCTGATTTTAGCCACTGTTTTGGGGCTGTTGTTGGATTGTTTTTGTACTATTTTCAGATGCTAAAATATGGTTAGAAGTCCCAAAAGTAGAGTGGTTAGCCACCCCTCCTTAGCTTTGCTTACTAGCTTTTTGCCTCTTGCTTTTGGCTTTGTTTTGTGCTCTTTTAAACATGTTTTAGCTACTGTTTTTTACATGTTAGGGCCTATTTTAGGGCTATCCTAATTTATTTAATTAGTTCATGCTTTGATTAGTTTGCTTGTTGTGTTGTAAGTTCTCATATTTAGCTTGATATGTTGTGTTACCAATGCTTTGATAGCTTTTCTTTGGTTAATTTTCATATCATGAGTCTCATTCTAATAATCAAATTCATGTGTTCATTTCTGCAACCTCTCTCTTTTCTTGTTTTCTTTTGTTTGAGAGTTATTTCAACCGATTGATGGTTATTCAAAGCATGAAAAGAAGACCTATGCTCAATGGCTTAATATCTACGGAGGTTCATCGTCAATGGTATGGTCTCTCTTTCATGTTTAGGATCACCTCTCGTTTGATGTTTCTTCTCGTTTAGTGAACTTAATTATCACTTTGGACAAATGGACTAAAGAATGGAATGGACTAAGAAAATTGCTAAAATGAACCAACCAATGTAAAGAAAATGGATTATATTGCTTGGGCTTGGCCGGACGTTATGCCGAGTCTATTGTGTCAAGAGTTGTCACTCGTCAATTTGTGGTGCTTTGATGACCCTTGAAGCGTCTTTACTTTCCCCTTTGAGCTCACTCCATGATATAGGGAATAGGTGGTTATTATTCATTGCATTCATTAAATTTTGTCCAAATTGTTGCCAAAATCATCAAGCAAGCAAATTGCTCATTGATGATTTTGGAAACGACTCCATCCTTCTCTTAAGGCTTTTTATGACAGAGAAGTGTGAAAGGGACAAGCAGAGGTCAGAAAATTGTGTCTGTACTATTTTCATCTCAGAACACAAAAATAGAGTTTTGCATAAAAATTAGGGCACGACTGGCCCTATTTGGGCCCGGCCGGGCTTCATTGGGGGTCGGCCGGCCATCAATGTTTGGTAAGGTAGTGTGTTTTTGCAAAAACAGAGGGCAGTGACTGACGGTGAAACATGACAGATTCCAAGAAAAGCAAGCAGAATTACTTCTGAAATCGCTACGAGCATGCCATCCTTGTGCTTCCATTGTAAATTATAAATTAATGATCTCAATATTGTTGTAATTATTATCATCGTAATTAATATTGTTGTAGCTATGATTCGTTATATAGTTAGCTTATTTTGTTGTAATAAATTAGCTAGTTAGTTTATTATGGCTTAGCTAGTTAGTTATTTATTCATTCACTTGGCTTTGTAATAATTAGTTTAAAGTCGGGCATTCGGATACTCATTTGGACCCTCTTGTATGAGGGCCAACATGTAATAAGTTATATGTCTTCCAACCCCACGTCTTTCTCCCTTTTACTTATTTGCTTATGATGGTTAGCCATAGAACATCATTTTTCAAATTAGCATTTTTATGATTCATATCCATCGTCTCGCACGCATTGGGGTTCGACTCATCATACTAACCTAATGTTAAAATCTAAATTCATTGCTTAAATTCTTTGAATACGTGCTTAGACTGCAAGTTATCAAATTGATTCAAATACCATGTTAGTAGCTGAGCCCATTAATTGCATCTTGTACGTGTTGCATTAGTCATTTTGCATTAGTTAGAGACATGCATATTTTCTAATTATTTTGCTTTGTTTTGGCTCGGAGTATTAGGTGAGCATTTAATTGCTTTAGCATATTGCATGTGTGTGATTGTTCCCATATCAAAGCATGATTCCCTGAGGCTAAGTGCTTAAATGATACATTTGTTTGAATGCTAGTGGATGAAGGCTAATTGCCAAAATTGGGATAAATTAACTAATATATTTACAAACTCGCTTTTTCGAGTGACGCGTATTCAAAACAATTTTCAAAACAAACATGAAATCAAAGTATTCTAATCTTTGTAAGTTAGTCTATACTTGTGTGCAACACTGAGTAATGTTAGCCTAATAATCGAAACAAGAGCATATAATGTAAACAAAAATCACATAATGATTAGTAGAGACCAATCTTTGATCGGGTGAGTGGGGTGCTCAATTCATGACCTTCTTCTCTCGTACTTAAGTTCTCGAGCCGAGATACTTTGGTGATGACGAATAAGTGGCCTTTGGCATGAGTCTCAGGTTTCCTAAATTTTTCAAAAATATTTAGGTGGCGACTCTGTAATCTGGCAAAGCAGTCCATTTTTTGGCATTTTTGATTCAAAATCGATTTTTCAAAAGAATTGTCGGATTTGGACTCTTTTGTGTTTTTTTATTTCACATTGTACTTGTGAAATTAGATTCAGAACCATGAGAGTCCGAACTGTAGGGCTAGTTGTGTCCAAAAGGAGCGCAAAAAGCAAGCTACAATATTGTGTTAAAATAGTATAATGTTATTTCTTGTGTCAAATTTGACACAAGATATAATACAGTGCTAGCAGTATATTATATGTTAACATAGCGTATTATTATTTGGGTAAATTACACTTTACACTCTTGTATTTTGTATCACTTTGGTTCCTACAAGTAAAATCATGACAGTCCAGAAGCATATCTTATCACTGCCCAGTTCTGCTAATGGAGGATGAAAGGGATTGGGGGCCAAAACCTTTTCGGTTTATTAATGCATGGACACTTCACCCAAAATTCAAGACAAAGGTGAAGAAATCTTGGGAGGAGTCTTAGACTATGGGATGGGCTAGCTTTAGAATCATGTGTAAATTGAGGATCTTGAGGGAACACTTGAGAAGGTGGAATAAGGAGCTATTTAAGAATATTGATGACCAACTCAAGAAAGATAAAGATGAATTGCATGAGTGGGATTTGAAAGTTGAATCCAGATATCTGTTGGAGATAGAATTGAAAAGAAAACGAGAGATTAGAAGTCAAGTGTGTGGTTGCAAAAATCAAGACTGACATGGGCATAGAATGGTGATAAAATACTTAATTGTTCCACTTGATGGCAAGTAGAAGACAGAGGAAAAACTTATTAGGCTCTGTAAAGGTGAATGAAGTGGTGTTTGAAGATCCAACTATGGTAAGGCAAGTGGTTGTGAATCACTTTAGTCGAGTGTTTACTGAAAATTGGAAGTTTAGGCCTAAATTGTCAGGTCCCTTTCTATCTATTAGTCCAATTGATACAAAGGATGTTTTGGAGGCTGAGTTTAGTAAGGTAGAAATTTGGGCAGTTATTCGCGATTGTGATGGAAATAAGGCCCCAGGGCCCGATGGGTTCAATCTGTCTTGTATTCAAAAATGCTAGTCTGTAATGAAAGGTGAGTTTCTTCAATTTTTCAAGGAGTTTCACAGTAATGGGAAGATGGCTAAAGGGGTCAATAGCTCTTGTATCACTTTGATTCATAAAAAGGAGAAGCCCAAAGATTTGAGTGAGTATAGACCTATTTGTTTGGTTAATGCAGTGTACAAAGTGCTGGCTAAAGTGCTATCTAGACAGCTAAGACAAGTGTTACCTCAACTCATAGGAGAAGTTCCAACTGCTTTTCTTGGTGGAAGATGTATTCTTGATGGTGTTCAAATTGCTAATGAAGTGGTGGACTGGTGGAGGAAAACAAAGAAAACAGGAATCATCCTTAAATAGGATTTTGAGAAGGCTTATGATTCAGTGAATTGGGAGTTTCTGTTATCAATGCTGTTTAATCTTGGTTTTGGAGAGAAATAGGTGGTGTAACAGCCTAAAAATTTAAGTTGTCCCTTAAATTTTATATTAGTATTAGTTAATTATAAATGATTTCAAAAAAATAATTTTAACTTTATATTATTATTCAATATTATCTTCTGAGTATTATGATATTTTTATTATATTTTTCTCTATATTTTTCCTAAATCAAAATACACTGAACTGTAACATTTTCTGTACAACAAGGAAGCGTGCCCCCCAATTCACTTGCTGACCATGCCTTCTCCCATATATGTAAGGATGTTCACCGTATGTATCATCCATCATCACCAATTCCAAGCTCTCTTATTCTCTCTCTCTCTGCCCTTTAGTGGCTTTTTTTTTTTTTATATATATATATATAAAACTTTGAGTTTAGTTTGGAGTATTTAGTAGGTCACAGTGTGCGAAAGGTAAAAGTTGGAATTAATCTTAAGGTGAGTTATATTATACCTTGAGTCACCATCATATATTTTACGTATGTTTTGAGTTACCATAATTTATTTTACGCAATTTGTGTTTTATAAATTGTATTAGCATTTTAAATTTATGAACCTTATTTTATATAATAAGAAAAACCCATGGATATAACTGTTTATGAACCTTGTTTTATATAATCATTTTGTGACTTTCTGTCTGTTATGGATCCATTGACACTCTGATTTCTGGTATGGAGCAAAGTGTTGTACAAAGTTAAGTGCTACACTATTGTGGGAGCCACCTCTAGAGTTCGTAGGAGCCACCTTTTGAGTCCATACATCTGTTCTGTTCTGTAATGTGGTTATCATTATTCTGTTTATATGATTTCTGTATTATATGTCAAATGATCTTTGTATTATATAATCTGTATTTTAATATCAAGCTCTGTTTAGCCAATAATTATCTATGATGATTTTATGCCCTTATGCTCTTAGTATAATATTTATCACTCTGCCATGTGCTTATAGCTGTTACCAATTTTCAGGAAGCAATGTAATTCAAAAATAGCTTTTGGACAGTCTTAGACGCGGGGCTGTGGAATAAACATACATAGCACTTTTATAGTATTTATAATTCTATTATTCATGTGTAAATATCGACCTTTTTGGTTAATAAATTTTGTTATAAAAATAGAAGTTCTGATGATTATTTTGGTACCCTCACTTAAATATTTTTCCGCTCGCATTTAGTAATTTATTTAAAAATTGGCCGGAGGTAACTTCAGTTACTGGCCATCACGATGCTTAACCCTTGGGTACGGGGAGCAGGTCGTGACAGGTGGGGTGGATTAAGTCATGTATTTCTACATCAAGGATATCAGTGCTTGTTAATGGGTCACCCACTGAAGAATTTTCTCCTCAAAAGGGGGTTAAGTTAGGGTGATCCACTCTCACCTTTCCTCTTCAATATTGTAGTTAAAGGGTTAAATCTCTTATTAGAGAGAGCAAAAGAAATGGGGCTGATACAAGGAGCTTCAGTTGGATCGAATGAGTTAAAGATTTCTCATTTACAATTTGCGAATGACACTATCATTTTTTGCGAAGCTGAATGGGAGGAAATTATTATGATTAAATGAATACTAAGGTGCTTTGAAGTAATGTCAGGTTTAAAGATTAATTTCCACAAAAATACTGTTTGTGGGATTGGTGTGGAAGAGAAGAGGGTTATGAAGTTCGCCACAAAACTCAATTGTCTTAGTCAGAGATTACCACTTACCTATCTTGGTCTACCATTAGCTGCAAATCCAAGGAGTAGAAGTACATGGCAACCTGTGGTGGAAAAGTTTAAGAAGAAAGTAGCATCATGGAAGAGGAGGTTCTTGTCCTTTGACGGTCGTTTGACCCTAATTAGATCGGTTTTGTTAAGCATTCCTTTGTTCTTTCTTTCATTATTTAAAATGCTAGTGGGAGTTGCCAAAACCATTGATAAGATTCAGTCTAGCTTCTTATGGGGAGATTCTGAGACTAGTAGGAAAATTCATTTGGTAAATTGGAAGGAGGTGTGTAGAGGAAAAGCCCAAGGAGGATTGGGTGTGAGAAACCTGAGTGATGTTAATGTATGTTTATTATTAAAATGGTGGTGGAGGTTGTAGACACACCATTTTTGACCGTCCTCAAGACTTGGACGTCATCGTTTGAACACTCAATGATTATCCATGTCCGTGTTCGTTTTAAGTTCCCGGAGGTCTCGGCCGCGCGCCTTGCCTCAAGATCTCTCAACTTGACTGTTTTGTGCTTGATTGTGGACCAAGCACTTGTGTTTTTGATTTTGAGGGAAGGGGGTGGCTTGTTGGCCATTTCCTCAACCCATCGGCCAAGGCATGAAGCCATCGGCCCCTTTTTATTGCCATCGGCCAAAAGTGTTGGCTGATCGACATTGTTTTTGGTCGGTCGGCCCCTTTGTTGGTCGATCGGCCATATTTTGTGGCCGAAGCCTGTTCATCTGCTTTATGCAGATATTTTGTGCCAACTGGCTTAGCTGGCATGCACAGTTCCCCCCCTGTGTATGGAGGGACTTGCTTCCATTGCTTAGCTTCTCTTAGAAGCTTTAGAATTGGAATTCTATAAGAAAGGAGCTCCTCCTCCCTTCTCAGAGGTTCTGAAAAATAGGGTTAGAGAAGTTGTATCTATCTATCTCTATATTTGACCTCTCTCTCTTGTTTAGTGCTTGTTCTTGCTCTTGCTCTAAAGTGTAATATTGTCTTACTATTGTACACAAACACACACTAGAACACCATCCTTGGTTGCTGAGGTGCTAGGGAGTTGGTGTTAGAGTTCTTGAGGTGTTTTTGATCAGAGAAAGGTGCTGGAGCCTTGTTCTTGAAGGTGTTCTTCAAGGGTGAGCATTCTTGCTTTTAATACCCCTTTCTTGCTTAAGCTTTTACCCCTTCTTGCTTATTGTTTTAAGATTGACTATAAACTGATAAAAGTTCTAATTTTTGGTGCTTGAGATCTTTGTTTAAGGTCACTTTTGTGTTTGGGGTTGTTTACCTCCTCTTAGGCCTTGTTTGGCCTTGTTCTTGTGCTTTATTTTTAAGCTTTGAGATCACCTTGTTTTGGCCTTCTCACCACTGAAATCCAGAGTGGGGATGGTGTTTTAAGGTCTCAAAAAGGAGAGGATCATCCCCTCTCCTTGTTGTCTTGTATGCTAGTATAAATGGCTTATATTGGTAGCATGTTTGCTTAGCATATTTTAGCTCCATTTCAACAAGTATTTGGTGTTATTTTGTCATGCTTTACCTCTGTTTTGAGTTGGTTTAGTTGGCTCTTACATGCTTCATGTACTTGTCTTGCAATCTTCTCATTTGCCTTAACATGCATCTTGTGATTAGACTATCATTCTTGTATATTTTGGCTCAACTCCATGAAGCTTTCAGTCATGATTTACCATGTTTAAGCTCTGTTTGGTGTTGCTTTGATCATAGATGCCATGCTTTGTATAGCCGTAAGGCATTCTAGCTTGTTAGCTTTGAGTGGCCAAGTCCCTAGCATGCTTTACTTGGACCATTTCAGTGATTTGGCATCATTTGTTATACTATTTCAGTCCATGTTTCATGCTTGACCACTTGCATTTATCACTCCTTTAATGTTTTAAAGAGTTGATGTTTTATGTCTCTTGATTGGATCATTGTCTATGCTTCCATGCTTAGGTCATTTGGATGCCATCTAAGTGGGTTTTTGGTCTTGTTTGGACCTGCCTTGGGACTATTTTAGGTCCCCTTGGCCCTTTGGGGCTTGTCTTGCATGGCCTTGGTTTGAGCACCTTGTCTAACCTTAAGCCTTGAGCTTCCTTGCATGCTTCGCTTGACTTGTTTGAGTGGTTTGGCACCACTCCTGCCATGATTTCAGAGCTTACCTTGTTGCCACATTATAATGTTTGTCACTTCTTGCTAATGTTTGAGGATTGTACATTGTTGCTTAGTTCTTAGGCCAATTGGCATGCATGCTCATTTTGCATTTCATTCCACCATTTCTTGGCACTTTGGCCACTGATTTTGGGCATGGCTGAGGTCTGTCCCTTTTCGGTTTAAGTCCATTGAGTATGTGGTTTGCATGTTGTTGCATGCTTATTGTATTACATGTTGTTGCATACTTGATGTTTGCATGTTGTTGCATGCTTGGTACATTGCATGTTTGCATGTTTAGGCCGCATAACATTGTTGCATACTAGTTGACATGCTCATGTTACATTAGCTTAGTTTGCATGCTTGTTACATTTCATTTGGCACGCTCATGTTGCATTGTATTTGGCATACTTATGTTGCATTGTGTTTGGTTTGGGGTGTCAAACCAAACACGAGGAACGAGGGATGTTTCGTACTCAAAGTGACGAAATGTGCCTCAATCCTCGGTCGCCGACACTCTTGATCAAGCATGATAGAGTTCTAGGCATTCATATGTTTTTGTTGCATTCATTCCACATTGATTTGCACACTTGGCTCCTTTGGCCATCATGCATTGAAATATGCGATTGATGGTCCGAGGGTCGAGAACCATACTCTCTTGAGTTCATGACATGATAGGAAAGGTGGTTGTGCACACATTGCCTTGAAAATGCATTGCCATGCTTTGTTTGTCCTCTGCTGCCGCAAAACAGCATTCTGCAAGAAGATATGGCCGGCCGGCCATCTTCAGTGCCGATCGACTAAACATTGTTGGCCGAGATCCTCACAAATGGTCGATAACCAATTCCACATGGCTGATGTTCCTATATTTTGGCCGGTGACATCTCACAGTGCTCGGGGAGTGGTTCGGAAGCATCATTGGGACTTGTGCAGTTTTCAGAGGTGTAAAACAGTGCAAACAGAGGCAATATGTGGCATGGCAACGGGTTTCCGAGCGAGGCGATCAAGCATGCATCATTCAATCATTCCGAGGCGGAGCTACGGCGGCCTTTTTAGTTTCATAGCTTAGTTAATTTGTTTAAATTAGTTAAGGGTTTTGTAATAATTAATTAGCTTGATTAGTTAGTTAATTAGTTGGTTTGTATTATTCATTCGGACCCTCCGTCGAGAGGACGAATTTTGTAATAAGTGTGCGTGAGTGTGTGAATGCCTTCCAACCCCACGTCTTTCTCCTTTTTACTTAACCGCTTACGATGGTTAGTTTTAGGGCACATTTAGATTAGCATCCTAATGCTCGCATGTTTGCATCATTCATCTGTATTGCATGCACCAGGCTCGGCGCATCATACTAACTGCATAGTATTTCAATTCCAATTTGAATACGTGTATCGAGTTGTCGCATTCCACATGCCATTCTTAGATTGGCCGAGCCTATTTCTAGTTGCATTTTGCATGTGTTGCATTAACCATTTTAACATAGCTAGAATCATGCATTGATTACTAACTAGCTATTGTTTTGGCTCGGAGTACTAGGTAAGCGTTTATGCTTTAGCATCTTGCATGAGTGTGAGCGTTGCCATGATAGCATGCTTGTCATGAGGCTAATTGCTTAAGTGTTTAACTGCCTGAATGCCTATGGGTGAAGGTTAGATTACTTGAATTGGAACAATTCATTGAAATGCGAGTTTTAAGCCCACTTGAGGGTGGCAAAATCATGTTTTCTAAGCCCACTTGAGGGTGGCAAACCCACGTCTTAGCCTACTTGCGAGTAGCACCATCAAACCATTTTCAAATAAACAAACATGAAATGTTTTGTTCCAACTTAGGCGATCTAGTTTATACTTGTGTGTTGTGCGCATCACATAGTAATTTTAGGCTAATAATCGGAATAAGAACGCATGTGTTTTAAAAAACAATATATCATGTTTAGTACAGGCCGATCTTTGATTGGGCGAGCG
This sequence comes from Camellia granthamiana, assembly GCA_036172215.1. Taxonomy (NCBI): domain Eukaryota; kingdom Viridiplantae; phylum Streptophyta; class Magnoliopsida; order Ericales; family Theaceae; genus Camellia; species Camellia granthamiana. The sequence goes on along the minus strand of CM069905.1, from coordinate 54,422,919 downwards.
GGGGTGCTCATTGCATGACCTTCCCCAATCGTACCCAAGTTCCCGAACCGAGGCAACTTTGGTGATGACGGACACGTGGCCTTAGGCAACGAGTCAGGGTTTCTTAAATTCCCCCAAAATAAATATTTAGGTAACGACTCTGTATCTGGCAAAGCAGTCCATGTTTGGCACTTCTTTCTTAAAAATCAGTTTTCCAAAACGATTTGTCGGATTTGGACTCTTTGGTGATTTATCGGTCTCGCATTGCACTTTGCGGGATTAGATTCAGAACCGTGACATTTGAGTCCGAACTGTAGTAGCAAAGCCCGAGGGCGCGCCTACAGAGGTATGGTAGAGAACATAAGTCATTATGGAAAAAGGTGATGTGTAGCAAATATAGTGGATTTGGAGGAAGGTAGATACTTGCAATAGTGGAATCTGTTATGGTGTTTGTAGTGTGGAAGGGGATTGTATCCTCTGTTGCATCAAATACTGTTGTAGCTGAGGTGTTTGAACAAAACTTCAAACTTATCATTAGAAATGGGGAGAGGATACAGTTTTGGAATGATAGGTGGTTGTGGCTCGGCTTTTTCGCGCCCCCTTTTCAGAAGCTCATAAAGAAGCCCTACAGTTCGGACTCCCATGGTTTTGAGTTTAATTTCATAAGTGCAATGTGAAACTAATAAAGATCAAAGAGTCCAAATCCGGCAAATCGTTTTGGAAAATTGATTTTAGGATAAAAAAATACCAAAATTTGACTGCTTTGCCAGATACAGAGTCGCCACCTAAATATTTTATTTTGGAAAAATTTAGGAAACCGATGACTCGTGCCAAAGGCCACATGTCCGTCATCATCAAAGTTGCCTCGGCTCAGAAACTTAGGTACAAGAGGGGAAGGTCATCAATTGAGCACCCCCGCTCGCCCGATCAAAGATCGACCTCTACTAATTATGATATGGTTTTTTATAAACATTATGTGCTCTTATTCTGATTATTAAACTACCTTTACTATGTGATGTGCGCAAGCAAGTATAGACTAGTTTGCTCAATTTGGAACAATTCAACTCATATTTGTTTGTGAAAATGGTTTGAATTTGCCACCTCAAGTAGGCTTAAAAGTTTGCGGATTTTGCCACCAAACATAGTGGGCTTAAAACATGATTTGCCACTCAACAAAGTGGGCTTAAAACTTACATTCGTTGAATCATTCCAATTCAAACAACGAGCCTTCATCCACAGGCACTCAAGCAGTTTAGAAAGTAAGCACATAGCCTAATAGCAAGCATGCTAATCATGGCAACATTCACATTCATGCAAGTATAATAAAGCGTAAAAAGTCACCTAGTCTCCAAGATAGGAAAACATGAATTAGTGAAATATGCATGATTCCTAACTATGTTAAGTGTCTAACACAACACATGCAATATGCAATTAATAGGTTCGGCTACTAATATGACATATGGGTCGATTTGATAACATGCGGTTAAACACGTTTTTAAAGAAGATATTGAAATGACAATGCAGTTTGAATGATGCGTCGAGCCTCGGTGCATGCAATACGAATGAATGGATACAAGCATAAGGTATGCTAATTAAAACATGTCCCTAATCTAACCATCAAAAGCTAGTAAATAAAATGAAAAAAGATGTGGGGTTGGAAGACATACACGCACACACGCACACTTATTACAACATTACGCTCTCGTGAAGGTGGGTCCGAATGAAACTAGCTAAATTACACTACTTAACTAATAATTACAACACTTGGAATGAATTAACTAAATGTTCTAAGCTAATTAATTAAAACAATTAAATAATTAACTATCTACGCTACTTAAATATTACAAAGCAAACTAAGTAGCTAAATACTTAACTAATTAATTACAAAGCAACTAAGCTAATTAATTACAATATGAATTAATTAACTACTCTACTTAAATAATTATAACATTAGTTATTTAGCTACAACTAATTAACTAATCAATTTAAACAAATAGTCCCGGGAGGCAAGGGATGCCCAATGCATGATAGGTTTCCACCTGAAGAACGCCCACTGTTTTGCTTCCAATTGCCTCTGTTACATACCCCATGCACTAGTTTTCCTTCTCCAGATCAACTCTGCTCTACTTGACAAGCTTTCTGCCAAATTTTCATTGATGGCTGGTAGGCCAGAAGTGGTGGCCGGCTGGCCACCAACAAGGGGTGCTGTCCAACAGTGGTGGCCTACTATTGGCCAGTAGGCCACTGATGATGCTTTTTTTTTGCCGCAACAGAGAGCAAATAGGGCAAAGAAGAGGCATTCTCACAAGTTGTACTATGTATCACCCCTTATCATCAACACAAGCTCAAAGGAGTGATACATTTTGCCCTCAAACCATGAATCAAGCAATTTCCATGCATGATGGCTAAAGGACCAAATTGTACAAGTTTAATGAGTGCAAAACAAGACTCAAGTGCCATCACCTTATCATGCATGATCAAGGGCAATGGAGACTTAGGAAAGTGGCACATTTCATCACTTTTGAGTATGAAATGTCCCATTTTCCTTGTATTCAAATTAACGTCCGATTTGAACACATGCAATGCAACACAAAGAATACTTATCTTGCCACTTTTACTTGCCAATTTTGTTTATACATTTTAATTATCGAATCATTCTTTAATTAATTTGTCCATTGGTGAGTGTCCTCTAAGATGAAAGAAGTGTCAACCAAGGGATAATGTAAGGCAAGAGAGAGATCATGCCATTGATAATGAATCCTCAAAGAGGATTAAACCATTAAGCATGACCTTAATCTCAAGCTTAAAGGATCCCCAGCTTGAAACAACCCTCAAAAGCAAATAAAGAGTGAAGAAATGAGGGAGGTTGCAGAGCTTTAGGTGCTAATATGAAGTGAGAAAAGCACTAAAACATGCAAACAATTCAAACAAGGGGTGTCTAATGGCCTAAAACACCAAGCTTGTGAGGACTATTGCACTACAACTATGCAATACAAGACCCAAATGACTTAACCAGCCAAAAATAGAGTTACAACAGTCCAAAAATAGAGTTACAGCAGTCCAAAAAAGAGCCTAAATCATGCTGGAATTAAGCTACAAATTGCTAGAAAAATAGGCTAACACATAGAGTTATCTAGGCTAGCAAACAAGACATAAGGAGAGGAGGCTAACCCTTCCAATTTTGGATTTCAAAACATGTTTTTTGCCACTGAAAATACTTTGAATTTCAGTGCTCAAAGGCCCAAAAAAAAGATGATTTGAAAATGGGAAATAAAGGTGAAAAAGCCTTGGAGACAAGGAATAAAGAAGGTTGAGACACCCCTCTAACCTTGAGTGGCCTAAAACACCAATTTCAGCCCACAAAAATAGAGTTTTTTATGACTCAAAAACAGCCCAAAAACAGTTGAAAGATATGGAAAAACAAGTATGCAAAACAAGTGTAAAAGGGGAGTGTTATACCTCTTGAAGCAAGCAACAATTTTAGGCACAAATTCAAGTCAAAAACACCTTCTAAAGCTCCAAGAAGTCTTCAAGGGACCTCATCTCAAAGATAAACAACTTTTGTTAAGGAGGTATAGGCAAAAGTGTAGTATATCTAACCTAATGTGCACAATTTTGCACGAGAGAGAGAGAGAGAGAGAGAGAGAGAGAGAGAGAGATTTAGAGAGAGAGACTCCCAAAATTTTGCTAACCTTGAAAAATGAGAGATAGGTCACCTATATGTAACAAACAAGAGCCTCAGGTCGAAAATATCATCAAATGGACAGTTGGAACTTTGTGCAAACAGCTGGAGGTAAATATCTGCAAAATCTGAGTTTTTTTTACACCAGTGGCCGGCAGGCCACAAAAATGGACGGCAGGCCACCAATGATGGCCGGCAGACCCACTGGTGGCCGGCAAGCAAAAAACTAGTTTTTGGCCCCGACTTCAAACAAGCATATCTCCTATGTCCAAACTCCGTTTCAGGTCATTCTTAAGTCTAAATTGAAGCTCCGAAAGTCTATTTTCCAATGGTGGTAGCCTTACATCAAAATTCCAAGTGTACAAAAAGATATGCCTATTTTAGTGAAGACTGCTCAGTTTTGGTCCTAACCGGATTGATGCCTAACTTTTCCTCAACTAGTTTTCTTCCCTCCCCTCATATTTTCTTAACCTCCAAACCTCTAAATAAGGTGTTGTGAAATATTTTTCAAAGATTTCACCTCTCTTTCATTTATTTCCATTTTGTCCTTGCTCGAAACGTGCAACATTTAACAAAATGCAAGCCTCGAAACATCGTAGAAACATTTTCAAAAATATTTTGAACAAAGGTTTTTAAGGTCTAAAATAATTTTGGTCAAAATAGTTTTGGTCCAAAAAAAGGGGTGTTGAGGTTGGGGCTTGAAGCTCCTCTTGCCGAAGAAATCGAACCTTTGCATAATTTTCATCATCGAGTGATCAACCTGAGGTGCCCAAGTTTTAAGGGCGGTCAAAAATGGAGTGTCTATAGTTACCCCTCTTTCACAAAGCTCAAAGTCATGAAATGACGTGAGTGAATGTCAAAGCTCGAAGACGACCCAGCTTGACAAGGCCGTAAGACTTGGGCAAACAAACAAAATGCAGATGCAGTTGGTTGAACCAGAGGGTTGCTTACATATCCCGTTGTAAGGAATTAAACCAGCGTAGTTCAAGGGCAGGATGTAAATGATCTGCACGATGCAAAGCAATTTGAAAGTTGGGCTTACACGCTCCGCGAAGTCAACTATTTTGAAAAACCTTATGATTATGCGAGATGATGCAATAAACAATAACAGATGAAATAAGCAAGATAACAACATATGAATGAGCAGCTTCAAGCTTTCGTGCAAAAACCTGTAAAACAAACTTCAACCACGCCAAAACATAAGACGAGGAAAGAAAACACAGCTCAGGGTATACTGAGAATCGAAAATCGCTCGAGGTCACGTTTCACGCGCCCGAGATAAAGCACGCCCAAGCTCGCGCGTCATGTGTCCTGAGATACTCTAATCACGCTGAAATCATGAGAAGATGAGAAAAGCCACTTGGGTTCGTGCTTCACGCGTCCTGAAATGAAACACATCCAGGGTCGCGCTTCACACATCCTAAGATAAATTCCAAACACGCTAAAGTTGTATGAGGAAATGAACACTCTAACCATGCTGAAACCATGAGAAGAGGCCCTAAGAAAACCCTCGAGAGTGCGTTCCACGCATCCCGAGATAAATTCCAAACACGCTGAAATCGTGTGAGGAAAATGACACTCTAACCGTGCTGAAATCGTGAGAAGAGGTCCAAAAAAAAACCAATCAAGGGTGCGTTCCACGCATCCTGAGACAAATTCTAAACACACTGAAATCGTGTGAGGAAATGGACACTTTAACCACGCTGAAATCGTGAGAAAAGGTCCAAAGAAAAACTTTGGGGGCCAACGATCCTAAACGCTGCTCAGCGTAAAAGGATAAATTATACAAGACAACACAAGATGCAAATAAATGCAATAAGTGCGATGATATGATACATGTTACAAGCAAAGTAGTGTATGATGTTTTAGGAAATGCAATAAACAAGCAAAGCAGCGCTTTAGAAAGCACCTTATGGGGTGAGTGGCGATGAACCGCTCTACTCTGACGAGGATCTCCCCCTTGTGTGTCTTCGAACTCTTACCTCTAACTCATAGTTCAAAGGCCCTCAAATGCTGACAAGGGTTCTTCATGTAGAAGCCATGGATGCCGTTTTTCTTCCTGATCATATTCACAACTTTCCTTATTCTCCAACAGGGTGACAGACTAGGTTTGTTCAGTATCCAGAATTGAGACGCATACATGCTATCTCAATCTATGGGGCTGCCATACAGATTTCAAGCCGAGGATACACCACTCAGTATTTAAACCAGACTTTAGTCTCGGAAATTCTAAACATTTGTGTTCTAGGCATCGCCATTTGAACTCTAGTTTCTAACGTCGTAGTTGGTCTCCGAGGAACTCATTGCAAACATAGCCAAGATGCCTCTGGCAGGGAATGGTATTCGGGGATAGCACTTTGATTGCCATTTCGGCTGGAAGCAAGCTTGAGCTTGAGCTTGAGCTTGAGCTTGAGGCACACTCATACTCCGGAGAAAAGACAAGGCTTGAGAAGGTGCATCTAGAATGCAATCTCAGAAATTACTGAAGTTGAAACACACTAAAATGCTCCAAAATTTCCCTTTTTTCTTTTGTTTTACAGTCTGGAACCCATGTAGCTTTAGATAGGACCTTGTTCTAAAGCCCCCTCTATTGATCGAGGTTGGAACCTGCAATTTATGAAAGAAGGAATTTTGTTTTGTACATCCTGTTGCGAATGGCACGGCACTCTGAGCACAAAACAATTTATTTTTGCAACTGAAACCAAGAATGAGTTCTTAACTAGGTATTGAGCCTATGACTGACCACAGCCAAAACGACTCAACAAAGGAAAACAAAGTAAAACAACCTAAACACAAACAGTTACACTCACAACAACTCAAAACAAGAATTGAGACCAACAAAAACAACAAACACAACACTCGGATATGTTCCAATGGCGAGAGACCTCTCGGTTCATGGGAAGCCTGCTTCTCTAGGTGTTGTTTCCCACCCTTTCTTATTTGTAATTCTCACATCACTTTGGCACTCAATCTCTATTGTCTCTGAAAAGCCCTTTCCTTACATTTCCTCTCAACGCATCTCTTTATTCTTTAATATCTCTATTTTTATCCCCTCCCATGAGTGGTTAATGGATAAGCAGGAAGTTATGGGCTCTTGCCCCTAGTATTCTGCTAAATTCTCATTCTTTCACTCATAACTAGTGAGCTTTTCCCACAGAGGGGTTGTGACGTAACTGGATGTGCAACAAATCTGTAACTGACATTGGTTGACGATGCCCTTGGCCAGTTTGGATGTAATCAGACCTGTCCAGATGAGGGAGTAGAATATCTTGCTCCATTCCAGCTTGTGCTTCGCACTTGGCTTAATATCTCACTGTTTGGAGGATGAGAAAGCGTTTGGCCCCTTGCTGCTAACTTCAGCTGTGCCCTTTCTGGCAAGTACATTAATAATGGGAAAAAGACAGAAACCCTGACTCGACTGTGCCCCTAGTTCATTATTTTGACCATTTTTGTTTTTGGTTTTCTGCTAAAACAATTTTGACCAACATGAGAGTTTGATTAACATGCTTGTTTGATTTTTTTGATTTGAAATCTTGTAAGTCAGGTTGTAAGCACTGAAAAATTTCCTTTTTTGGGTCCAAGATATGGTCCAGTTTTGGAAAAATAGAATATTTTTTGAGAAAATTAGTCAGCCTCATTAAAAAAATCCTCAAAACTGTTTGCAAATGACCACTGCTCAACCAACGAGGAATTAACTCCTGAGATGCGCAACCTCAGATCTGAACTTGAATTATCTTGCAGCTGAATCTTCCAACGGAATAGAACAACCAATTTTGAATGAAGATGTGCCAATTGGACATGGATAGAATAACCGATTTGAACAAAGATCGGCCAATCAACATGGATGAGACAAGTAGGTTGAAAATGGTTGGGGCCAAACTTCAGAATGAAGTTGCTTACGTATCCCAAAGATGGGAATCAGGCCGTACGTAGTTCCGAGGTTAAGGTGCACTCGGGTATTAACACTCTCCTTTTGTGCTCTAACTTTTGCCATGGCTGCCCTTCCGGGTTTTCAACTTTGCAAGCTCTATTTTTCTTTTCTTTTCTTTTCATTATTTTTCTCTTTTCTCTTTCTTTTGTTTCTTCTCTTTTTCTTTTGTTTCCATTTTTTCATTTTTGTTCTTTTTCTTTTTTCTTCTTGCTCTAACTTTTGCCTGGGTCACCCTTCCGGGTTTTCAGCCCAGCGAGTCTCTCAAGGATAGAAAAGTTTAACTTGTTCATGTTGATTGGCCGGAGGATCTCTAAGCCATCTGAATCCAGGAGAATGGCTGTTGTTTCTGACTAAATAGTCTTGATGATGTAAAAGCCCATCCAATTGGGGTTTGAATTTTCCCTTAGTGTTGTGGATAGGAACTCGATTGTCCTTCAGCAATAATTTCTCTTCTCTCAGATTCTGGAATTTGGCTTTGTTGCCGGTCTTCATTGGTTAGCAAAATGACCCATCTTTGAACCTTTGAGCATGTCTGACCTTTTTGGCCCTTAGTTCAAGGGATGCTTCTCATCCAACTTTGCAAGCTTTCTTTGATGACATCTAACCTTCTTGATCTAACCTTCTTGCCCTTAGTTCAAGGGTTGCTTCCGATCCGGCCATACAAACCTTGTATTGTGATTAATCGTTGAACATTTTGAGTCAAGGTCCAAGGTTCGAAAGAGTCTCAAGGCTAAGAGTGATCCTATGTTGTATAATTCGGAGAGCGATTCCACGCATGTCTTCATAGGACTACACAAAACATTTTTTGAAATCGTTTAATAAAGTGACTAGTCACTCAGGCTTCTCTAAAGACAATGTAGAACCAATCTGGATTAAGCTAGGATCCTTCTCAGTACTCACATTAACAAGCATGATCTCATTCATTAAGGGCTTAGTACGCCTCTCTTTCTGTCAGTTGATCAAATTTTTGCAAATCCCGAGGAATTCCTTCCTCTTTGTTTTCAACACAATTTTGGAAATAGTTTTGAAAAACTTTAATCAATGCAATGGTTTAAAGGCACAGAAAAAGTAGGTGAAAATTACTGCCGTTTCATTCAGAACTTATGGCTCCATGATAGAAACAAACTCAGAAGAAATAGCGAAAAAACAAACAAAACAAACAGGGAAGTAATGTCCGAGTTAACACCCCTGAAATCACCAACCTCCGACACAACAAGATTGACTTGACTGACTCAATACAAAAAAGACTGACTCAATACAACATAACAAGACTGACCCAATACCCAAGTCAGAAAGTAAAATAAATAACATTCGCAAATTACTCAAAAAAGTGCGTGCCATCCACCATATCTGGGATAAAATGAGCACCATCGACAAGTGGTTCATCCTCGATCACATAGTCACATTATCCCCCAAGTTTATCGATCCAGTACCGATAGACTTTGTAGGACCTGGTGCGACGATGACCTCGTTGTCAATCAGATCTTGGACTTCATGGCGAAAACGATAATAACCGTCAGTGTCATGACTGGTTTGTTGATGGAAGGCACAGTACTTGGCAGCATTATGCTTGGCTGGAAGGAGATCCAGGAGAAGCTAACACTCAAGGGGTTTGAGATGGCCTTGTCATATGAAGATTTGGAAAGCTTTGGACAAGGTCATATAGAGGGGATTGAAGGTGCAGTTACCAGTTCTGACAAGCTTGATAGAGGACTTGGCAGGTGTTGACTGGGTTTGATGATCCTTATGGGTGTAGAATTGGAGCTGAAAGGGGCATTTCTAGTATAACATCCCTTTTTCGGGCTTACCCCTTGATTCAGAATGCTCTCACCCTGAATGGCAAAAATGTCATCCACAGTCTTTGCAATAACTGGGAGCACTTGCTGTTTGTTCAGCCCTTTGGCTTTCAAAGCCTCAATAGCCCACTGAAGCTGTTCATAGGGACCAATGCCTGCCCCTACCTTGTTCTTGCCATTTGCCTCCATTTTGCCAAGGGATTGGCCTTCTTCCAACGTAGCCCGTTCCAAGATTGAGGAGCCTTTTGACATGAAATTCCTGGTATGTGATGTGGTTAATGACGGAGCTAATATCCAAAATGCTAGATCTGCCACAGTTCTCTGAAGATCTTCAATCATGCTCTTTAGCTCAGAAGTAGTAGGTTCGTGGGTTTGAGATGATTGGGGTTCAAATGCATCCATCATATACAAGTCTATGCAAGTCCATGCTTTCTAAAATGAACACCTCAGGCTTGGGTAAATAGGTTAGAGTGATGTATATGCTGGGGTTGTAGGTAGATAGCAGTGTATGGATTAGATTGAGAAGTGGAGGTAATAGGTCAGGGGTGGCCTGAGGTCCTTTTGGTGGAGCCATGATCTCTTCGTCAATAAGATCTTGAATCTTATGACGGAGGCAGATGTAACGGTTTGTATCATGACCGTGCTGTTGATGATAGGCACAGTATTTAGCTGGGTCATATCTTGGTAGAAGAGGATTTGGAAGGGGTCAGGGTTCTAGGAGTTCTAGGTACCCTTTTTCTCGCAGCATTTTCAAAGCTTGAGAGAGACTCATGTAAAGAGAATAGAAATTTTGAGCTTGGGGCCAAGTTGAAGTGATTGGTTTTTGACATTGGAACTGCGAACAACATTCTTCTTCAACGACTCATTATCTTTCACAAAGATCCTTTGTCTGATGGCATCCTCGATTTGAACCCCCATTTCATGAAGCTTTGGAAAGGTAAACAGAGGTAGAACGATCATCTTTTGTAGCAACTTTCCATGCAGATTCCGAACAATCATCCTGATCTGATCTTTTTCGGAAGGCCTTGTAGTCATCATCGAGGCCTTCGCTCTCCATCTCGTCATGAACTCTGAGAAACCCTCCTTTAGCTCTTGGCGGGTGGCTTCGAGATCACGAGTTGTGACCTTGATCTGTGTGTTGTAGGAGTATTAAGCAATAAAGGCCTCAGCCATCTCTTCCTAGTTTTGTTTCACAGAGTACTCCAATTTCATATACCAGATTGCGGCTATCCTAGACATGGTTCGGCCGAATAGTGACAACTTCTGGGCCTGGGTCAAACCCATTGGCCTCAGAATATCAGAAAACAGATGCAAATGCACCATTGGATCTCCAGAGCCATTGAAACGGTTAATATGCGGCATCTTAAACTGCTCTAGTAAGGTAATTGCAGAATCAGTATACCCGTCCTCTATATCCGAGATGGAGTTCACTCCCTGTACTTGTTTGAATAACTTCTCTAGTTCAATGACCTTGAGGGCAGTTGGGTCAACCTCGAATTCAAACAAAGCCTCGGTTTGAGACATAGGTGCTTTGGAAGTTTGTGGTGGGATCGGCTCTGCTGGATTGCCCTGATTCTCTTGGACATTAACAGTATGGGCAGTGGCTCCAGGTGTCGAGTTACCCGTAGGAGGTGCATGAGATGCAAAATCTGCGGTCGGCTGTGGCTGTTGTTGTTGCAGCCTGTTTATCACCTCAGCCTGACAGGCTGTGACCTCGGCCTAACAAGCAGCGTCTTGCTACAGTGCTTCAATTGTTTATTGTAGGTGCTGCATGAGTTCTTTTATACTGGATAGGCGATATTGTGCCATTTAGAATCGGTGTTTGAACTTGTGTTGAACGAGAAGCAAATGACCGTTCCCAGACTTGACTGGATACTGGTGAACCAAAGGGTGACTGCTATAGACACTACACTGGTGAATCCTGCCCGACTCTCCTCCGTCTTGTACCCGGGGGGAAACTGAGGTAAACTCTGGTTGCCTCTGAACAAATTCCAACCTAACAAAGTCTATCGATATAAGTCTAGAGTACTCGGGAGATATTAGAGCCTTCTGAAGCTATGGTTCCAGGACTATCTAGCAAAAGAGAAAACAGACAGCATCTCAGCCCAATTTCACTAGAACAGATATGATCACAGCTAAATGATTATGCTCTCTACTAAGTTCAGTCCCAAAACAGATACCAACTTGGCAACTGATATGCACATCCTTGTACAGTTTCACTGTAAAGCACATACCAGTTAAATGAGAGCCAAAACACCCCTATGATAGGGTAGGGTTACCCTGTCCTAGTTGCATCAGGAGCTAGGGTTTTCACTATGCATAACAAGTGGTTTCACACAATCCTGCATTCGGGTAAGCATCCTATCCTAGTTTGGAACAGTCTCTATGGTTTCCAATATGCAACTAAGTCGATTAGTCAAAAAGGGTACCTCAGCAAGACTACCTAATATACCTCTCACACCTAACACCGAGAAGTGAAATGAGGATCAAACGGTACAGCAGTAGTCCAGATCCAAGGGTTGTGTTTCCATCATGGCAGAGCCCGCAATTGGTCAGCCTTTTGGCAAGCTTTTCCAAGCAAGCCTCCGGTAAACCGTTCAGGTGTAGCAGATGGCAAACATTGTGACTTAAGCGCACCAATGCAAATGCAAATGCAAAGAAACACATAAGTGTAGATAAAAAGTCATATCATGAGTTTAAGTCAAGTTCTCTAAATCCCCAACAGAGTCGCCAGAAACTGTGGCTTGGCTTTTTCGCGCCCCCCTTTCGGAAGCTCGTAAAGAAGCCCTACAGTTCGAACTCCTGTGGTTCTGATTCTAATCTCACAAGCGCAATGTGAAACTGATAAACACCAAAGAGTCCAAATCCGGTAAATCGTTTTGGAAAATTGATTTTCGGATAAAAAAAATGCCAAAAATTATACTGCTTTGCCAGATACAGAGTTGCTACCTAAATATTTTATTTTAGAAAAATTTAGGAAACCTATGACTCGTGCCAAAGGCCATATATCCGTCATCACCAAAGTTGCCTCGGCTCGGGAACTTAGGTATGATAGGGGAAGGTCATGAATTGAGCACCCCCACTCTCCCGATCAAAGATCGGCCTCTACTAATCATGATATGATTTTTTATAAACATTATGTGTTTTTATTCCGATTATTAAACTAGCTTTACTATGTGATGTGCACAAGCAAGTATAGACTAGTTTGCTCAATTTGGAACAATTTAACTCATGTTTGTTTGCGAAAATGGTTTGAATTTGCCACCTCAAGTGGGCATAAAAGTTTGCGGATTTTGCCACCAAACATAGTGGGCTTAAAACATGATTTGCCACTCAACAAAGTGGGCTTAAAACTTACATTCATTGAATCGTTCCAATTCAAATAACAAGCCTTCATCCACAGACACTCAAGCAGTTTAGAAAATAAGCACATAGCCTAATGGCAAGCATGCTAATCATGGCAATATTCACATTCATGCAAGTATGCTAAAGCGTAAAAACTCACCTAATACTCTAAGTTAGGAAAACATGAGTTAGTGAAATATGCATGATTCCTAACTAATATGACATATAAGTCAATTTGATAACATGCGATTAAACACGTATTTAAAGAAGATATTGAAATGACAATGCAGTTTGAATGATGCGTCGAGCCTCGGTGCATGCAATACGAATGAATGGATGCACGCATAAGGTATGCTAATTAAAACATGTCCCTAATCTAACCATCAAAAACTAGTAAATAAAAGGGAAAAAGACGTGGGGTTGGAAGACATACAAGCACACATGCACACTTATTACAACATTACGCCCTCGTGAAAGAGGGTCCGAATGAAACTAGCTAAGCTACATTACTTAACTAATTATTACAACACTTGGAATGAATTAACTAACTATTCTAAGCTAATTAATTAAAACAATTAAATAATTAGCTATCTAAGCTAATTAAATATTACAAAGCAAACTAATTAGCAAAATACTTAACTAATTAATTACAAAGCAACAAAGCTAATTAATTACAATATGAATTAATTAACTAATCTACTTAAATAATTACAACATTAGTTATTTAGCTACAACTAATTAACTAATCAATTTAAACAAATAGTCCCGGGAGGCGAGGGATGCCCAATGCATGCTCGGTTTCCACCCGAAGAACACTCGTTGTTTTGCTTCCAATTGCCTCTGTTACACATCCTATGCATTGGTTTTCCTTCTCTAGATCAACTCTATTCTGCTTGACAAGCTTTCTGCCAAATTTTCATTGGTGGCCAGCAGGCCAGAAAGTGGTGGTCGGCCGGCCACCAGCAAGGGGTGCTGTCCAACAGTTGAAAGAGATGGAAAAACAAGTATGCAAAATAAGTGTAAAAGGGGAGTGTTATACCTCTGGAAGCAAACAACAATTTTAGGCACAAATTCAAGTCAAAAATACCTTCTAAAGCTCAAGAAGGCTTCAAAGGACCTCCTCTCAAAGATGAACAACTTTTGTTAAGGAGGAATAGGCAAAAGTGTAGTATATCTAAGCTATTGTGCACAATTTTGCAAGAGAGAGAGACAAATGTAGAGAGAGAGAGAGAGAGAGAGACTCCCAAAATTTTGCTAACCTTGGAAAATGAGAGATAGGTCACCTATATGTAGCAAACAAGAGCCTCAGGTCGAAAATATCATCAAATGGACAGCTGGAACTTTGTGCAAACAGCTAGAGGTAAATATCTGCAAAATCTGAGTTTTTTTCACACCAGTGGCCGGTAGGCCGGTAGGCCACCAATGATGGCCGGCAGGTCCACTGGTGGTCGGCAAGCAAAAAACTGGTTTCTGGCTCCGACTTCAAACAGGTATATCTCCTATGTCCAAACTCTGTTTCATGTCATTCTTGAGTCTAAATTGAAGCCCCGGAAGTCTATTTTCCAATGGTGGCAGCCTCACATCAAAATTCCAAGTGTACAAAAAGATATGCCTATTTTAGTGAAGATTGCTTAATTTTGGTGCTAATCAGATTGATGCCTAACTTCTCCTCAACTAGTTTTCTTCCATCCTTTCCTATTTTCTTCAACTCCAAACCTCAAAATAAGGTGTTTTGAAATATTTTTCAAAGAGTTCACCTCTCTTTCATTTATTTCCACTTTGTCCTTGCTCGGTTTACCGAAAAGTGCAACATTTAACGAAATGCGAGCCTCGGAACATCGTAGAAACATTTTCAAAAATATTTTGAAAAAGAGGTTTTTAAGGTCTAAAATAATTTTGGTCAAAATAGTTTTGGTCCAATAAAAGAGGTGTGAGGTTGGGGTCTGAAGCTCCTCTTGCCGAAGAAATCGAACCTTTGCACAACTTTCATCACCGAGTGATCAACTTGAGGCGCCCAAGTCTTAAAGGCGGTCAAAAATGGGGTGTCTACAGTGGTTTAATGGTAGAAGTTTGAGGAATGATTTTCCTAGATTGTTTAGCGTCTCAATGGATAAGAAAGGCTCATTGAAGTTTTTCTATCAAAGGAAAGGGCAGGACTCAAGTTAGAAGCTAGAGTTTAGACGACCATTGTTAGCTTGGGAGGAAGAGGAGGTTCAAAGACTTACTTTATTCTTATCAGAGGCACCTATTCTGAATCATACAGCTGAGGATTCTTGTTCATGGCTAGCAAATAGTTCAGGAGTGTTCTCTATGGCTTCGGTATAGCAAATAATAGAGGCAGCTAAAGGGCCAATGCTTAATATTTCAAATGTTCTATGGAAAAATTCAGCACCACCAAAGGTTCAATTCTTCAGTTGGTTAGCTTGTAGAGGGAGGATAAAGTCTGCAGAGTTTATGCATCGGATTGGAGTATTGAATGATAATGTTAGTTCTGTGTGTGTGTTTTGTAAGGCAGAGGTAGAAACACCTGATCATGTGTTGCTGTTGTGCCCTTTGATCTGGAATGTATGGTCTATCTTGGTGAACTAGTGGGAGGTAAAATAGGTAACACCAGGTTCTGTGGAGGTGTTGTTGAACTGGTGGTTTGGAATGGAATGGAGGAAGAAGGAGTTAGAGATTCAGAAGATTGTCCCTTTGGCAATGTTATGGTCTGTTTGGAAACTAAGAAATGAGTGTCTATTTAAGAAATGTAATGCTGATCTTGCAGGATTGGGGGAGTTGGTGAAAGTCATAATTGCTCTATGGGTTAAGGCTAATATGAAGGGTGTTACCTACTCAGTGCATGATGTTGTTTCAAATTTGAAGCACGTCAGAAGTTGTTTGTAAGCTACTGATGTTCTTGCTATGTGGATTCATGGGAGATGTTGCTTACATGAGATTTGTTGGTGTGTGCCAATGTTATGAGGTGTAGAGATATAGCTAATGCTATTGGTGGCTGACTGGTCTAGTGTTGCTGAAGAGGGACTACTGCTGTAGTATTGCTTGTTGGTGTTGTTGCTAGTTTGGATTGGTAGATCATAGTTTTGTGTCGCTGCTATATTATTATTTGTTCTGTTGTTTTTGTTTCTTTTGTTTAGTGGTTTTGATTGGTATCTCGCAAATTTTGGGTCATGTGCTAGCAAATAATTGTGCTTCTTTTGCGATACCAACCTAGTTGGGATTGTTAAGGTTAGCTATGATGCTTTGTGCATTTTCCTATTTTATTGATGTAAATATTTTGCATGTACTGTGCTTTTTTCATCAATAAAGCTTTTCTTTTACTGATAAAAAAAAAAAAGAAAGTAAAATCATGACAGTCAATCCTCTACACTTTCGGTCAAATCTCATTTTGGTCTCTACACATGAAATTGTGATAGTCAACCCCCTGCACTTTTGCTCAAATCCCACTTTGGTCCCTACGCAAGTGTCAATGTCTCTCTTTTGTTACTTTATGTTTAAATCTTTAACAAAATCCTATCATGTGACAAAAATATGATTACGAAATTAGAGTAAGAGAGGAAAATCATCCATGTTTTCTATTAATACACTTTGTCCTATGTAATAAGCACATGAGAGTTATAGAATACAATATATATATATATGTTTGTATACTAAAAATTGGGGCGAAGAGGCAAAAAAATAGAACTTTTGAAATAAATAAAAAAAATGTGGCAAAGAAATCAAAGAGAATGGAAGATGAATAGAAAGAATATTATGTTACTGTAAAAAACATAGTTTCATGATTTTAATTTATGCAAAATCTTAGTTCATCTTCTTAATCGTTCACAATATGTATTTTGTTTTAGCCTAATACAGTCATAATTTGATGTAAATTTTGAAACAAAACCCCTCAAATATGATTGTAAAATTTTATCTTTTTTTTTTTTTTTGTTAAGATAATAGTATTTTATTAAAAGTTTATTTTATTTGTAAGTCAACAAGCTCAAATGCTAGTTTAAAAGTTTTTCTTATAGAACTTAAATTTTTTGAATGACCCATGCTAAAGCCCATCCATTAACACCACTCATCACTGCCACCCAAAACCACAACCATACTCCATCACTACTTGTCACCTACACCAAAAACCACCATTACCACCAGTAGTTGGGGAGGTGGGGATAAGGGAGGATAAAGTGGAAAAAAATGTAGGATTGCAGCAGTTGGGTAGGAGTGAGGAGGAAAGAATAAATAATCTTCCATCTTCCATGTCTTTGTATTGCAAACAGAAAGAAAAAGTATATGTTGGACCATTTTAATATTATTTATTTATTTATTTATTTTGTGATCTTTTGTCTTGTCTATGAATGGAGGTTAATCAGAAGGTCATGGGCATTGGTGGTGAGTTAATATTTTGGAGGTTTTGGGATTCTTCATTTTCTCTAGTTTAATGATCATTATTTTTGGTGTAATTTGGAAGGTAAGTGGCCTAGATATTGTTCCTCTCATTTACTCTTTTCTAAACCAACTATTTTTATACTTGAGAGATAACTAGCCACAAAATAGTATTTTTATTTTTTTATTTTTTATGTGGAGCTTTGGGTTTACCATCTTGTGCAAAGTTGGCCTGAACCATGTAACAAGTGGTCGTTGTATCCTAGAGGGGATAAATGAGAGTTTAGTGAGTGCTGCATTGGTATTTGAGTTCTTCTTACCGTAGTGGGCTTGATCTCCTTAAAGAAAACGAGATTTTCGTGCCTCAGCCTGATCTATTTGTATCTTATATTTTTTACATTATTTATCAAGAAATATAATTCTTTTGGTATTTTCACCAACAGTATATTAGAGTTCTTTTTTGTCATTTTATTTTTTTATTTTTATTTTTTTGTTACAACCATTCATTTTTCCATTTTATTAATTGTTACAAATCAAACTTCTAGAGGGTTCCATGTTTTTTTGGGTCTTTTCCCAAACCAAGCCCCTATACTAAACTATTTCCTAAACTAAGTCTAGTTTGGCTGAATTTCCCAAACTAAGCTAAAGCGTGTTTACAAAACACACTTTCAGCATGTTTCTGGCACAGGCGGACAAAATAAACAAAATCATGAAAGCGTGGTTAGAAAACACGACTTTAATTAAGAAACCGCCGTTGCTATTAGCATTTTCAAGCTTAAATAATAGCACAATTTGGAAACACGCTTTGAACAGAAAGCGTGATTTGTAACCACGCTTTTAAATCCAACAAGAGCCCCTCCTCTCCCAATCAACACCAACACCAATACCAATTTCCTTGCCATTTTTCCTGGAAACCCTTTTGGGAGAAAACCAGAAACAACTTGTTTTCTTAGGTGGTGATGGAGAATAAAAAAAAAAATGGAGAATCAGAAGGGGATAAGAATGACCCAGATCGTGATTTTGGTTTCGAACCCATTTTCCCATCTGGGTTTTCCTTCAAATGTGAGAAATTCCCAATTCCAGCAGACGAATTCAACGATTTCGAAACAGAAGAACCAGACCTAGATCTCAATTTCAGCTTCAAACCATTTTGCTTATTTGGGTCTTCATCAGACAGTGAGTGTAACTCGGGTTTTCCTTGCAATGAGCTCTCGAATTGGGGATAGAGAGATTTAACAGAGGAAAAGTGAGAATTGAAGCTTGAAGAAGAAGGGTTTAAAAGTGTGGTTAAAAATCACGCTTTCTGTTCAAAGCGTGTTTCCAAATCGCGCTATTATTTAAACCTGAAAACGCTAATAGTAACAGCGGTTTCTTAATTAAAGTCGTGTTTTCTAACCACGCTTTCATGATTTTGTTTATTTTGTCTGCCTGGGCTATAAACATGTTGAAAGCGTGTTTTGTAAACACGTTTCAGCTTAGTTTGAGAAATTCGGCCAAACTAGGCTTAGTTTGGGAAATAGTTTAATTAGGGACTTAGTTTGGGAAAAGCTTCTATTTTTTTGGCATAACTACAAGGGATTAAAGTATAATTTAACCACATATCAAGGCCATATGTTAATTTTAGCCAAAAATATTATTTATAATTTGAGATCAGTAATGTTAGGAATATATAAAGAAAACATAAAATCTGACAAATGTCACGCAAGGGAAATGATGGGTCTAACATGTCAACGCTATATTATATGGGTCTTGCCCAATGTGATATCTATATTTTATTTTGTGTTTAATCGTTTATGCACTTAGATTTATTGATTTGGTATTAAGACATTGTTTGAAAAGAAATTATTTTAGCTCAAAATTCAAAATGTCACTACAACTTGTCAAATTGTTTTCTTTATTTTTTTTTTTATATATCTTTTTATAAGAAATTTAAAAAATCACTATAAAAATTAATTTACAAATGAACCCTTTATTGTGACAATTTTACAAGATTTCAAGTACCATAAAAATGCTAGACCAAAGTTGGTACGGACTCAGAACCGCTCTATAATTTCGGGAAAAAGCTTGAGAGCTTTAAATATTAGACTCTAAAAGGGCTCTAATGAGTTGGCATCCATCCATGATGTGATGTTTGTGTCTTATTTTGTTTTTTTTTTCACTTTGACACATCACTAAAATTCAAATTAGAACTCTAAATTTAGAGCTCTGTATCATTTCCCATAATTTCGAGCCTCCGTTGACACCAAGACCACACCAACACAAACACACTTACTCTTTTTAATTTATTTATATAGAGATCCCTCATGCTGAATCAGACCTGCTTTTTTAGTCCCTTCTTTGATGCGAATATTCACAAATCTGACCTTCCCATGTACTCTACACTCTCTCTCACTTAGAGCGTGTCAATCAAATTTCACTTCCACGTTGATTTGTACGTGGGGTGCAATTTGTTTGAAATTTTTTACGACATGAATCAAACCGTGTTGTTAAATTGACTCATTTTGAGATTCGTTTTTTTATAATTTAAATAGTTTATATTTTAAAATATATTAAATAAAATATATTTGAAAAATATTAAATTGATTAAATATCGTTAATTATTTCATCAAATAACATTTGTATTTAAAAAGTAAATGACAATTATGATTTGAAGTATAAAAATGAATAAAAATTTGAATAGATGAAAGAATTAACGATATACGATTAATTTTTTTTTAACAAGTA
This sequence comes from Camellia granthamiana, assembly GCA_036172215.1. Lineage (NCBI taxonomy): Eukaryota > Viridiplantae > Streptophyta > Magnoliopsida > Ericales > Theaceae > Camellia > Camellia granthamiana. Next base: position 54,403,091 of record CM069905.1, on the reverse strand, counting down.
TATTATACTTGATGTATTCTAAAATATGAACAGTTTGAATTATTAAAACGGATCTTAAAATGAGCTTATTTGGTTGCACAGCAGAGACCTCAATTCCATCATATATTGGACATGTTTGGTACAATTTATTATAATTTTTTTTGAAAAAGATAAAAGTTAAAAGTATTTTTTGTTCTGTTGTTAGATAATTAGTTTTCTTTTGATTTATTTAAGTAGTTCTTGTCTATTAAATTAAAAAGTATAAGATATACCAAATAATCTGATACATATTTTCAAAATAAAATAAATTATAAGTAACTCATTTAAGTTATGCCAAACAATTTCATTTTTTAAAATTATGATTGGATTTGAAAATAGATACGAAGGAATTCGGTACAAAATTATTTATATAAATATATAATATTAAATATATATGTATAAATTATTAGTCATTAAAAAACTATAATTATTTATGCTGTTAAATCATATTCACTTAGGGTGTGTTTATTTAGACGGACTGGATACATTGTCTCCGGACTATTTGGTTAGACTGGATTTGTATCCTATGTTTGTTTAGTCATGGGATTAGAAGTCTGGATTGGACTATTTTTAATGAATCCAATGTTTGTTTGGAATATTATAGAAAATGATAGATGCTCAAATGACTATTTTATCATTTTCAATTATTTACTAAGTAATAGCAATATTAAACATAGCTTTAATATTTTAATTATTTTTAGTTAGATTAAATAAAAATTTATTTTATTTTATTTTTTGCACAAATAAATTTATTTTTAAAAAATTAAATATAAATAAAAATATATGTTATTTTTTAATTAAAATTTTAAATAAATTTATTTTAAATAATAATAATTAAATAATGAAATAAAATAAAAAATCTATTAGAATTTAAATAATGAAATTAAATAAAATATAAACAAAATTTTAAAATAAAACATCAATAAAATATCTATAAAAAAATATTTTAAAAAATTAAATAAATAAAACAAAAACAAAAATTAAATAAAATTATTTTATTTTTAAATTAAGACATTTAAATTTTTTTGAATTTTACTAAATATAATACATAATTAAATACTAGAGGGCAAAAATGTAATTTCATTGTCTAATCCCATGGGATGAGTTATCTCATGGTTTCTATCCCACCCCCCCAAAGGATAGGATAATCCCATATTTGTGGGACGAATAGTCCGGGGGGGACTATTAGTCCGGAGTAAAAATTTTCAAACAAACAATGGACTATTAGTCCGGTGGGACTAATAGTCCAATCACACACCCTAATTTTTCAAAACAAACACACCCTTAAAGCATTTCCAATGGACTTTTTAAATAATATTTGTTAGTTATTATAATTAGCATTATTATATTTTAATAACTTCAATGAGTTAGCTATTACAATAACTATTTTAACAAAAATTTTCAAGACGCTACATTTGAAAAGTCATTAGAGCCTCTTTAAATATTTGTGTGTATAAATAGATAAAATAAAGAAAAAATAATAACGATGGAGTACACAAATAAAAAATGAATTAAGAAAATAAAAAATATTTTTTTATTAAATTTTAACTAGTAAAAAATGAAAAGTATGATTAGAGTTCGTTTTTATATCATATATCTACATAATATAAAACGAGACTATCATAATTTTTTCTCATTTCTAAATGGCAAAAATTACTATAGTGCGCATCTATTTCTCAAGGTCTTTTACATCACATGAATTATGTATTTTGATATTATTAACAATATCACACAAAAATATTAATATGGTATAATTTTAACAAATTAATCAGTTTAGTTGAAAATAAAACAAAAAACTTAAATTTGAGGACAACATGGACCTAGTCGGTGTTCAATTTGTTATGCTCGAATCGGATTTGAGTAGACAATTTGAGATGCAAAATAAGATTTGGACGAATAGAGCAACTCTCAATATAAGTTTGTTAATATTTAAGTAATTTTTTAACTTGGTTCTGAGTAGAAGTGTAAAAATGGCTTGCGGTCTGTGGGCGACCCGAAGCCTGCTCGCGGCTTGGGATGGGCCAGGGCTTGAGCTATCGTTTTGAAGCCTGGCCCGACTCGTGGGCTCGGCCCGCTTAGCCCAATCCAATGTCCCGCTTAAAGCCCACTAAAGGCCCGGCTCAAAGCCTGACCCGCCTGAGGCCCAGTGTGTTTTTTAGTGAAAAATAATAAAATTTTGATAGAAAAAATTTTAAAAAATAAAAAAAAATGATTAGGCCCACCCAAGCGCAGGGCCAGGCCTAGGCCCACTGGGCCGACCCACCCAACGCCCAAATAGCCCTAGGGCTTGGGCCTAATTTTTTGGCCAGTGGATCGGCCAGGCCTAGCTTGAATTTTGGAGGAAGCCTGTGAGGCCCAACATGGGTCGAGGTGGGCTAGATTTACACCCCTAGTTCTAAGTTGCAATTAAGGGTTGGTTTGCATATAGTTTATTTTTTTTGATTTTTTTAGAAAATAACATGTATAAAAATAGAGAAGTAATGCAACCTAAATATGTAAATAAACTACTTATTTTTTGTGTTACCAAAATAAGCTTTAGTCGGGAAAAATTATTTGGTAATCCTATGCCTTATCATTCACAATATATTATGTCTCTTCATATGTTTCAAATATTTAATGTAAAATCATAAATTTTATTTTCTTTTTATGAATCACAACACTATTGAGGTACTATTTGGCGGTGTCTAGGACCAATTAATAATTTCTCCTAAGCACTTATTTAGTATAAGGCTACGGGATTAAAATAGTTATAAAAAAATAAAATAGACTAAAAAGTTTATAAAATAAAATATTATATTCAAATCATAATTATTACATTTTTTTTCTTACAAAATTTAAAAAAATTAAAAAATATATCTTAGATGAAATTTTTTAACCCAAAACTAAAATAGTCAAAAAAAATGAAAATAAAATACCAAACACGTCCCAAACGAACCAGGGTGCTATGTCGGTATGTTGGGAGTACATGTATCTTCACACTCTTGTCTAGCGCGTGACTATTCACTATGCAAATAAAAGAGAAGCTCGCGGCTGTTATTGTCAGATGTCAATCTAAAATCTTACAGTAAAGGCATCCCTTGATTTTCTCTCTCCTGTCTGCCTCTCTCTTCTCTCTAGCCCATCTGTAAAATCCTTTTTAACAGCACCAAGAAAAGAGTATCATATACGCTCTAAATATTATATATGAATATAAAATTTACATAAATTATATAATGGCCGTCTGATGAAGCGGTGAGAAAGTTATTATAATTTATAATTTAATAATTTATAACTTATAATTGTAAGCATAAGTTAATTTTTGACTTATAAATTAAGCTTCTCCTCCTCCATTTAAAGAATAAATTGATTTTTGACTTACAAAAAGTTATAAGCTGTATTGTTAAGCTGAATATAATATATCAAAATAACTTAAATTAAGTTAAAACTGAAATAAACTGAAAATAAGTCCTACCAAACAGAGCTAATATGTATTTTATAATCAGATAACAAATTTGATAAAATATTTAATAAAATATTTTGGATACTTAACATTTTTTCCCATGAAAAGCCACCGAATTCACACAGGTGTGAAACCACACCTATGTAAACCAATTGAACTGTCAAAAAAAAAGAAGCTAGACTCACCATTGTAAATTTCACATTTTTTGTGTAGCCTTTATTTCCTTCATTTTCAGGGGGGTTTGCTGTCAAGACCGACCTTTCAACCATTCAAAGTTCTCTTTTTTGTTCTCATGTAAAAAAACCTTTCATTTGTGTTTTGAACTTTCTCTCAAATCAAGATTCAAGAATCCTTTTTGCATCGCAGCCATGTCTAGTTTGTTCCCCCAGAATTCAAGTTTCTCACCTGCAAGAACTGCTTCTCCACATATAAGGACCAACCCAGATGTTGATAGGTATATTATATGATCCTTTTCGATTCGATTTCGATTCTAATGATTGGGTAGTTTTTGATGAGTTCATTGCGTTGATTGATTTGGGTTTTATATGTTTCTGGGTATTCTTAATTTCTTGTAGTCAGTACTTGGCAGAGCTCTTAGCAGAGCACCAGAAGCTTGAACCTTTCGTGCAAGTCGTTCCCATATGCAGCCGACTGTTGAATCAAGGTTGGCAACTACCTTTGGTTTTGGATCTTGTCTTTCTATGTTTCTATTGGGTTATCTTGTTTTTTGACTAATTTCTATAATGGTTCTGTTATATTATGAGAGAGAGAGAGAGAGAGAGAGAGAGAGAGGATTGGGATTGTGCATGAACCAAATTGGCTGCCAATTGGTTTTCTTGTTTTCAATTTTTTCCAGTTGAAGTTTGAAGGGATATTAATTTAAATTAAGGTTATGATTTGTGTTGCACATGTATTTAGAATTAGAGATTCTTGAATATTTATCCAAAAAAAAGAAAAAAGAAAAAAGAAAAAGGAATTAGAGATTCTTGAAGGGTGTTTGTGTAATGGCTTAACAAATTTTGGTATTTGGTGTTTCTATGTATTGTTGATCTCAACGAGCTTGAATCGATTGACACGATTGTTATCATCACCTTGTGTTCGACATATTGACTCTATGTCATAGCCAATCTCTTGCAGTGGTCTCTAAAATCAAGTGTACTTGCTTGAATTACAGATTGTTGTCATCACCTTGTGTTTGACATATTGACTACTCTATGTCATAGCCAATCTCTGTGCAGTGGTCTTTGAAATCAAGTGTGCTATCCCTCAAAGAGTTGATTTTAGTTAATGGATTGACTGTAATTATTGTTTTGAGTGTTCCATATAGTTTTCACTTGTTTATTACCCCTTCTTTTGATTTAAACTTGGTTTTTATTTCTATTATAGGATATTTTGTTTCATTTCTCCTTTGTTATAAATATAATTGTATAGCCCTGTTTCGAAAATAATTCAAAATTCCAAGTTATTGTAATTTGTATTTATATCCTACCCACAAAAGGAAAAATATTTCATTGCTTCTAATGTTGACAGAGATATTAAGGGTTTCTGGCATGATGTCCAACCATGGATTTAATGACTATGAGAGACTGCAACGTGGAAGCCCTAATCTCATGGCTTCTCAAGACATAAAGCCAAATCTTGGAGGAACAGGTATAGGTGGATGGAGTGGCCATCCACATGAGGTATGTACACGCAAAGTCATTCATGTTTACTACCTCGAATTACTTAAGTGATATCATCTGTTCTGATTCTTCAATCGGGTAATTGTGTTTCCGCTGGTTTAGATTTTACTTACCATAATTGTGTGTGGGCTTGCACAAGTTATTTGTGTACCTAGAATTTTAATGGCCTTGAGTCATAATCAAGAGACATATACAACACGAGATGTTTGTGCTTATAGAGAATTAGCCCTATTTTGTTCATAATATTAACTTATTGACTTATGATTTGGACCATTTGCTTTGTCTATGTATGCCATTACGCTGTGTTTGGCTGGGGGATTTGGAAAAGGCAAGGGAAATGGTGTGTGAAACTAGGTGAAATATAAGTATATTTTATTCACATTTCACCTATTTTTTCCCTTTCCCATTCCAAATTCCTTTCCAAATCCCCTAACCAAACACAACATTAATATATAAAAATTTCCAATTGCTCCCTTCTAGGAGCTTGACAACCATTCTAGAACACCCATAAGACCACCGAGCTCACTAGGTCAATTCAGTGTATATCCACACTGCTGATGCCTCCATGTTTTTAAGCTCAATGGTTACATTAATTTGTATGGAAAGTGATTTACAAACAGAATTTGTATACATAAAGTGCATTTAGAATGATGCAACAGCGGCATGCTTGTAATTATATGACATAATGGTGGGTGTTTTAACTAGAAATGAAATGACCATATAATACCATGTTGTTTTGTATGGAATTTCCATACAGAAATTTTGTTTGTATAGCATCACCCTATCTGTGTTATTGGTTCATATATCATATCAAATAGTTGTCCCTTGTTTATTGTATGAGTAAATAACCAAGCTATTGCAGTTTCTTATACAGCCCCTGATTTTGGTGTTGTTAGCTTTCTTAACTTTGTACTTCATTTAAATCAAAAAAGCTTTGTACTTCATCAGTTTAAAGCAGTCAAATTTGTGGTATGCACTACATCCCCATAAATTTTCAATTGAAGTATAATAAGAACCGTCGTTATTATATGAAGTATGCATGCCCTGTGATTTTAATTTACAATTGACTTTATTGAGAAAGCTGCATAAATCAGGGACCTAAGAGCAACTCATGCACTAGTCAAAGTTTTAAAAGGCTTAACGGAGGTTCGCCTCAAGGCTAAGGTAAAACTCATCAAGGCTTTAATTTTTAGGCTATACTCCCCTAAGGCTTGTGCATCGCAGTCTAAGATATACGCCTTTGGTGCGCCTTGTTCGCCTTTTGCTCATAAGAATATAAAGAGCACGCACATGAAGAGGTTTTCTGAGGCTCTTGTTAAACATAGTCTAGTAGATGGTTTAAACATAAAAAAGCAAAAAATAAAAAAGAATCTCTTTTGCAACTATATGTTATAGGAGTAAATGATCAATCAAGAAAAAACACAAAATTAATGCTCAAGTGAGAAACTCAATCACTAAAGTTAAGAATGTCAATTTCACTTTTAATGAAGGCAAGCTTCATTCTCTGCAATGAAATGTTTAATGCCTTAAGAAAAAAAAAATATTTACACCTATATATTTAATTTTTATTTATTTATTTTACCATTTTAAAATATTTAGTTTATTTACTAAATATTAAAATTTAAATTTTGAAATGCAACGTCTTAAGGTATACGCCTCGTCTCATGAGGGGTAAAACACCTTGACTTACGGATTCGTCTTTAAAAACTTTGGCACTAGTAATCAATATCAACAGGAGAGTGATTTTTTTTTTCCCTCTCTTTTTCTTCTTTTTATTTTCTTTGGTAATAATAAAATTTGGTGTGAATTATACTTTTAACACTAAAGTATGAGTCAATTCTCACTCTGGTCCTTAAAAGAAAATAATCTATCAAACAATTTCAATGTGGTCTAATTTGTAATGGATGTTTAATTAGCAGATGGAAAATGCCACGTAGAATTGTGTTAGATGTTATAGAACTGGATAAGTACTGAACATTGAGCCCTGGGTCTAATGGGGAGTTCAGGAGGCCTCCCCGAGGGTTGGGGAGTTTGGGAGTTTACCCCCTTGGTCTGATTTTTTGGGTACTTTGGTAATTCTTTTGTTGCTTTAACGTTGCCCTAATTTCTATGAGCAACACTTGTATTGTGTAAGAGATTTGTAATCATTTTCTGATCATAGTGAACTGTGGGTGAACCGCGTAAATTTTTGTGTTCTTGTGTGTGTGATTGATTGATTCAATTCGTTTCATCTTTCTTGCTTACTATTTTGTCCCACCGATTCCGGTTAGGAATTGTTGATTTCCTAACACATTGTCTTGACCCCCCTAACCTAAGGGCAATATGTGGAATTATGGGGAAAAAAAAAAAATCCCTCACACCAAAAAATAAAAAATAAAAAAATAAAACAAAATAATCATTAACCAATTGAATTTTGCCACATCATTGGAGAGTGGTGTAATTCACCGCACTAAATCATATCAACCACCCCCTCGCCACTTTTCTTTTCATCCTTACCGTAAGCCTAGCTACCCAACCCAACCCCTACCTCCCTTTTCCCTACAGTGCCATTACTTTTATCCACTTACCATCTTCCTCCTCCTAACCCCTCATTTCGATCCCCGTGCTGCCAACCCCCACTACATCGAACCCCACAACCCCTCTCCTTCCACAAGTTAACCCACCACCAACACCTTTTCTTTCTCTCATCTTTTTCCCCCATCTAGCTCCTGCCACCACCAAGGCCCCTCTTCCCAAATTGACACCCTCCTTCACCCTTGAGACCTCCCTCTATCTTCGTTCTCTAACCCATTGCCACCCTTGAAAAGCCCCTCCCTTACCCCCTGCACCCACCTCCACCTCGGAGAGCCCCCTCCACCAACCCTCTCTATACCCACCCCCACCCCCACCCCCACCCTCACCCTCACCCTCACCCTCAAACCCAAGCCCTAACTTCCCTATTCTCTCATGTTTTTGTTGATTCTTGGTTTTCATTGATCTTTGGTCTAATGTGTGCAATTTTTTAGATAGAACTTGTGAGGAATAGCCTATAATGGAGAGGATCACATTGACTTGTTGGTTTGATTTTCCATGGAATGTATGTGAGAGTGAGAGTGAGAGGTGTGGCTAGTGAACAATGGTGGTGGGAAAACATTGTAGAGGCGGGAGACAAAGAATATAAGTTTTTTTTTTTTATATTTTAAATACAAGTATTTTATACATATATATACATATATTTTTATACATAATAAAAATATACTACGTAATGTAAATTATGTATATGAGATAAATGCCCCTAATTATTAGTCATGTGTCTTGCAAATGGTTGTCTCCTATCTAACAATTGAATAATTGTTAGAGTTTGGATCACATTGAAAACATTTGATAGTTTAAGGACTAAATTGGGGGAAAAAATTCCTTAAGAACCAAAGTGAGAATTGGCCCGTACTTTAGGAGAGCAAAGTGTAATTTATTGTAAAATTTGAGAAAAGGAAAGTATAATGTCTTTCTGGACAGAAGTATGGTTCAATTTGCTTCAAAACTTTTATGATCAACTTGTTGCTTCTATTGAGATTTCTTTTCCCCACCTTTTTTTTAAAAAAAAGAAAAAAAGAAAAAAAAAAGAAATCTCTTTTTCTAATTAATGGATTTCTCTAAATAAGTGTAGCACTAATGTCATATAACACTATGGATTTTAATAACGTACTCCTAAATTTCATTTACTTCTCTTTCATAAGATATCATTGATTATAGGCTACACTGTTGTATGCACATCGGATACATATATACAATGTTGGTAGTTAGATGCCCATGTCAGTGAGCTCTCATGATAAGCATATGCTGGTTACTAGCACACACGTGTGAAGGCAATCGTCTTTTCAAGACATTTGCATGGGAAAGAAGAGGCATCATTATCATCACTATCATTTTTTACTTCACCTTGTACAAAGAGGGAGCATATGTATTTAAGTGTGAGATGTATTTCACCTGTACATGAGAATGAGGGGGAGAGAGAGAGAGAGAGAGAGAGAGAGTGGAACCTCGGCTCTCATTGTTAGTCTTTCTCTTGGTCTCTCCCAAAAGGCCATAATCTATGTGCTTTAAAATTTAGAGTGTGGAAAATCAAAGAGGCTCTTGCAGTCTCTTTGACAGGTTGGTGTTGCATACAAATGTGAAGGGTCATAATCATAGTTGCACGAAGCGGGGGGCGGGGGAGTGAGGGCCATATAAAAGAGTTTTGAGGCTGGGAGTGGAGGTAGGGGTGGGGGCAAGGAACAAAGCTCCTATAGGAGTTTCCTGCTACTAAACTCATAATCAAGCAAGACAATTTTGTGGGATATTTTGCTAGAGAGGTATACAACATAATCCCTATGTATTTTTGTTACATATAAAATTAGAAGATGCATAATATTTCCTAAAAATGTCACTAAGGTTATGTACTTTACTTAATGACGGAGAAGTCCAATTGTCACCATGTCATCTAGCACAAGGCCTTATGAATAAACTCTGGATACCCATAATCATCACAAACCATGCATATTGATTAAGACGTACTATTTTGCGCTTGTGAGAGTCAAACATAAGAATTTTAGGAATTACCCAATAGTGGAGCTCCCATGTTGAACCTCTTAGTCATCGGGCCACCCCGTGCGGGTTATATATACTTAATTTATAATGAAAAAAAAAAATAGTTTCTATTTCTATTGGTTAGGTTTGTACCCAATCTACCTCTCTCATATCTCTATCAAATAGACTAAACTGGGTGTAGTTTTTTTTTTTTTTTTGATTGAAAGTGTTAGTGTGTGTGTGTGAGAGATTCAATTTAGAGAAGGGAAAGAGTTAGGGAATGAATTAGACTTCATTTCCTTTTATATTGATAATACTAATTACAAGAGTGCCATAAGGCATAATATATGGGCTAGCCCATTATACCAATCAAGGGAATAAATAAGAATAAAATACAATCACTTATTTCCTATTCTAACTTATTTCCTATTTTAACACTCCTCCTCAAGCTGGTGTGAAGATATCTCTAATGCCCAGCTTATTGAGAATGCCATGAAATGGTTTGCTCCCTAGCCCCTTGGTGAGAATATCAGCTAGTTGGTCTCCAGTCTTCACAAATGGAATACATATGATGCCATTAGTGAGTTTTTCTTTGATGAAGTGCCTATCAATCTCCATATGCTTAGTTCTATGTTGAACTGGATTATGAGCTATGTTGATTGCGGCCTTATTGTCACAGTATATTTGCATGGAGTCAGTCTGATGGATTCCCAAGTTTGCCAACAATAGTTTAATCCACAGTAACCCCGACAGCCTCGTCTAACCCCGATAGCCTCCACCCAGGTCTCCCAGTCCTTTCTCTCCCTTTGACAACCATCACCCAGGCTTCTCTCTTCCTCGACAGGCCTCTCCAGCCACTACCGAGGGTTTCCAGGGGGTTGACCAGCCTTCTTGCTGGTCTGGTCGAAGTCGCCAGGCCCTCTAGGGTCGCCTGGGTGGTCGCTGCTCTTTGAAGTACTCTGGTGATGTTATACACAGTCTTCTGGTAAGGTAAAAACAGTACAGAAGCAGACCAAAAAAAAAAACTCTGGTAATGTAAAAAAAACCACATTGGATTCTTCATTCTTTATGCTTTTCTAGTTACTGTTGTGCTTATTACTCCATCTCATCTTCCGGATTTGTGATTGGTATCATGTTTGAGGAATCGTGTTTAAGGAATAGTTAGTAGAGTCTCCATGGCGGATTTGACCAATGAATCTACTACCTCTTAGCCATCTTAGGGCAAGAGTTCTGTTCTCCCTTCCACTATGACTGATAACCTCCACACTGGCCTTAGAATCACCACCTCTCTATTCAATGATCAGAATTATCTAGCGTGGTGATAGAGTCTGACTATTTTCTTGAAGAGCAAGGGAAAAATGGGATATGTTAATGGGCGGGTTCAGGCACCCAGTATCACCGACCCTCATTATGACCAGTGGGAGATTATCAATTATCTGATTATAGGCTAGTTGATCCATTTTATGGTTCTGGAGATTGGAGATGGCTACTTGTCTATGGACACTACTCAGGATATTTGAGAGGCTGTAGCAGCTACTTACTCTAGGAAGGGAAACTTCTCACAGGCTTTCAAGTTACATCGCTCCATTGAAAGGTCAGTACAAGGTAAACAGACTATCCTCCAGTATTTTACCTTCCTTAGCAATGGATGGAAGTGGCTTGATCACCTTCAGGATTACAAGCATGTCTGTCCCACACATAGTTCAAGTAGTAGCTTTAATTGGTGTAACATCAAGCTGTGTTGGAGCTCAACAAGCACCTAGCCACAGATCCTTATCTTTAAATTCTTTATATTGCATAAAATTGCAAAATCAAATAGTGACTTAAGTTCTGTAACTATAATCTAAATTAATATGGCAGCATATTATAGGTTCAAGATTATCAGATAGCAAGGCAGTTTTCATAAAAGAAATAATCTTCTTCTACCATTTTTGTAATAGTATTGATTAAAGTGAATGTCCATCTCTTTTCTGCATATAAAATGCTTCAAAGTTCATTACGCCTGACAGCAATAGCAATAACTGGTTGTTGTATAATGGACTTTGAGATTAGACAAGTTAAACTCAACCTTCCTATCCTAATACTTGTTCCCCCAACCCCCCTTTTCTTCCTGTTGATTGGTCTCTTCATGGAAAACCTAGGACTTTGAAAGTAACAGACAATTGGGAGAAATGATTAGCTAACTAGTTGATGTAGTGATAGTGACGACCAAAGTTCATAGAAATATCTCCATTATGCCAACTAATTGATTAAGTATCAATGACCACATTTAACAAATGGTAATTGTTTTTGATACCCAAATTAACAAAGCTTATATCCCACTTTTTGGAGTCAATTATCTATGAAAAATCTAAAAATTCCCGAGATATTGATTTGTGATTATATATCAATTTTAAACAGTAAATAACAATCCAAATCAAACAATCAAAGATGAATTGACACAACGATTTAACATGGAAAAACCACAATAGGAGCGCTTCCAATTGTGATAAAAAAATCACAGACCAAAATCATAAAATAATCCACTAAAAAGACAAAAAAAAGAATTACATAAGTGTGCTGTCAATTACCTAGCGAATCCACATTCAAATTGAACTGACCCTAATGTGTCTCTTCTACCACCATCTTTGCCTTAGAATTTTCTTGCCCAACCTTGAATCCACAACGTTGATGTTGAATCCACTACGATGAGCCACTCCGGAATCCATCAAAGCTTCAGGCCCAAGTTTCTCAGAATCCACCGAAGAATAACTCTCTCTTTTGTGAATAAAAGGAAATAAACAAACCCCTTGATAATGTTGATATAAAGTTCATGGATCCATTAATCATTCTTAAATCATCAAAGAAACACTCATAAATCACCATCCAATATAAAACACTTTGTTTTTTTCTTCCTCTCCAAAAATATGGACGGCTTAGAACCTAAAAACAACGAACAATGCACTTTATAGAAAATAGGATCGCGTAGACCGCTCGAACGCATATTTCACCACTTGAGCAGTGTGACTAAAGGCAGTGCAAAACATATATGCTGACCGCTCGTGCAACTTTCACCGCTCGAGCGGTAAAACTTTCTTCCCAGAAGTTCAGACGCTCTGCAGAAGTACTGGATGATCCTTTTCTTTGCTTGAGCACGCAAATGACCGCTCGAGCGATCAAACAATTTCGACTGCGTTTTTGCTTTTTGCTTCGGGGTATTGTCCCTCGACCTTGCCTGGGCGCTGTCCTAGACCTGTCATGGAGCGCTATCCCCTGAACCCCCGCGAGCTGACTAGGTAGCTCGATCCCCGTACTTAGTCAGTGAAGTGGTAAATATGACATTACAAACTCCTCTGCATAGGTACAATTTGAGTTGGATTCGCATATAAACACTCACATCTTCACTGAAACATAAGAGCGAATAAAATTACAATTGAATGGAGTTTTGTCAAACGGGATTGTCAATTACAAAAACCTTACAATCTAGATTCAATAGAGCCGTAGGTCTATATGTGTTATTAAGTTGAAGTTGAGAATTGTACGATGTGGAAAGTTCTTTGCTCCCTAATGATGTGATCTCCAATGATATATCTCACAACCAGCATGTGATCTGCCAAGTTTCTAGCTGTAATCTGCTTTTCAAGCTACTCAAAAAGTTCGAGAAGTCAATAAGAAAGCCAGAAGATAACCAAGGAAAATCTAAATAAATAGCGAAAGAGGAAGAAAAAAATAAGGATAAAAGGGAAACTAGAGCATTTATACAAACTAATGTACCTATGCACTTGTGGAATAGTAAAATTCTAACCTAGTGCCGTTTTTTTTTTTGCTGAAAGGCTAAAATCAACCTGATCCAGGCCTTTTGGATGCTTGGTATTGGCAACCTAGCCTTTCATTTCCATAATAGATTGGAGATCATTATCCATACACATTCCTTTTGATATACAAAAAAGAATATTTTATTGGATAAAGAACAGAGGAACTACATTGGTCCTTGGGCATATGTATCATTGAATCCATTGTTTGGGTATGTAATTTACTTTAGCTTTTTAATTGATTGCTTGGGTCAACTCCCACATTGTTGTTTAGTTGCGGTAATATTTAGATATGAAGCTAAAATGTTGAGCATCTCAGCCATTGGTGGGGATTTGACCAGCATCCACTCCCCAATTGTTGTTCACCCATCATACAATATATTGATCCAAAGAACTTGCTTTGCTTTGAGCTTTTATGTCATCCATTTCTGAAGTGATGCTAGGCTGCTTCACACAGATGCACCTTACTCAGCCACATGATGAACATGTTTTAAGCTAACTGTAGTCAATTTCAAAAGCGTCTGCTCCCACATGTTATTATATAGAATCCCAAATGTGACTCATCCATTCATTGTTTCCTCTGTATTTTATTTTATTTTATTTCAGTTACAGAGATATGTGCCCTCAATAGGTGGTTGAGGTACACTAGCTGGATGAAAATTTAAATATATGTAGCACCCATTTATTTCATCCTCGTACCTTTTTACAAATGCTCTTGTTGAGTAATGAGCAACAAGAACTCTCTTGATCTGTTTCTCTAATTTTTTTTTTATGAAAAAAAATGGCTGCTTTATTTCCATTTCATGCTTTTCTATATTTTTCTTTAAATATGCAACCATGGTTCCAGTTTTAATAAATCTGACATTCATTATGCAGCATAGGTTTAGTGCACCGCAAGGGATAATGGACTGGCACGCAGCCCCAGGAAGTCCAAGTTCCTACATCGTGAAGAGGATATTGCGCTTGGAGATACCGGTGGACAGCTATCCAAATGTAAGCTATGTGACATTGTTTTGATAAAGTATGATTCCTGAAATTATTCCCATTATCAGAAAGTGCTTAGGCTGACTACATTGCTTGTGAACATTAGTTCAATTTTGTTGGGCGGCTTCTAGGTCCTCGGGGCAATTCCTTAAAACGTGTGGAAGCTTCAACAGGTTGCAGAGTATTCATTAGAGGAAAAGGTTCAATAAAAGACCCTGACAAGGTTATATTTGTTTCCAACTCTTAAAAGTTTATGATTACAAATATATTTAACCTTTAATCTCGAGTTAGGTGGAGTTTGGCAATTGTTTTTTTACTTTTTTGCTTTTTTTGAATTTAAAAAAGCTGATGCGTTTGATAATTGCTAATTTTTATTTTTTTAACCGTTGGCTTTTTTAGGTTTTTAGTAGTTTTTTTAGCTCAAGTCAAACAGGCTATTGCTTTTTGGCTTATTTAGCCAAAAAGCAGTTTTTTTAGCATATGCCAAATGGGGTCAAGTCAAACTTAAAAATTTGAAGATGATTTCTAGTACAAATTCCTTCTATTATCATATATATTCAATTATTGGTAGTGGGTATCCTCTTTTTGGAATTTTAACTTTTACAATCATACCTTTATGTATTCTGAAGGAGGAGATTCTACGGGGAAGACCAGGCTATGAGCACCTGAATGATCCACTGCACATTTTAGTAGAGGCAGAATTACCCGCCAATATTGTTGATGTACGATTGAGACAGGCACGAGAAATTATAGAAGAACTGCTCAAACCTGTGGTACTTATTTCTCTCCTTCCACACTTTTCGATTCTCACACGTTAATAATGAGCAATAAGGAAGTGAATAATTACCATCAAAGACTCGAATGAATATTTCAATTTCTATGTATTTCACTTAGGTTTTACCTTTTGCTATGTTTCATAATGACTTCTAAATATGTGAAGTACCCATGCAGGACACACAATGCTTGGGATAAGGGATTTTTATCTGACATGTGGCTAGAGCCTAGACACTCTGCCAGCAAGCATGTTTAGTAATTTGAGTTTTCCATATAATTATATATAAAACTCTCACATCATGCATGAAATGCTTCCCATCACCTTGTAAAATTCATTTCACCTTATAAAATAAAACAAGAACTTAATAAATATGAATATTTTGGTGTACCCTCATGTCTGTGGATTTGGAATTAGATGAATCTGATGTTTAGACATATACCTACACCCAACAACTGTGCCTGAGTCGATGTAATGTAGACCTTTTGGAGTTCAAAGGGAGTAACGTTTATGTTTACATTCAGAGCAGAAATCAGGATAAGGAAATTAAGAACCATCTTTTTCACTCTTTTATAAGTTACTCGTATCTAGGGTTGAAAGACAAACCATTTTGAGGGGTCTCTTATGATTCTTAACGGATCATGTAGATGCCTATTTTGAATTAGGGTTTTTAGTCTATTAAGGTTGCCTTGTTATTGTTAGCCTTGGATTGTTGATATGGAGTATTAGGCTGTGTAGCTGTTTGTGTTAGGGCTATAGCCATCTTCTTGTTTTCTCTCCTCTTTACAGCATTCTACATCAATATCTTTGCGAATGCATTTTGTAGGCCGTTCTTGCATTCATGTGAACATACATCGTCTGTCCTTCATGAATGGATAGATTCATACTCACACTTTGCATCTTCAATTGCAGGACGAGTCACAGGATATCTATAAAAGGCAACAGCTAAGAGAACTTGCGATGCTAAATTCCAATTTCAGAGAGGAGAGCCCTCGGCCAAGCGGAAGCGTCTCTCCTTTTGGTTCCAGTGGGATGAAGCGTGCCAAAACTGGTTGGTAGCTATGGACCTTTTTAAATTCTCCATGATGGTCTGTCTGGGAGCCCCGTTGCTGCATCTTCACACCGTACTATACCTCTCAATAAATCTTTATTCTCTATAGCTTTCAGGAGTGAGCTAACAAATGTGGCCGGGAATTTTAATGCAAGCAAGAGCCTCATTCGACAACATAAGCACAGGGAAGAAAGAAAAAAAAAATTAAAAAACATTTGTTATATAGCTTTGATGACTGTAGTTGGCTGCTGTTGCAAAAGTAGAACAATTATTGCATTTATTTGTTAATAACATTGGGGATATATTTATTTTATTCGGGTTGTGTTGGAAAATTGTTGATAGCGTGCAATATCTGGACATTGGAGGATTGGGTTCAGGGAGGTGTGTACTACATTTAATTTTCATTTTATATATCGAAATCGAATTTGAGGTTGGAATTTTTTTTCTTTTGCAGCTTTGCTTCTGCAAATATTCAGTAACTAAAAACATAATTAGGATGGGCAGGTAGGTGCGGAATTGGGTCGATGGTAACCCTTAGCTTCACCACTTGACATATAGTATTTACCCATCATTATTTTTTTTCCCCATACAATAAGACGTTAGAGGTTAGTAAGTTAGATTATAACGAAGGATCGCAATTATTTCATCGATTCGAATTGTAAACTTCTAACCTTCTCAGAGTCTTAAGAGACAGTTATATAGACCATTAGACTAACTGTCTTGTCCACACTTTTTGTCTAATTACTATATTTATTGGTATTTACTTATTAAAAAATGTTTTTTTAATAAATAATTATTTTAACATTTGTTATTCATATAACATTTATGCAGTGATTTACAGTTTCAATGAGAGAACGTGATTTAACTCCATGAAGTCGTGATATTGTTACACGGGTTTAGGCTGATTTTTATGAAATACAAAATGTTCATTGACTGATAAGAAATTAATTGGCACTTTGACAATTCCAAATATTTAAGGATTGTACGTTTTGTTCTAGATTAAACAAAATAATTGAAGTTTTATTTGTCTTATAGTATGATTGGGCTAACAATAAGTGTTGGTGCAAGTCTTCTCTGGGATAACGATGTTGATAATAGTACTTCAAAACAAAGCCTGAGTTACACTTTGAGTCGCTTTATGATTGTCGTTTTTCTAAAGACAATATTTGTTTCCACCAGATGGTGTGCATTGGATTAATAGCAAATCCACCTTCAAGATACAACGAAACTGATCTAAAGATCTTCTGTCTGCATTTACACAAACGAAGACATCAAGGTATGATATTTTGTTTCTTAGAAAACATAAAGTTGTTGATTGAAAAATCAAAATCAAAAGAAAGAGAGAATTGAATTTTAGACTCGATTTTTGAAATTTTTAGATGTTTTGAATGGCCTGATCCCATGTCTATTTATAGGATCGGAAATCCCTGATCGCACCTGATCAGATCTAACCTCATCAAACGCCACACCTGTGTGCTTGTGTGAATGGTTGCAGTGTATGAGCATATACTCTAGCACCTTTTTCACAATTCTTTATTCAAAGAAATATTCTATGTAAGTGTTCATTAAATTATCTATTTTCTCTCATCTTTTCAACGTCGGACAAGTCACAAAGCTAAAAGCGTTTTTTAAGGAAACAAAGAAGGTTTTTGAAAACATTAAAAAATAAATCTATTTTTGTTTTAGAAAATCCCCAACATGAACTTCAAGTATTTTTTTTTTCCCAATAAATAAGAGAGTATTACATTATGAAAAACCTTGCAATTAAAAGGAAGAATGGGCCTTCTCATGGAAATGGATGTGCACGGTAAGGGCAAATCACCAATGATGCATGCGAGATGGTGCGGCTCCGACCCGCGAGCAACTAGAAGATTTATTTGTTTTTTTTTATTATTTAATAAAATTATGGGCAAATTACATATACCCCTCGAGGTTTAGCAAAATTACAGATACCCCTGAGATTTGAGAAATTACAGATATCTCCCCTGAAGGTACTATTTGCATAACAAATTACGGGGTAAATTGTTATGAAAATATAAACTTCAGGGACAATTTGTTATGAAAATATAAACCTCAGGAGGTATCTGTAATTTCCGAAATCTCAGGAGGGTATCTGTAATTTAGTTAAACCTCAAGAGAGATATATGTAATTTGCCCTAAAATTTATTTAGTTTCCTAATTCTATTAGGCTAGGTTTAGATTTCTTTTATTAGAAATACATGTTAAACTCATTGTGATGGGAGATCTTTGATTCAGCCATTTTATAATACAGAATTTTCGTTTCGTTTTATGGAGTTCTAGTTTTCTTTACTACGGCTAGGGGTGAAACCTCAATGAATTGTTTTTAAGTATTTTTATGATTCAATTATAGTTTTTATTGTTAGATTATATTGATTGATTGATTTAATATTCTAGGTAAAGTTTTTTATTTTGTATAATTGTTTGTTCTATCATAGACTCCGGACAAACTAGAAACTTAGAATTCCCTACGTATCAAATAATTAGATTTTTATGGTGTAATTAATCAATCTTTAGAGATATTATTTTTATAAAATAATTATTTTATTTTTTGATTGGAAATACCCTTTTTGTGATTTTCAATTGAATTATACAAATTGAATCATAAATATTTTATGAATAAAATATTGGTGATAAATCCTTAATGCCTTAGTACTTTCATATGGCTAATTCTTCAAATTATTTTTAATAAATTATTTTATCAAATCTTTTTCATTCAACTTTATTTTATTTTATTTTACTTTTGATCACTTGGTTCTTTATTTGAATATGCCAATACCGGTGAATTCGACCTCGGACTTACCGAGATTTTATTACTTCGCGAGAATCTGTAATATTTTATTCGAAGTATTTTTGATGAGTCTGAGGTTGAATTCACAGGGATAGGATTGCAAACGAGCCGAGTTGACCCGAGCTTTGCTAAGCTCGAGCTCGACTCATTTGCTTATCGAGCTCGTTTATTGAGTTTAAACTCAGGTCGATAAGATTTATTTATATTATTTAAATAAAGATATTTATTATATAATTTAAATAAAGATAAACGAGCTAAGCTTACGGAGCCAAGCTTTTAACGAGTCGAGCCAGTTCATGAATAGTTCAGTTTATTTGCAGCCTTAGGGATCGATATATTCAAATAAAGAACCAAGCGATCGGGAATAAAATAGATTGAAAAAGGTTTGTATGATTTGAGAAAATTAATTAGCTCAAGTAATTTGCAGTAACAATAATGCGAAGGCAGTAAAACATAAAGGATTCACCATCAATATTTTCTTCGTAACATATTTTAGATTCAATTTATATAATTCAATTGAAAACTATACAGATGGTGTTTTCTAATCGGAAGTTAAAAAAGTTATTTTATAAAAATAATATGTCAAAAGATTGATTATTTTGATTGATTAATTACAATATAAAAATTTAATTATTTGATTCGTAAAGAATTCTAAACTTCTATCATACCCAGAGTCTATGATAAAATAAACAATTTTACAGAACAAAAACTTTATCCAAGAATATTTAAATCAATCAATATATAATCTATAATAAAAACTATGATTGAATCATAATATACTCACAAATAATCTATTGGGGTTTTACCCCTAATCTTAGCAAAGAAAACTAAACTTTATAAAAGAAAAGACAATTCTGTATTAAAAAACTGCTGAATGAATAATGCCTCCTACAATAAAATTTACATATATTTATAATAAAAGATACCCTAAATCTCTCTCATAAAACAAGAAAACTTATTTAAAATTAATTAAATAAATCTCTTATTTCCACGGTTGGATCGTACCGAGTGTAGGCGCTGGGCCATCTGCAGTATTGCAAATTTCTTCATTATTATATGGGGAACTGATCCAAAGGTCCAAGCCCAACATATCATACCCCGTTTAGACCCAAAACAAAATTTATACTCCATTAAGTCCTCAAATTAACAATAAGACGAAAATACCCACAATATATCATCTAATTTACACGGGCGCAACCATCACCCACGTCCCAGTCTGATCACTACACTGTCACGTCTCCGCCGCTCGAAATCGACTCCTCAGTCCTCCATCTCTCTTCCGTTCAACTCCATCCCCTCTGAAACCCTAACCCTAACCAGAAAACGTAACCGTTCATCTTCATCACCCACAATCATCTCAGTCTGATCAGTACTGTTACATCTCCGCCGCTCGAAATCCCATTCTCAATCCTCCATCTCTCCTCCGTTCGACTCCATTCCCTCTTAAACCCTACCCTAACCACAAAACCAAACCGTTCATCTTCAACACAACACCAAGCCGTTCCTATTCTCCAATTGGCGACTCTCAACAACACGAAGAACCATCACCACTCTGAAGAGATTTCATAGTTCCGGACTTCCGATTCACAAAAATGGGGAAAAAAAGTAACATCTCTCTTCACCTATTCATTATTTTTCATTCACATTTGTACATCATTCTTTCATATTTCATATATACACATTTTACATACTTCCAAATATATAAACCCTCTTTTATATATAATCCCCTGTTTTCAAATATTCTAGTCCCCTGTTTTTCAACATTCTAAACACTGTTTTTACACATAAATCCCTGTTTTTACACATTCAACACCTTATTCTTATTCTTGTTGTTCAATATTGGCTTCTATTATTCTTATTTTTGAATTTTTAATCTTCTCGTTGTTATTGTTGCTTTTTACAAAATACAATGGGCTGTTCCTATTGTTCATACTGTTTCCTTATAAAAACTGCAACATCATAGTGTTTCATTTCATCACTATACAAGTAACATATCTAAATTTATTCAAACTGCAAATGAAACTGCAAAATTACACAGTTTAACCACTACGCAAAACAAATAGCTAACTTATTATAAAGTGCAAATCAAACTGTCAAATTATACAGTTTTGTAACTGTTACCAACAAAATACATATAATTTCATATTAAACTGCATATAAAACTTTAAAATTATACAATTCTGTCACTATATTACTCATACCCTGCTGTCGCTTTCATTTTTTCAGAAATAGCTGTCGGAAGATATTGGAAGAAACAAACCCATATGCCCACAAATCCAATCAGGGATTTAACCATCTCCACTTTAGAAAGTCCATCTCCTGTATCTACTGAAATGCCACCATCATCTCCCCATCCACAAAAAACCAAACCACCACACCCAAAAACAACCAAACCCAACAGACCCCACCAAAAAACCCACAAAACAACCACACCACCTACAAGAAAAAGCCCAAGAACTACACCACAGACCCCACCCACACAACAAACACCAACCACACCTCTAACCACAACAAAAACAAACAAAAGAAAGCCAACAAAAAAATAAGAAACTCCTTCAACCAAAAAAAGAAAGCTCCAAGAAAGCCAATCAACTCCCAAAACAAAAACCAAGGCATCAAAAGAAAAAAAAGCAGCAGTCCCTCCAAAGAGAGTCCAACAATTTAATTATCGTTCCAACATCGGAACAGTAATCAAACTGTTGAAGGGGGTCAAATTCACAAAAGCCCAACAGACAGAGCTGCAAAAAACCCCTTTTTAGCCCCTTATAAATGCTCTCTCCTCAACAAAACTGAAGGCTTCTTGGTGCAGATGCTACAATTCCATTGTAGTAGAAATGACAACACTCTACAACAAAAGAAAAAGATCATTTGTACTTGGCAAAAAGGAAATGAAACTCAGAAGCAGTGATGTCAAGCTCATTTTTGGTATCGACTGTGGAAAAGACAGCATCACCACCAAATCCTATGCAAGACCAAAGGATTTTGAGCTTCCATTTTACAAACGAAGATGCAAATCAGTCAAGAGATTGGATGGTAAGTCTTTGACCAAAATGTTTCAACAAACAAAAAAAGGAAAATCAACCAATGATCGTCAAGATCTTGCAAGGGTAATCACCCTTTACTTGTGCTTGAAACTTCTCATGCCCACAACAGGCCATACACTCAGTTGGAGTTTCCTCAACTATGTTGACAATCTCAACAACATCAAGAAGTACAATTGGGTTGAGGCAATAAAAGACACACTGATGAATTCAATGGCAAATGCAAACAACAACCCAAGGCATGTCACTGGATGCGTCATGTTACTCTTGGTAAACACATTACTCAACTACTTCCCACAAAAATATCAGACATCCACCTATTTCTAACTATCTAACATATTTCAATTTTTTTTTTTTTTTTTTTACAGTACTGGTACTGTGAGCACAGCAAACTCCTCTGACCATCTAACAAAGAAGGCTTCCCAAGGTTTATGAAATGGAACCTTGGCAAAATGTACTCCAAGTGGAAACACATCAGCCTTGCTCACTTTGAAAAGGTATTCAAACTCTTCTATACCATCATAGCACAAATCTATTCAACACTCCTTTCACATTCATTGTAGTACAAATCATATTATGAAACTGTGAAAATTTTCAGTTTCAAACCACACACTTAATTAACATCACTCATGTTATGAAACTGTAACATTTTTCAGTTTCAAAAAACATATTTCGACACTTAACCCACATTACTCACAGTACAACTCATCTTATGAAACTGACCAAATTTACAGTATTACTGATATATGCCACATTGTTCCAATGCAGGTTAACCAAAGTGCTTTAACCCCAACTGAACAAGAAATACAGTTATTGCATATCAATCAAAGCACATCAACACACTCTTCAGCAAAGAAACATGACCACAAAAAGGACAATAAGCAAAAAAAGAAAACAAAAGCAACAAAAAAAAGAAGACTTCTAGACAGTGATGAGGATGACTTTCTCGAAGAAGAACATCATTCACAATCAGAATCAGAATCAGAACAAGAAGAACAACAAAAAAAAAAAAAAAAAAAAGCAAAAACAACAAGAAGAACCAGAAAGTGATGAACAAGAAGAAAAGAGTGATGATGAAAAAAATCAAGTGACTGATGAAGAAGAAACTGAAGAAGAAGAAGAAGAAGAAGAAGAAGAACAAGAACAAGAACAAGAAGAAAAAGAACAAGAACCTGATGAACAACAAGACAATGATAAAACAGAAGAAAGACAACAAACAAAAGGTGATCAACAAGAAGACCTTCATGAAGAAGAAGACCAACAAGAAGAAGTCAATGAACAAGAACTGACAAACCAACAAGAAGAACTGCAAGAGAAATCTGACATATTTCATGCACAAGGTAAACTATTGTCTAAAACTAAAACATACTACAAAATTTCATTAAACTAACCAAAACACAATCCAACATTTTTATAGGTGATGACCAACCACAAACACCAACCGAAGAGGACAACAAGGACAAGCTCATATCAGCCATGAGAGCACAAATGCAAGAAATGGAACAAAAATTCATGGCTGAATTGCGTAAAAAAGAAGATCAATTGAAGGAAATGTCCACCAAAAAAACTGGCAGTCCCCAACAAAGATCCATGGTCAAGAGAATCAAACAAAAATCAAGAAAACAAGCACATGACCCAGATTTTGAATACCAACCAATGACCAAACCCAAAGAAGATGCAAAAAACAAGACATAAACTGCTGCTAATGTACCCAAACCAACACAGGGTACCGATGAAGAAAAAGAGAAGAAGAATGACAAAAAAAAAGAGGGTGCTCAGGAAGCAAAACAACAGCAGAAAGAAAAGATGCAAGAACATATTGGCCAAGAGAAAGCAGTTGCTGCTGAAACAAACCCAAAAGAGCATGCCAATCAAGAGAAGACAAAACTTCAAGTATTGGAAAGTGATGATGATTTCCAGGAAGAATCAATCCCAAACAAGCCACTCGCCATTTCATGCCGCAAAACAAATAAGATTTGGCATATCCTATCCAAAAAAGACCAAGACCAAATTCAACTCATCAACAACACACAATCAAGTGCTTGTGTCTGGTCTGGCAGCGAAGATGAAAACTGCATATACTTTTCAGATATATGCAGATTGACCAACAGGGAACCCTTATATGGGAATGTAGGTCTCCAACTGCATAATTTTACAGTTTCTGTACATATTCAATAACCTATTCCACAAAACTAACACATTCTCATATATAACATGTTTCAAGTCATTGATGCCTTCGCAGAAAAGCAATTGGCACTCCAACCAACCATTGAAGAATTTGAGAAAAACGATCTAGTCTTTGCAAGCAATCCATATGCAGGAAGATCTTACGTTTTCTCAACACTCATCAATGTAAGCAAAACTTAACATACCTTACAACTGCAAAATTTTCTACTTTCTCAACATGTATTACTACATAGTTTTATAACATATTTCAAACATATATATAACTTACAGACTCCACTACAAAACCAAGATCAAGCACTGAGAGAAAAACTCATGGACAGCCATTTTCCAGAAGCAATGAAAAACAGATATATCCATTTCCCAATCAACCACGACAACCATTGGACAATTGTGGTCTTTGACAATGCTGATGGAATATGGAGACACTATGACTCTTTGAGACCTGCAAAAGATTGCCACAACAAGCACTTTGAAATTGCAAAACAAATTGTAAGTTAAAATAAAATTTCATACTTAGTTCCATTCCTTTACAAACATATCAACTCATCACTATAACTAACAAAAACACCCACTAAATATTTTGTAGCAACAACATCAACTGAGATGGAATAAAGCATTACTCAGCAAACAGGGAAATATGTTATCATCTCAAGAGTGCGAGACAGAAATTGCATCAATTGAGGAATGCCCACAACAAACCTCACACTCGTAAGATACAAAATCCATAAACTAATCTTCCAATATGCTAAATTTTGCAGTTTCACCTAACTAATTAACTTCATCTCAAACACTGCAGGAATGATTGTGCAATCGCCGTCTGCAATGTTATCAACCAATATCTCAACTGGTAACCTGTGCAGAAAAAACTTCGTCCAACTGAGTGGGTCAAATTTCGAGCACAAATCATCAATCAATTCCTCAATGATGAGAACCGATCCTGGAAACTCGAGTACTACCAAATGTTGACAAAGCATACCAAACCATAGAAACAATGAACAAACTTCTTGACAATACAAATTTTCAAGGGAACATATCTTTGTACCTTTTTTTTTTTTTAAAATTTTTCTTTTTTAACATGTGACAAGTACTTTATATACTTTTGGGAATGATCTTTTTCTGGTTATTATGGTTATGGTGAAAATGATAAATGTTGTTGTTGCTCTTCTTCTCGTTATTATCATTATTGTGAATGTTCTTCTGATTGTTTGTCTACTTGTTTCTGGTTGCATATATTTTCATACAGTAAAGGTTGTTTCTAATAATTCTTCAAACTGCAAAATTTTGCAGTTTCATCAGCTTGTTTCTAATGATTTTTAAAACTGCAAAATTATGCGGTTCCATCAAGTTGTTTCTAATAATTCTTAAAACTGCAAAATTATACAGTTTTGTCGCTATGAAATATCAACTGCATTTCCATATTATACTGTTTCAATAAGAAATTTTCAACAACCTTCTCTGCATTCCATAAAAATAAAAAACAAAACCAGACTGTTACAAAACAACTTCAATAAGTAAAGAACATATCAACAAACAAAAAACAATTCAACCAACTTTATTCATTACTTCCATAATACCAAGTATCACATTTTTTATCATCATAATTCCTCAAATTCAAATACAAATCCAAAAGAATAGATTGTGGCCTCAAATAGCAGCCTTGCACGTCTTCTTATTGTGATTCCCATATTTCAAGCACCTCCCACACTTGATTTGCTTCACATTCTCACCCCTAGAAGGTATCCTCTTCTTCTTGTTCCGCCCGGACTGCTTCTTTGTTATAGGAGGTTTGATAACCGAACTACTGGCACCATCAAAGTCAAATCTCTCACTTGAAGGCACTGGATAAACAGATTCCTTGTATGACTCTCTAAAACAATCTACATGAAAAAAAGGATCAATGAAACCATACACATCTCTACCACTACTACGCAAAGCATGCACAGCATGACAACAAGGAAAACCATTCAATTGCCATTCATGGCAAGAACAAGTCTGTCTACCAATATCAACATAAAAAGAAATAGAAGAATGAACCTCAAGCACAGTATCACTAGCAACAATCACATCCCAAGACTTAGCTAGCTCCAAAGAGTCCACCAACTTCTTTTCCATAACTAGACACAATTTCGTAGTCCATTTTCTAGATTCAGCTCTTCTATCCGCCAATTGAGTCATGACTTGAACCCTAATCATATCAACCATACAAGTAATAGGCAACTCACGGGCCCCACCAATCCAATTATTGTAAGACTCGGCAGCATTAGATGACATCTCACCATATCGTTTCCCTCTAAAAAATGCATTGGCCCACTTATCATTTTGCAAACCATCCAACATACTATCAACTCTACCATTCCCAGCAATACGCCTCAATTTCTCCATATAATGTTGGAAAGAAGCAACCGTTGGCGCATAAGCACACTTAACTAATATTTTCATCAAACACAGCTTATAGGTAGTACGAAGTCCCACCAATTTGTCAATCAAATTTCTCTTCAAATGATTCAAGCAATAAGCATGATGTGCATTGGGGAAAACCACCGAAAGAGCGTCTAGCAATCCATGTTGACGGCCCGACACAAAAGTCAATCTCCGGCCTGAACCAACAGCCTTTAACAACTGACTTAAGAACCACATCCAATTATCTTGATTTTCAGCGTCAACAATCGCAAAAGCCAAAGGAAACAGACCTGCAAACAAAATCACATGAAACTGCAAAAATTAGCAGACTCACAACACAATAACACACTGACAAATCAAACCTATACTAACTACAAATGAATACATACCTTGATTACCATCCTTTGATATTGTTGCAAGCAAATGCCCCTTGTAACGCCCATTCAAAAATGTACCATCAACAAACAACAACAGACGACAAAATTGAAAGCCATACAAACATCCATGAAATGCCACAAACAACCTCCGAAAACACCCACTACTTTCATCCACATCTAATTCAAACACACTTCCCGGATTCGTTCTCATAGCCGTCTCAAGGTACCATCGAAGCTGGTCAAAAGAAGTTGCAAAATCACCAAACAACCCACCTCTTGCCTTATCAACTCCTAACCATGCAACCCGATAAGAAACATCTATACCATATTGCTTCTTCAACTTTTTTTTAACTTCAATAGGACGAGTCAACGGATTATCACTAATATCATTTTGCACAATATCAGACACAAGTCTAGAACCAACCATTTTGCTACAAGATCTACGAGCAACAACCCCACAAGTATGCACATTATCCAACTTCATTATAAAAAAAACACCGGAATCCATCAACACCCTTCCATGCACAAACCATTTACAACCCGTAGACGACTTCATCATACATTCAGCAGTTACTCTTGTTGCATCGTTCTTCAAATAATTCACTGCAAAACCACACTCAACTGCATACTTAGCCAATGCAATGCGGAACGCCGGCACTCCACCTTCAAATTCTTGACCAACACTATGTATAATCCCCTTCCAACTAGCAGACAACAAAACTCTCTCTGGTTCTGGATAAAAACTACGCAACAAACCACCAACATCATCACAATCATTCACAAAAGAACTCTCACAAGTTACAGAATCAATCCTACAAGAATTACCATCATCAACCTCCACAACTCTCTTATCCCCCACAATAACATCAACAACATAACAACCACTACCACCTACCATTGATAGCATATTCCCCAAATCATCATCACATTCAACAATACAATCAGAATATCTAGGAACAGAGAAAAACAAACAAAAGTTACCAACACTCAACTCCTTGAACTTCGCACATATTTTCTCAACAACTTCATCATAACTACATCCCTCACTAATCTTAATAGCAGCACAACAATTACTGTATTTGCACATTAACATGAAACACCCCTCCATACTACAAAATCACAAACCAACAAACAATTGTTCACAGATTCCAAACTGTAAAATTATACAGTTACAACATATCAATACCAACAGTGCACAATTCACAATTTCAAACTGCAAAATTATACACTTACAACATATCAGTATCAAAACACCAGAATTCACAATTCTAAAATACAACTTCAAAACACATTACACTATACGACAAACAAAATCAACAAAATCAAAATCAAACAAACAAAATTTGCCAAACACAAACCACATATCACGCAAATTTGCTTATCTATACATACATACATACATATATGTATCGACAAATACAAACCACATACACACACAGACATATATATAAATATATATATACATATATATGTATATCTATGTATCGACAGATACATAAATACACATACATATATCTATCACCACATACAGAGAGAGAGAGAGAGAGAGAGACAACGTACGCAGATATCGCTTGTACAAAGAGATTCAGATCGCACAACCAGATCCACCTCACAGCACAATGAGATCGACCACACAGCACAATGAGATCGCCACAACGACGAGAAATCGAGATCGCAGAGACGAAGATTTGATTTCCTTTTTTTAAACGGAGCAAAAATTTGATTTTCACATATATATAGATCTCAAAACAAAGGGTAATACAGTCATTTAAAAATACGAAAATAAAAAACGGGACCTCTGGGTATAAAACTTAAAAAACTGTGGACCTATTAATCTATTAAAAATAAATTAGGATTAGAAGGGAAATAGTTCCCCTACATAGGACTACATGGTAATTTTCCCTTATCGGGCTCATTTTAATTGCAAAATTTCTTACAAAACACAGTATTAATTTATTAAATCACAATAAAATATAAATTAAAAGAATTACCATAATAAAATGTAATAATATTCTAAAATAATAGAATAATTATACACTTTTAAGCATTTATCACACCCCTCAACTAGCGTATTTCTAGTCCATTAATTAAGGTGACCAAAATAAAATCAAAAAGTAAAACAAGTAAAACTATTATAAACCACTTTTGCAGTACATCGTGATTGTATTTAACATATGCAATAAACCTTTAAATCCCTAAGTTAGGCCTAATGAACGAGTTATAATTTCACGAGGATTTTCAGATATGGTACCCACAAACATCCAAAATTTTAAACTCAAAAGATTTCTTTCATTCTCATGCACAAAGTTAAAGAACAAAGTCATATTTCACAAACTTAACAAGATATTGGCCTTGTTTGGGAAATTGGCTATTTTAGTTGGCTATTTGGCTTTTTGATTATTTTAGCCTGGCTAAAACAGTTGTGTTTGGAATGTTGGTTGGCTTCTTCCATTTTTTTTTTTTTTTGGATGGTTGTAAGAAAAAAAATGAAATGATTATGGGTTGGATGTGACATTTTGTTTTATTGACTATTTTAGACTATTTTGAACTATTTTGTCTTTAATGGGCTATTTTAACCCAACTCTTCTCCCAAACATCAATCAAAGTTCAAGACACTAGCAACAAATAAAGATATCTCATAACATTCAGAATTTGGAGTGTATGAAAAAATTTAGCCAACACAAACACAACTTTAGCCTTAAATTGAAATATGAGCTGAATTTCTTTCTGAAACATGTTTCGATTCAAATCTCACAAGATATTGCACTCAACAAATAAATCACTCGGAATATGGTGCAAAAATTACTCTCAATACATGCGAGTAGATTGATGTAAATCAAAGACAAAATATCTCACATAGTAAACTTTTGAAAAAATGCTAATATGAAAGATCAGATAGTCTCATGGAAAAAATATCAAACACGGAAAATTAAAATTACCACACTATCACCGTTATCCATCACGTCTACCTCTAAACCATACCATTCCCAAGATCAAGTAGGGCTTTTATTTGGTTGTAATATAAACATCAAGGAATTATAAAAAATAAAATAAAATAAAAAGGTAGAGGTGAATATAAAAAATAAATATATGAGAAATAATTGGGATAAAAATAGACATAATTAAAACGTTATTCCAAATGTCTTACTCTTTCTTTTTTTTTCAGTTTCTGTTTTTTTTCTTTTCTTTCTTTCTTTCTTTGTTTCTTTCATTTTCTTCTTTTTCTTTTTTTTCCCTTCAACATCTCCTCTTGTTTCTTCTTCTTTTCTTTTTTTCTTTTATTGCAATTTTTCATTTGAACACCTTTTTTTCATAATCACGAATCTCACCAGTTTAGCTTAAAATAACCGATTTTCAAGTGGAATAGTTAAGTGGGTATATCCGGACCAAACCCTAGACCAGGCGCCGTCAACCGATTGAACCAGTCGTCCAATTTGATTTTCAAAAAGTGCACCCTATAGCTCTCTTGTGTTGTCTCAAAACTTTAAGCAATTTACTTTCTTGCACAAAGTCAAGTTTAGAAGATATTATCATGGGATATGTTTCCTCGAGTCCTAAAAATGCATATTTTAACTCTGTAGGCAAAGGTTTTAGCTCAAGCTTGGCTACTTGTTCACTTGATGGCAACGACTTGGTTACACAAGGTGGCAATTCCTCGATCTTTAACCTTCATTGGTCTGCTTCTAATTCCTGTGACAATTCCAATAAAGAATAAATAAATGCAATTTCTGGATTTTCATCAAAGTCCAAGAATTAAGTAAACAAGCTTCAAGAGGATCAGAAAAATATATGAAAAATTATAGTTCCATGATCTTGTGATTATTATTTAAATAGATTCGAATTAATCGAGCTCAACAATAAAAGAAAGAAAAGATAACAATCACAACACACAGATTTTTACGTAGAAAAATCACAGTTGGAATCCACCAACTATGATTAAAAAACCACGGGCCCTTAGCCACAATAACAATCCACTATGAAGAAGAGTAATACAAGAAATTTCTTACATTGACCAATCTAGGCACACGTGCTCGCTCGAGACCTACAAGTATTGACCTCTATCCTTCAATCCGTGGATATCCACCTTCACTATAGAGATGTCGAATCCATGACACACTCACTACTCAAGAACACTCATGAACTATTTTGTGGTTTTGGTTTAGACTTGATGATTTTCTTGAAAGAACAAATGAGAATGAATCATTAAGCAAACATGAGAGAAATATACAGTGTAATCTCACTACATCATTCTCTCAAAAGACCCACTCAAAAATACAGACTCAAGGGATCAAAATACATAACCAAACAAGCCCGCTATATATAGACAAAAGACCTTCGCGGCTATGAGCATCAGTTTTGCGGGAGCAATTAGCCTGTCGCGGACGCTAGTACTTCTTCGTAGGTTGTAGTACTGAATTGAAGAAAAAGTACTAAGAGCTAATTTCTTCGCGACCTGGTCGCGACTACCATCGTGCTTATTCGCAGGCACGATAGTGAGTCAGTCAAGCCGCTTGTTCAGACTTTTGCAACTTCTCTTCCACGCTTTGGGCCATGACTTTTCCAAGATGAGCCACCCTATCTATCAGACATTCAGCCTTCCCTTTTCTCAACTATTTGCAAATGTCAACCATGATCAAATAACAAGATATCACATGTTGTTTAAACCAAGAAATATTAGAAGAGATACTAAAGACAAACTCAATCCATCTTGATGTTTGCTCAAGCATGCCAACCAGAACATTTGACTATTGAACACACACAATCCCATATTGATTATTTGTAACAAAAGATATTGTGAAAATCGTAAACAAGATGAGACAAAGATCCGTATGTTTTGTCAAAAGAGGAATTTGCCAGAAACTTAGGATAAGAATCCTAACAATATATTTCATTAAAATGCTTTTCAACCATTGTATTAATCAAGTTTACTTCCTTAGTCTCATTAGCATCCCTTGATTGTTTGCAAACATTGAAAATATTCAATTCAAAAGTCATATTACCAAAAGATAATTTCATCACACCATTTCTACAATTAAATCAAGGCATTGGAGGTTGCTAGGAATGGACAGCCTAAAATGATATGAATTTGAGTGTGTGCATGCAAAACAGGATGTGTGTTCAAAACAACAAAAATCAACAGGGAAATAAAATTTATTAATTTGGACCAACACATCTTCTATTATTTCTCTCAATATCTTTACAGAATGGTTAGCGAGTTGGAGTGTAATGGTGGTCGGTTTAAGCTCCCCCAAACCTAACTGTTCATAGACCGAATATGGTAAAAGGTTCACACTAGCCCCAAGGTCATGTAAAGCTCGCTCTATCCTATGGTTTCCAATCACACATGAAATTGTGGTGCATCCTGGGTCCTTATATTTTAATAGAGAATTTTGTTGAATAATGGCACTCACTTGTTCCTTCAAAAAGGCTTTCATATGTACATTAACCTTGCGTTTGACTATACATAAGTCTTTGAATTAACGTCAAAGGAAAAATTCTTCTATCAAAGAGAGAAATATAACCGTTAGTGAGATCCTGAGCTCTGGAGAGGCCCGTCATGACCATGACTGCTCCAAAGAAGAGAAAGATCACATGGTTCATAGCACTAAGAAGATCAAAAGCACTTCTGATCTATCTAATGATGCTATGTAGATATAAATCTCGGAGGATGGTGTACAAGGGAAGGATAACCCTACCCTCTCGATCCCTGAGGAACCAATGGTAGAGGTCTCCCAAAGTCAGCAAAGGGAAGTTAATCCTATAGCTCAAACTCCACCCATGGAAAGACAATCAGACAAAGATTGATCGTTTAAGCAAGCACTACTACAATCTCATTTTAATGAATGTGGGAATGAAAAGAATTTTGACTGTGATGTTGAGGCACTCTCTTCGGATAAAAATGATTTGACCAACGACATAGGTATAGAGGGTAACATGGAGATCACTGAAGAAGTAAGAGAAGGTATTCCTAAAGTTACCATACCAACAAAACTTATGAAAAAAATTAGAGATCCTTGGAAAAAATGTCTAATTGTAAGATTGCTGGGGAAGAATATTGGGTATAAATTGTTTATGACCAAAATGTCGAAGATATGGGGCCTTCAAGCTGACTTTGAAGCCTTGGACATTAGGAATGGTTTCTTTATAGTAAAGTTTGATATGATGAAGGATTATACCAAAAGTGTTCACAGGTGGACCATGGGTTGTTATGGACCACTATGTGACGGTGAGAAAATGGCAACAGGATTTCAAATTTGATGAAGCTAAAAAAAACACCACTGCAATCTGTGTGCAATTTCCTAATATGTCAATTGTGTATTATGATGAGAAAGTCCTCTATCATATCGCGAAGATCCTGGGGGTGCCTCTGAAGATGGATATCAATACGACCATGGCAGCTAGAGGGAAATACGCTAGAGTTTGTGTGGAAATTGACCTTCGAAAGCCACTAATCTCTCAGTTTTCCATAGGTAAATATACATATGTAATAGAATATGAACACTTACATGCTCTTTGTTTTCTTGTGGCAAGGTTGGTCACCGTAAAGAAAGTTGCAGTGATAATATTTTGCCGGCGACGACAACACCTACCTACAAACCCACTAGAGAAGACACCCTAAGGAAAGAGGTCACTATAAATGGGCTGGGGTCAAATATTGGGAGTGATAAAAAAGGGGCCAGAGAATGACAAATATGGGCCTTGGATAAAGGCTAACACAAGGAGGAGAATGCATAGCCCAAAAAACTATAAAGGGCCCAATGCACAAGCGCAAAACAGATTTGAAGCTCTGAGTAACGTGGAAGCCCAACCAAGAATGATAGAAGCCCAAATTCCTTTAAGGTTAGTAAATACTGGGCTATCCAAGTCTAACTTGGGATTGAAACACACAGATAAATTCAAAAGCCCAGTGGAGAATGTGGATAACTTGGGTATATCAAGTGAGTTAGCTATGGTTAACTAGAGAGAAGAGATCAGACAAGGAAAAAAAGAGAGTTGCACTACTGCAACAAGTTATCAGAAGTCAGAGCAGGAAGAATGAGTGTCTATGTCATCTATCCCCTCCCCCAAAAGCCCCTGGAACTTGCAACAAGTTAAAGAAAACCCTAAGGCAAAGCTTAGAGAACCACCAGATCGTACTGGATGAAGAATGAGAGAACTATCTAACATAAAAGCACATTCTGAGCAAGTTCAGAGTATTGCTAATGCTAGCACCAGACAAAGAAGTGTTTTACCTCATCACCTCAAAATGGTGGATAGAGGGAGCAAAGCTGAGAGTTCAACCGTGGAGACAGATCGAAGTAGGCCAAGAGTGGCACTTTATAGCACTAACACCAGCACTATCAATGGAGGACAACTAAAGTAAAGCTAAGGGTATTCTGGAAATGTCAAACCAGAACACTCTCCTTAACCATAATCAATCATCTATGGATTTACTGGTTTGGAACTGTCATGGTGCAGGTAACAAAAAGTTTTGTAAGAATATGAGGGAGTTAGTCCAAATTAACAAACCTAATATGCTTATCCTTATGGAAACCAAGGTAGAGTTCAACTCTATGGGTATGTTTTTTAATAGGATGGGTTTCACCACCTCCTCTCATGTGGATCCCTTCGGTAGAAGTGAGGGTATTTGATTAGTTTGGAACCCCAACCTAGTTAATGTGAGAGTCTCTGAGGTAAGTTCCCAGTTGATCACAACCACCATTTCGAGGCAAGACTACCCTGATTGGCTTTTATCTGCTATTTATGCAAGCCTTATTAGCCAGAAAAGGGATGAGTTGTGGGATAACCTGAAAAGAACTTCCCAAACAGTCACTAATCCTTGGCTTCTAGCTGGGGATTTTAATGATATTGCAACTCTAGATGAAAAGAGAACCATGTCTGGAAGCCAAAACCAGAGTCAAGACCAATGAAGAGCAAGGAAATTTGCTGAGAGAGTGAACAACTGTAACTTGATGGATTTGGGATGCACTGGTCCCAGACTTACTTGGTCAAATAATAGAAAGGGGTGGGCTAATACTATTATGAGACTTGATAGAGCTATGTGTAACACTGAGTGGAGAACAAGCTTCCTTGATGGTTTGGCCTAGAATCTCCCTCGGACTTATTTTGACCACTCACCTATGATGATCTTTACCCAAGGTAAGTACTCTTTTAACCCTATTTGTAAACCCTTTAAATTTGAAGCTGCTTGGATCTCTCATGAAGAGTTCCAATTAGTGGTGGAAACTAACTGGAAGTATCCTTTCTCCTCTTTGCTGGATAATGTCACGACCCAAACCCGCCCCTATGGGTTTAGTACCGTAATCAGCCAGTAATCCGAGATTACCGAAGGCGTGCTTAACAGTAAGACAGTAATACAAAGTACAGGGGCTGGCGGAAGCCAAAACAGTAATTAAAAGATGTCCAATGAGCTGTGACAGTCTATATGCAAAAAGACTTTTATAACATATGCACATTCAGAAAAAAACGGTATGTACATGCATCATTTACAGGCCTACAGGTTAGGGACCAAATCCCCACTATAACAGTACAGTACAAAAGATCACTCAGTCTATACATAACAGAGACAGTTAGGGTAAATCTGAGACACCCCAAGAACAGCCTTAGCTTGAACAGATCTAGAACCTCGAAGTGAGGCACAAAGGTTGGCTTGACAAAAGGGAGTTTGACCCAACGCTCCTAGCTTCGTTCCGGTGCCTGGACACCTACATATATATATAAACAGTGAGCTAAAGCTCAGTGAATAACATATGCATAAAGAGGTTAAGAATGAATGTCCTTTCAGTATTTAAAACAGTCATTTAAATAGTATAACAATCATTCGATCATAACAGTCATAAGTGGTACATCCAATAGCAAACAGTACAGTAGGTCTTAACAGACCGAACAGTCAGTTGATGG
Organism: Camellia granthamiana; assembly: GCA_036172215.1. NCBI lineage: Eukaryota > Viridiplantae > Streptophyta > Magnoliopsida > Ericales > Theaceae > Camellia > Camellia granthamiana. Next base: position 54,367,094 of record CM069905.1, on the reverse strand, counting down.
CCATCATATCAGTAAACAGTAGTGGTTCCAGACATGGGAACCGACAGAGATCTCTGTGTCAGTAGTAGTACAGTACAGTAACAGTAGGTTGCATGGGATGCCACGAATACAGTTCACAAATAGGACATCATTCATTCAGTAACAGTATCATTTTAGAAAATAGTACAGTTTAATTGTTCAGAAGATAATCATTATTGAACATATCTTTACAACATTGTTACTCACAGAGTTCTGGGCTACAGATAAGCTAGTGCGCGTCCTCGGATGCCAACCCTACACAGTTATATGATGAACACACACTAAGTCACATACTTGGGAATCGAAGACTTAGTCCCTACTTAGACTCGGTGTGGTTCTACATCAATATCCTCCTTAAGATGCCTTAAACATGCCCTAGGAATGCCTAGGATGGAAAGAGGATGCAAAGATGTACTTATAAACACTTTTCAAAATTTTCAGAAAACAGAAGTCTCGCTCAAGCGTGGATTTCTACGCTCGAGCGGACATACAGACAAAGGAGCTCCGCTCGAGCGCGAATTCCGTCGCTCAAGCAGACTACAAGCTACAGTAAAAATACTGGATGCTCAAAATTCGCGCTCGACGGGCGCTCGACCCCTGCTCGAGCGTGAGACACAAGTCCTCGCTCAAGCGTGAACTATCTCGCTCGAGCGGACTGTAAACTCATGCAAAGTACTGGATACACGAATTTCACGCTCGAGCGTCACTTTTCTCGCTCGAGCGGACTTCGTGATCCAGAGTGTACGCTCGAGCGTGGAGTTCTTCGCTTGAGCGTGAGTCCAAATTCTGGAAATTCCAGATTTGAACCTCAAGCTCAAAATCAACTTTAAATGCATCAAATTCGATTCTCTTGGGCTAATTGTCTGGAAAACACTTCAAAACCCATAATATTACATGTTGCAAAGATCAATTTGGAAAATCAAAACCCAAGGGTAGTTCAATTAAAACACAATTTCAACAATAATTTCAAGAACATGATGAACATGAAACATGCAAGAATTTAATCAACTTCAAGCTTCAAATACTTGCTCCAAAAAGCCAATTCCTTCAAAATCAAGATGGAGTCATGGACTATAACATTAATATGGACATGCATGCAAGGATTCCCGTGAAAACAACTTTAAATTTCAAGCTGTGCACATGCATGCATGGTACAAGCTTCAATTCGACAATCTTGAACCAATTTATGATCTTAAGCTCCTATTTACCATGAACCATGCAACAATTACTTGAATTCACAAACAATAAGGTAAATGTCCTACCTTAGGTCTTGAATGCAAGATATGGGAGCTCAATTATGCAAATTATCCTTCAACTCCTATAATTTCCAAGCAAAACCTCCAAGTTGAACTCAATTTCTCTCACTCTCTCACTCTAGTAGGCTCAAGAATGGGCTGATGAAATGTTGTAGATTAAGTCTCAAATAGTGTAGAGATAGGCCACTAAGTGGCATTTTGGTAAATAAGTCCAACTCTTGCAATTTAGCTTTATTTAATCTAATTTAATCATTCCAAATCAAATTTCAATTAAATTTACCATAAAATCCCATAATTCCTAGTTAGCACAAAACACTAATCAATTTCATATTCGGCCGCCGATAAGGCCTTCAATTTACAGTTTAAAACATAAAACATGAATAGATAATTTAACAGTCAAATAGATAGATTTGCATGCAAACTAGTACATTCAATCAATCAGTTCAGAACATTCAGTCAATCAATCAATTAACATGCTTAATCATAGATTAGCAATAATTAGTGGTATTATCAGTAAACAGTAGTGAGGGTTGTCACAGATAAGCTTGACAACCTTACTAACAAGGTCAATGTGTGGAACAAAGAGGTGTTTGGTAACATTTTCAGGAAGAAAAGATGGTTACTTGGTAAGATTGAGGGAATCCAAAAATTCCAACTGTGTAATTTTTCTCATAACCTCCATATCTTGGAGTTGGATTTAGTGGAACAATATAATAAAATCATGTACCAAGAGGAGCTCCTATGGTTCAAAAAATCTAGGTCTAAGTGGATTACCCAAGGGGAGAGAAACACTAAATTCTTCTATCTGTCTGCTTTAGCTAAGAGGATGAGGTGTAAGATTATTATGCTCATGGATAATGAGGGACTTGGATTGATCAAACTGAGAGCTTAGAAACTCTGGTTGTTGATTATTTCAAGAATCTCTTTCTCTTTTCATCTACTGCTGATTTGTCTCATTGGAATAATCTTATTGCTTGTAAAGTTGATGAGATTGATAATAATTCTCTCATTAAGCCTGAGACTAATGAGGAAATCTAGCAGACTGTTAAACATATCAAGACTTTCAAGGCACCTGGGAGAAATGACTTTCAAGCTATTTTTTACCACACTTATTGGCCCATTGTTGGGCATGTTGTTTGTGAGTTTGTTAAAAATTGTTTATCCAACAAGTGTATCCCTCTTGAAATTAATAGAACAGTTGTGGCCCTGATTCCCAAAACTGAGAACCCTAAGACTATTAAACAATTTAGGCCTATTAGTCTTTGCAATGTGACTTACAAAATTATTTCCAAAATCCTTGTTAGTAGGATCAGACCCCTCCTATCCAAAATAGTCAGTCCTTACCAAAGTAGTTTTGTCCCTGGTAAAACCACTAGTGATAATATTATCATTACCCAAGAAATTATCCATACCTTGAACCAGAGAAAGGCAAGAGTGGAGGAATGACTTTAAAAATTGACCTTGAGAAAGCCTATGATAATGTCTCCTGGGAATTCGTAGAACAAACTTTGGTAGAGTTCAATTTTGAGCCCAACCTTATTGAGCTCAACATGAGTTATGTGAGCTCTGTGCAAGCTGCCATTCTTTGGAATGGTGAACATCTTCAGGAATTCAAGCCCAACAGAGGTTTGAGGCAATGAGACCCATTCTCCCCTTATCTTTTTGTTTTGTGTATGGAAAGACTCTCTAGTATGATCACTACCACTATTGAAGGTAAACATTGGAAAGGTATTAAGACCTCCCAGAATGGCCCTTGCCTAACTCATCTTTTATTTGCTGATGATTTGATGTTGTTTGCTAAGGCTGACATGTCCCATTGCAATACTATATGAGGATTATGTCAGAGTTTTGTGACATATCTGGACTTAAGATTATTGCCCTTAAGTCCAAGATATTTGTTTCCCCTGATGTTGATAGAAACAAGGCTAAAGATCTGAGTGCTGGATATGGCATTTCCTTAACCTCTGAGTTAGGGAAATATTTGGGGATTCCTCTCATTCATGGTAGAGTGAGTTGGAGACACTTCAATGGTATTCTGGATAAAATGCAAATGAAGCTCACTGGGTGGAAAACTAGTGTTTTATCACTAGCTGGTAGAACTACTTTAATCCAATTTGTTACCTCTGCCCTCTCTGTTTATACTATGCAAACAATGACTATTCCTAAAAAGGTTTGTAATGATATTGACAAAATGAATATAAATTTTCTCTGGGGTGATACCCGAGAGAAGAAAAAAATTCAGTTGGTCAAGTGGGATAATGCTTGTAAGCAGAAAAGGAATGGTGGTCTTGGCATAAAGAAAGCTAGAGATCAAAATCTTGCCTTGTTGTCTAAACTTGGATGGAAATTGATTGGTAATGATGATGGACTTTGGAAAGAGGTACTTAAGAGTAAGTATCTAAGAAACAATTGTCTTCAGGTTTACTCTAGAGGTAGGAGAGCATCGCATACCTGGAGAGGCATTCTTAACTCTAGAGACATCTTGAGGAAAGGGGTTAAATGGAAAATTGGGAATGGTCCATAGTCAATACTTGGAAAGACTGGTGGTGTGGAGATAAGCCCTTTAACAAGCTAACCCTCAGTAGCTCACAGTCTACTCCCTTTAGGGAGAGTGATGTTGTTAATGTGAATACCTCGTTGGCTGAGCAAGGAACTTGGAATGAAGCTGTCATTTGTGATATGTTGCCTCCTAAAATATCTGCACTAATTTTGGGAAGCTGTTCTCCAAACTCTCTTGAGCCTGATGTGCCTAACTGGAGAGGCTTAGCAGATGGGAGTTTCTCAACTCTAGTGCCTATGATATGGTGAGTGATAACCAGCCCCAAGAAAAGGATTGGCAATGGCTCTGGAAGTTAAGGATTACTTAGAAATTGAAAGGGTTCTTGTGGTGTTGTCTCCATGGGAAACTCCTCACAAATAAGCTTCGTATGAAAAGGGGTTTGACTATGGAACCTACTTGTCCCAATTGTTGTAAAGAGGAGGATACGAATCACCTCCTGAGAGAATGCTATAAATTAAAAGAAGTGTGGTTTGCAATTTTTGGAAGGCCATAGTACTTAAAAATGAGTAGCAAGCCTTGGAGGGATTGGATTTTATGCAATTCTAAAAACAAAAATCATTTTAATGAAAATTTGACAATCTATACTATGTTTATTGTTGCTCTTTAGAAAATTTGAAAGAATAGGAAAAACAAAGTTTTTAATAATATTGTGACTAACACTCTTGATAATGGCAGGTTCATTATAGAATACTCCAATGAAATTCACCAAGCTTTCGTTATGTCAATTGTTAATCCCAAACCTGCTTTTAGACTCATAAAATGGTCTTTCCCAATTGCAGGTAGGCTCAAGTTAAACACAGATGGCTGTAGAAGATTGGGAGGTACATGAGGATTTGGAGGTCTACTTTGCGATGAAAGGGGAGCATAGGTGTGTAGTTATTATAGGAAGCTTCACAATGGAACAAGCTTGGAAGCTGAACTGTGGGCTATCTACAAAGGGCTAACAGTGATTCTTTAAAAAGGGATGAACAAAGTGACCGTTGAGACAGACTGTGAACAAGCAATAAAGCTGTTGGAAGAGGAACTAGATGCTAAATGCCCATTCAAAGGGCTAGTGGAGGATGCTCGAATCATTATGAGAGGTTATGAATGCATTGTGCAGCATGTGTACAAAGAAGGGAATCTATGTGCTGATGCCCTGGTCAAATTTGGTGCTGATCAACTTGAGGAGATCTTGGTGGTCAATGAACCACCTGTTGTTATTAGGGAATTTCTTATAGCTGACATGATCGGCATGCCTAGAGAAAGGGCTTAGGCTTGTGTTTTTCTTTTTATTTCCATTATACCTTAAAAAAAGAAAGACTATACACAAGTCTTTCAAAAATTTAGCATATGACGGGATTTGTTTTATTGCATCCAATAAGGCTCTGTTGACTTTGACTTGTTTGAAAATTTCAAAAAAAATAATAATAATTTTGATTTAACTTTTGAGGTGGAGGTTGTAACCTTTGAGGAAAATGAGCAAGAAAAGGACATCTCACCTCTTTACTCGACTCAGACTCGTTAAGTTTATCACTATTCTCAGGTTCTGAAACAACCTTAGGCTTTTGAGCCTTCATTGAAATGGTTTTGTCAATAATATTTCTGCTACGAAGAGTAATAATTGACTTAACATGTTCAAGCTTGAGTGTTAGAAGGGGAAGAATCACTAACACCATATTGACCTTGTGGGTTAGGTAGAGGTTAAGCAAGAAATCTATCTCTTTTCTTGAATGCTCAATGAAGAGCTCAATTTAGTGGTCTTAATATCATTAATGCCTTGAGATGTTTGAACATGAATTTATAGTCCTCTGTCCTTGCATGAATTATTGCAATGTGTCCTCTCGGGTCTTCCAAGGTGGAGGAGCACGAGGGACAAAATTAGAAGGCCCTTGAAAAAGTGGAAGTGTTTCAACATTATTATTATTCCTCTAATTAAAATTCAGATGATTCATCCATTCTAAATTGTAAATTTCAGAATAAGTGGATGGAGTAGGCTTTTTAAAAGTGTTCATAACATTTACTATGTAACACCTCTTTGAATTTAGGAATTGTTGGACACTGATGTGTCGGGTGTCTCATGGTCTAGCAAATTCCACAAACATCTTCTATTTTTGCTGTTTCTGAGTGTGCTTAGTGCCGACATTGAATTGGATTCCTGTTTGTTCAATTTAACTTTTCATACATTTGTGCTTTGCCATTAATTTCTTCTTCCTTTTACAATTGTTACATCTTTTGCCCACCAACTGTTTGATTCTATGCTTAAGTGAGAAATTCATCACACAAAAATTACAACATGTGATAATTTATGACCAGTTTGTCGTAAATATTTGTTAATTTTTGATCCTTCAATTCTATTGTAGAGTTACTTTTTATCTGTGTGTTTTCCTCTCACAGAGATTGGGTCATTTAACAAGGTGAAAATGATATTTTTCCGTGACGCCTCAATTTCTGAGTTGGTTAACTGACGAATTGATATAAGTTGTCTTTTCACAGATTTTATATATATATATATATTTAACTACCATTGATTATGTATTCTTTTCCTGCTGTTGTTGCCATGGCAGAAAATCCCTACTTGGTTGGAGAGCCCTCATATTATTTCTTTTGTTGTTGTGTGAATTTGAGGCGGTGGCTTCTCACCCAGCCTTGTTCTTGAAGTCCTGAGCTAAGGTGTAAATTGTTCGATTTCATTGCTACAAATTACTATCAGTTTTATCAAAAGAAACAGGAGAGGTCTACTCTTCTTCCATTTCCATTTTCCAATTGCTGTTAAATGTGAGACATGTATTCATTCTTCCATTGTCACTATTGTTGTTGTTGGTAGTTTATTTGTTGGTTTCTATGTTCTTCTTCTTTTGTTAATTTAATTTTTGTGTAAATTATGCACACCACCTGTTTGCTAATATGCCTATGAAAATAGAAAATAGTTGGTGTCTCAACCATTACTTTCTTTGTGTAAGGTTTTGTTCAGATTCACTCTAAAGTTCTTCAACCCTTACTGATGTGAAGCATACCAGGTATTTGCTAAAATTCTTTTACACTGATTTGGGGAGGGATTTGAAAAGGGAAAAGGAAAAGCTGTGTGAAACTGGGATAAATATAAATATGTTTTATTCATGTTCCACGTACCTTTTCCATTTCCTTTTCCAAATCCCTCCTCAAATCCTCCAACCAAACACAACATTAAGAACATAACTACTTTTGTTAAAGATACTCAATTAAAAAAATGGGTAGATAAATCATGTGTATCTTGCATTTTTTAATGTCTAATTATATTGCTTTAGAGTCCAAAGTTGTCACAAAATTTGCCAATTGTGATGGATGGTTTTAATTTCAATTTAACGTATTGTAATACTACAAAGGTATGTTAAATGCTACATATTTTGTCTTTTTGATTTATGTGCAATTTATTTGTGCACTCTGAAAGGTAAACCTTTACACTACCATTGATTTTGTTGTGCATCTAATATGATAACCCTAAGGCTTACTTAGGGTGTATTGATGATCATTGACGATGAATTGATGTGTCTTGTTGTCTGTAGTGCATAACCTATTGATTTATGCTCATAGATGTATAAATGTATCTGGTTGTTTGATATTAGCATATTAGCTGTGCCATGATCTTGGTACTCATTTGTTGATTATAAATTTGTCATGATGTTACTGTGAGAATACTATTAGTATAGTATATACTGAAGCTGACTAATCGGAGCACTCAGAGAAGCCAAGTCAGGATTAAGAGCCGAAACAGGAGCAATATAAATGGTGGGAGGCCGAAGAGTACTCTGAGGAGGAGCACGGAACTGAGTCTAAGACTGCTGAGAAAATGAGGCAGGCAGACATCCTTTCTTGGGGTAGTTATTCTTCTAATGACCCCTCTGATGGCAGAAGACACAATCATCTGAAGTCAGTAGCCCTTTTGGGCTTTGCAAAAGGTTGAAGCTGATGGATATACAACACCATAATAAACCAAAACTAGAGAACCAATTGGGCGAAACATAAAACTAATGGGTCTAAATGCAATATCCAGAACCTTGTGTGGTCCAAAGAAGAATAAGGGAGAACTATGGTCAACCAAAGAAGAACCAGGTCACGAGACTCAGAATAAGAGAGAGAGAGAGAGAGAGAGAGAGAGAGAGAGATATCGCGATGCAATGGGTCGTGACTCTGATAGATGCAACTGATGTCGCAATTCCAGCAATAGATGAAGATGAAGCCGAAGAACTGATGCCGCAATTCCAACAGACGAAGTCAACCAGAGAAATTAAAACCAGATGACCAGACTAAGCAGGCGAACTAGAGAGGGTTGCGAATCGAAGGTAAGACGACACAACAATGCGTTACGATGATGTAGTTGATGGGCCGCGATGCAAGGACAGACGGGTCGCAACACTCAAGAGACTAATTCGTGACAGACAACATTGCGATTCCGGCAAGAAAACATGATTCCGATGGTCACCCACAGGCCTTGAATCAAACACATTTCGAGATCAGAAGAGTTGTAAAGAACCTGACGGAGCAGAGGGTGATATGATGACTCGAACTTAATCGAATCCAAAGAGCGAAATTAGAGATGATTTCGAACCAGAGGGAACCTTCAAATTGAAGGAAGAACTTCGAACCAATCAGAGGTGAGAACTAGGGTTTTGGACACGGCTCTGATACTATGTAAGATTTCTGAATCAACTCATATATTCAATTGTTTTTCAATACAATGTGTACATCTAATATATAGCAATTCTATACCTAATCCTAAATAGGAAACAAGAATAAACCTAATTCAATCCTAAATAAGAAACAATATTCACATAATTTATGCTATACTAATAGCATTCTCATAGTTACTAGTTAGGAAAAGAAACTAAAGAAACAGGGGAACAAGGGCCCACATGGGAGGAGAAAATTAAAGAAATGTGGTAGGACATAAAGAGAACATTTTATGTGGCAGTCAGCCTAAAAAAAGACTTTCTATAAGATATTGCAGAAATTTTAATTTGCAAAAATGAAAAAAATAAAAAATAAGGTAAAAGAGACAAAACAAGAGAAATGTGAATTGATGGAAATTCCTATTAATCCTTTTAATATGAAATCCGTGGCTTTTCCTTAGATGTTCATTGATTGTGAGTGCAATTTGAATATCAATATACATTTAAATTTGCATGCCTTGAGGACTTAATATTGGTGATCTACCAACTATATTGTAGTTTGTTCTGGATGTTGCTTAGGTTGTGATTTTTCTTTTATTTTTTGTTAATAATTTGAGGAAAGAATTAACTTGCATATTTTGCTTGAGGTTTGGTGTGAAAGAATTATCTATCTATTCAAATAAAACACACACAATGATAGAACAGTCAACTTAGCATTTTATTTGAATAGTAGAATTGACATTGTTCTATCATTAGTCATTGTTTTGTGGTTTCGACTTTGTAGATCTCGATTCTCCAAGGTATTCTAATTGCATTTCATTGGAAGAACTCATCTAAAACCCCTTATTTTTTGTTTTAAATTTTGTTTGTTTTCTTTTCAAGGTATTGATTTTAATAAATTAAATTCAGTTTTTGTATCTATTGAATCGTAGGTGTGATTGATGTTTCGCTTTTGTTATTGTTTTTTCTTTTCCTTTTTCATAACTGGCATGATTCAAAAAAAAATTTCTCTTTTCAAAATTTTGAGTTATTGTTGTTTTAATCCATTTGTGTATATAACTTTGTGAAAATATATATATATATATATGTTTGGTTATCTAGGAAATTTGCTCAAAATGTCACTCATGAGGTATGAGTTGGAAGGATGTTTGGAGATTTCATTACCAAAGGACTTACTATGTTATTAACTAATCTTCTTCTTCCTCTTTTTATTTTTTTGGTGCCATTGTTTCGTTCATTACCTTTTAATTTTGCCAATTTAACTATCCTGAATGAATTTTCTTGTACTTTGTTTACAAGCTGATTTTTATGTCTTTGCATAGCAGGTTGGTTTTTGAGGATGAATACTCTGCATTTGAGTGTTTCAAAACTATCAAGAAGAACATAATTCAGATCAAAGAGCCCCGATTTTCTTGGACTTGTTTACAAGCTGATTTTTATGTCTTTGCGTAGCAGGTTGGTTTTTGAGGATGAGTACTATGCATTTGAGTGTTTCAAAACTATCAAGAAGAACATAATTCAGATCAAAGAGCTCCGATTTGGTGTCAATTCTGGTAAGTATAGTTTTTTTTTTCTTTTTCTTTTTTTTTTTTTTTTTTTTTGAGGGGGGGCATTTGATTGAAATTTGTTTTGTAGAATCTTTTACTGAGTTCTAAGCCAATCATTTTTCATTAATTGATTATATTTTGACTTGGGCTATCTTTCTTGTTATTTTTATATGGTTTCTATTTAGTTTCAAACTTCATTTGATTTATAACAGTCCCTCTTCATTTATTTGTATCACTTTTTGCTCCTTCACTATATACAGGTTTGGACCAAGAATCTTTTCATTTGTTTGATATATATTTTTATTTGTTTGTCAATTGTTCACAAATTGGTTTTCTTTTTTTATTTTTTATTTATGATTTAGGTAGTGTTTTATTCTTGGTAATGAAGGTTGGAATTCCATTGTTTGCTTCACTTATAAAATACGGAATATGCATTTCAATTGGAATGATCATTCAACTAGTATGGCTGAATCGTCATTCTGTTTGGAACCCATGGAATAGACATTCCATTGTTTTCAATTTTTTCATTGGTACAAAAATTGCCCCTATAATTGTTGGCACCATAAATATGCAATTATTATTATTTATTATTTATACAATTGTAGGTCATGTGGCACCCTTTTACTCATTTGGAGGTTATGAGAGGTTATGAAATATGGAAAGATGATGGAGAACATGGAGAGCATGGAGTATGAAGTCGGGGTTGAAGGAAGTTATGAAAGATCATGGAGAATGAAATGGAGATGGAAGAATGGGGTAGTTATTAGGTAGTTTTTTTTTCTACAAATGTTTGAGTTTAAATAACTATTCATGGCTACATTGTAGAGAGATTCGGAACTCAAATCAAAGACAATTGATTTATATTTTTCTTGTCATTTATATTTTCTGCATTTTATTTTACGCACTTCTTTTTCGAAACATTTATTTTCAGCATTCCTTTTCGAAGCATTTTATGCACTTCTTTTTCAAAGTATAGGAGTAGAGATAAGTAATTGTTACTTTGATTGTTTACTCAATCACCCTGATTGTTCACTCAATCATCTTTCTCCGTCTCCCTCATTCTTCTGTTAATTTTTTTTTTTTTTACACTTGGCAATTTCGAAGTCTTCTTCATTGAGGCAAAAGAACTATTAGCACAATCGCTTGGGCCTTGTTTGGTAACCATTTCGTTTTCAATTTTCAGTTTATATTTATAAAAATTTTAAAAACTATCTTAAAAATTTGTTTGGTAAATTTTTGGATTATAAATCAGTGGTCTCAGTTTGTGAATTTGATAAAAAATTGTAAACTCAAAAAATGAGTTTATGTTGGTTTTTAAATAGATCAAAAATGCAGAGCTACAGTAATTTGGGATGTGCATAACACAGACCATGGTTCGAATCTATGTAGGAGCAAGTTTTTCAATTTTTCGTCCTCTTCTTCAAGGAGTTGTAACTTATGGAAACCCCATGGAAATCTCTATAGAGAGAGAGAGAGAGAAATGGGTTATTTGTAAAGAGAGAGTTTGTTAGAGGAGAACCTTGACCTAGATCTTCATACACCTGAGCTTTTTCCGATGCAACACAAAGTTCAACGATCATGTCTCAGGCATCTGTGTTGTTATTCTCAACAACCCCTTCGATCTACCTAAAGCAGTGAAGAAAACAAAAAAAACGACGATTGGTTCTTTCATGGCAAAGGAGATTGGCGACAGAGATGATGGCTGTGGAGATCGACGATGGAAACAGAGACGGAAACGGCGACGACAACGAGAGATAAAGAGATATGCTGACTGAGATTGCCAGTGTTTGGATTACGAACTAAGATTGATTTCAGTCTTTCTTCTTGTTTAGCTCTTCAGTGGCAGCTGCGAACAACGGAGGAGGTCTCACCACCTTCTTCTTCTTCTTCACTGATCTCTCTCTCTCTCTCTCTCTCTCTCTCTCTCTAGGTTTTCAAACACTCTCTCTATATTTGGCTTTACTGTTCCACGTGGTTGATGGTGATATTATTATTACGGTTTGTATGTTAACTGTTATGAACATTATTAATATGGTTATTAAATTTATCTATGGTTGGTATTATATTAATATGGTTATTATGGATGCTTATTGTAATGTGTATGATCCTATTGTCATAAATAATAAAAAATAAAGATAAATATTTTAGGCCTTAACAAATATGTTTTTTAAAATTTTCAAACATTTTATCCGAACCAAACGCGTTTGTAGTTTATATTTTTTCTAAAAATAAACAAAAATCAATTTATAAAATTTTTGTAAACATAAACAAAAAAACGTAAATGTTACCAAATACTACCTTGATAATTGGCTTGAATTTAATCTGTACAGATTTTTCAATCCTTACTGGCACGCTCGCATTTATGATATTTTCCTTCGTAGGAAAAATAAGCCAACAATAATACATAAAAGACCATGTCATTTCATAGAGCTTCTTCGACAATTTCGCAACTTGACAATGTTAGATCACGACATGTCTCCTAGTTGCCCACTCCTCTCTCATTCCTCTTTCTTTGTCAAGTTTCATATTTTTGTTCATGATCTAATTTATTTTCCTTCTTCTATTAGATATCTACAATGTGTGTATGTACCTATATATGATTGTAATGGTTATGACACTCTCTTTTTAATTGCTCTGTTTAAATGTGTCTAATTCATTGTTTGTCAATCATCTTCTTGTAACATTCCTCATGTTCAACTTTCAAAATCTTATCCTTAGTTATTTTGATCCAATTATGTGTTTATTTATACATAAAAGGAATATAAATAGAGAAAAACCCATGGATGGATGAGATCAACCAATTCCCCGTGGACGTTCTGAAAGTTGCAGCCATCCATTAGAAATAGGATTTTGATAATTGACTATAATCTTGATCTGGTGTTCTTCATTTAGGGATGGACAGCTAAGTACGAGAAGGGTATTTTACCTTTTAATTCTCTCGTTTTTGGATTTTTCTATTTTGTTTTTGTTTCTAGTGTTGTGGATGGTTCTCTACTTGTTTGGGTTCTAGGAAACTGAAGGGTGTTAGTTTATGTTTGATGGTGAAATCTGGAGCTAGCCGAGGATTAATTTTATTCTTGTGAGAAGCTGAGGGACTTTGATCTGTGGTGGTCTAGGGATTTCATTAGAATTTGTTTTGAGCTTGGAGCCAAACTAAATAGGCCATGCTTCTCATGTTGACTTTTTTATGACTTGAAATTCATGAGCATTTGGCTGGGATTTATGTCTATTGAGCTTGATAATTTTTCTCTTATTTACATCATCAATAGCTTTTCTTTTACTTCTCATCTTTTAGTTGAAGAGTTCTTTTTATTGTTATTATTATTAATTTTTTTCATTCACAACTGAAAGAGAGTTTGTTGAATTGAAACAAGCAGAGACATACGACACATGACCTGTCACTACCTTCTCTTTTTCCTTTTGGTTTGTACATTTTGTGTGGTGGTCAGAGAGTCCTTTGTTTAAAACACAATCAAAACAACGGAATCTATGAGAAAACTTTGGAGAAAAACATGAATATAAGAGACACTCAAAAAGCTCTCAAAATCATTTTTAGGTATAGTTTCTCAAATTTTTATGGTGCTTCAGGGTAGTCAAGGCTTTTACTTTTGGGGTACAATTTAGAGAAACAAACTAAAAAATTCAAACATTTTTTTTTTGAAGGCTACAAATTACAAATGGTTTCTCTTTATTTTTTTTTTAGCCTGAACCATGATAAGAGTGGTCTCCTTGTAACCAATATTTATTAGTTCCTTAACTACTAGTATATTATGAACTGTTGGGTATGTTCAGCACATTCACCTCTACATAATACAAATAATAGAATGGTTTAGGAGGTGAATAGTACCGAATGGCACCTAATTGGTAGGATTTGAAAGAGGATGCATTTTTTCTACCTTTTGCAGAATCGCATTTATCCATCGAGAAGGCAACTCAGTAGCAGACACATTAGGCAACCACATAAAAAGAAGACATGGCAACTTCCACTACGATGATAATACTCTACCGAGACAAATCAGGGCAATTGTACATCGTGAAAGAGAAGGATACACTTACATGCACACTGCATAATCAACATCGGCTATCAACCTTCTACAACTCAGTCTATTACATATACGATTACTTTTAAATTATCTTAACTCCATGTTTCTATTTTCTCTTGCATATATAAATAATTTTTTTCTAAATGCAAGTACTTATCTAACTAATATAATGTCATGCTCATTTATTATTTTCTATTTTTTTTTTAAATACTGAAAATTGTGAATTCCCACCCATTTCAATAATAAAAATTCATCAAAACAATTTTGTGTTTTTTTCTACCATATATAAAATGGGTGGGGCTTGTCTCCAGTTGATCCAGTTCAGCCAACAAGATGCCACCACGTCACCATTCTTGAATCTTACAGCTCAGATTATATAAAAAACTAACATCGTTTTTCTCCATTCACAAATTGATACTGTATATATGTAGTTGCAATAAGCATGTGTACAGGCTTGTAATGAAGCACGAAATCTTGCTCATAAGGGTAATAAAATTATACGTTGAGCCGAATACCAAAATTCAATTCCATCTACTTTGGATAGATACATATTTATCTAGATATACAAGACTTTATATTATATTGTCATCAAATTGCATGAAATATGGTCATGAAGTTCTGGGTCTGTTTCCAGGTGAGTTGATGACCATATTGATGAGCATTCCACACCATGTGAAGGTGGTTTTTTGGAAGTCAAGAATGGAGGCTAAAGAAGTTTTTTTTTTTTCAACCTAGAGTAGTTGTGTATTAAGCTTGCCATTTATGTTTATGGTTGATTGTTGGCAAACAGATATTGAACTTTGGCACTCCCGTTTGTGTATAAAATGAGAAGAGGTGAGCTGAGTTAGTTCATCAGAAATAGAAAAACACAGAGTGTGTGTTTGAGTGAGAGTGCTATAGAGAGAGAGGTGTGAGTATTGTAAACTCCCTCCGAGAAAATTCTATAGTGGATATCTCTCCCGTGGACGTAGGCTATTGTTGAACCACGTAAATATCTTGTCTCTTTTCTGTGTGTGATTGATTTCTGAGTGGTCTTAATCCTAACAAGTGGTATCAGAGCCTTGTTGGTCGATTTTCAGAAAAACAGGGTGTGTTTTTCAGAAACTGTCAGAAATCAAGTTGCTTGAAATTCACTTTTGAGCATATTGGGAGGAAGCCCTCGACGAGAAGAGTCTAGAACTGCAAAGTAGAACCCCAGACGAGGCTCTACGCACCCTCATGTACCACCTAAAGAAGGCAAGTAAAGCCCAGTTGTAGGCACGCACCTCATGTGCCATTACTTGTACCGACGCGTCATCCTAGTTGTGACCACACGCCAGACGCGTGGCGGAAGGAAGAAGGAGAGTGTTCTGCATGTGATAGTGACGTCAGTGCCACGTCATACTCCACGTCAGCGCCACATCAGCCTCGGTTGATTGTTGACCAGTCGGGTTGACCTGACCCGACTCAGAGGCAGAGGGTTATCCGGTGCTACGCGGCTAAGGTACATCTGCAGATCTAAACCATCAAACTTATTTTAGCAAAATCTGAGCCATTTAAAGTCCGTTTTTGACGATCCAATAGTGGTTTCCAACTATTTGAAGTATTCTAGAGAGATCCGTACGGTTAGTTTTTTGAATTAGAGTTTCTGTAAAAAGTAAAGAAGGCGATGGAGGAATTCACATCAACTTCAGAATCCATGATTAAGTTGAATCCGTCCAATTATGCAATCTGGAAGCCGCAGATGGAAGACATCCTATATTATAAAGACCTGTTTGACCATATTGCTCTAAAATGGGTTAAATTGGAAAAAGTAAAAGATGAAGACTGGATAAAGATAAACCGGAAGACTGTCAGTTGTATCAGACAATGGATATATCACAATGTGTTCAACCATGTCGCCCAAGAGACAGATGCATATGTCCTCTGGATAATGTTAGAAGGAATGTACCAGTCAAAGACTGCCCGAAACAAAGCCTTGGTAATGAGAAGGCTTGTAAATCTGAAGTTAAAGAATGGTGTGTCTGTCGCCAAGCACACAAGTGAATTCAAGAATCTGGTGAATCAACTTGCAACCGTCAAGATGCCCTTGGACGATGAAATGCAAGCTGTACTACTGCTTAGTTCTTTACCAGACAGCTAGGAGACGTTGGTGGTTTCTCTCAGCAACTTTGCACCAGAGGGGAAGCTGACCATGAGCATGGTCACAAACGCCATGTACAATAAAGAGACAATGAGGAAAGACATGGAAGGTAATCAGTCTCATGCTCTTGTCACAGAAGATAGAGACAGAGACAGAGGTAGAAGAAGAAGCAAGAGTAGAGCCAGATGGAACAACATGAGTAAATCCAGAGATAGTAAAAGTCAAGGTAACTCTAGCTTTCCTTACTTTCACTATGGTCAGGAGGGTCACATAAAGAGGAACTGTCCAAACCAAAAAGATAAAAGCTAAAGCAGTAAGTCAAAAAGAGATAAGAACACGACAACCACAACAACTGATGAAATACTTCTTGCAGTTGGTGAAGAGGAGGATTGCCTTCACGTGGCTAACCACAGCTGTACAGAGTGGGTGATAGACACAACTGCATCCTATCGCGCCACTTCCCACAGAGAACTCTTCAACCCGTAAAACATTGAAGATTTTGGCACTATTCGAATAGGAAATTCTAGCTATTCAAAGATTGTGGGAATTGGAGACATTAGTATTCAAACTAATGTCGGACACAAGCTTGTTCTCAAAGATGTGAGGCATGTTCCAGATTTGCGCCTTAATCTTATCTCTGGAAGCACCCTGGACCGACAGGGATATACAAGTACATTCGGAAATGGTCGTTGGAAGCTGACAAGAGGAGCTTTGACAATCGCCAGAAGAGAGATGTCTTCAACACTGTACAAGACTCAAACGAACATCTGTCTAGGAAGTCTTAATGCAGCAGAAGACAAAGAGTCACCAGACTTATGGCACAGAAGACTGGCTCACATGAGTGAGAAGGGATTGTATCTGTTAGCAAAGCAATCCAAGATACCCTTATCCAAAGGGAGTGCCTTGAAGCCGTGTGATCATTGCTTTTATGGCAAGCAGCATCGAGTATCATTTAGTTCAACGAGCAAGAGGAAAACAGAAGTGCTCAGTATGGTATACTCGGATGTTTGTGACCCAATTGAAGTGGAGTCACTTGGCGGTCGCAAGTATTTTCTAACCTTCATTGATGATGCATCAAGGAAGTTGTGGGTGTATTTTCTGAAAACGAAAGATGAGGTATTCTAACACTTTCAGGAGTTCCGTGCAATGGTGGAAAGAGAGAGCAGGAAGAAGTTGAAGTGTCTTCGCACAAACAATGGAGGCGAGTACACTTCTAATGCTTTTGAAGCATATTGTGCCAGCAGAGGTATCCGGCATGAGACAACAGTTCCTGGTACCTCACAACACAATAGTGTGGCAGAGAGGATGAACCGCATTATTGTTGAAAGAGTCAGATGCATGCTCAGAATGGCAAAGTTGCCAAAGTGATTCTGGACTGAAGCCGCCCGTACAGCCTGTTATCTCATCAACAGGTCGCCTTCAGCCCCGTTGAATTTTGCGATACCTAAGGAAGTCTGGTCCAAAAGAAAGATATCATATTCTCACTTGAGAGTCTTCGGGTGTAAGGCATTCGCACACATCTCCAAGGAAAATAGACAGAAGTTCGATGACAAGTCCACTCCCATGTATATTTGTGAGCTATTCAGATGTAGTATTTGGGTACAAGTTGTGGGACCCAATGAACAAGAAGATGTTCAGGAGCAGAGATGTTGTGTTCTAGGAAAACCAAACAGTAGGAGATTTTGAAAAGTCTGCAAAGTCTAGAGATGTCATCACTCCAGACTTATTCTCATCTCCCGTGCCATCACAAAATGCTAGATGTGATAATGTGCAATAAGAAGTGCCAGAGTTGCAGGATCCTATGCCAAAAATTGAGGATCAGGAGGAAAGAGATGAAGACCTAGATGAAGAGGGTGTTGAGCAAGGGGAGCAACCCCTTCAACCAGAGGCAACTGGGCCTCAGTTGCGGAGATCTGGAAGAGCTACCGTGCCATCAACCAACTATCCCGCTTCTCAATATATTCTGATTATTAATGAGGGGGAGCTCGAGAGTTTTTCAAAAACAAAGAGTCATATAGAGAAAGACTGTTGGATGTAAGCCATGAAGGAGGAAATGAGTTCTTTGCAGAAGAACCATACTTATAAGCTTGTACATTTCCAAGAGACAGGAGAGCCTTGAAGAACAAATGGGTGTATAAGTTGAAGAAAGATGGCAACGGTAAAATACTGCAGCATCAAGCTCGCTTGGTGGTCAAAGGTTTTGAGCAAAAGAAGGGAATTGACGTTGATGAGATCTTCTCCCTAGTTGTGAAGATGAGTTCCATTCAAGTAGCTCTAGGATTAATAGCTTGCTTGAATCTGGAGGTAAAACAGATGGATGTCAAGACTGTCTTTCTCTATGGTGACTTGGAGGAAGAGATCTATATGGAGCAACCAAAAGGATTTGAAGTTAAAGGAAAAAAAAATCTAGTCTGCAAACTGAAGAAGAGTCTCTACAGCCTGAAGCAGGCACCGAGACAATGGTACAAGAAGTTTGATTCATTCACGATAGATCACGAGTACACAAGAACGGTAGCAGACCAGTGTGTATATTTCCGAAGGTTTTCGGATGAAAACTTCATCATCCTACTATTGTATGTCGATGATATGCTGATCATCGGATAGGATACTACTATGATCAACAAGTTGAAAAAGGACGTGTCGTAATATTTTGACATGAAGAATTTAGGCCCAACACAGCAGATTTTAGGCATGAAGATTGTTCGTCATAGGAAAAATATGTTGAACGGGTGATTGAAAGGTTCAACATTAAAGATGCCAAGCTAGTCAATACTCCGCTGGCTAACCGTTTCAAGCTGAGCAAAAGTTCTTGTCCCTCATCTACAAATGAAAGAGAAGAGATGGAGGCAATTCCCTACTCATCTGCAGTAGGGAGTTTCATGTATGCAATGGTGTGTACCCGGCCAGATATAGCTCATGCAGTTGGCGTTGTGAGCAGATTCCTCGCCAATCCAGGAAAAGAGCATTGTGAGGCAATCAAATGGATTCTTCGATACTTGAAGGGAACTTCAAAGATGTGTCTATGTTTTGGAGGAGCTTAACCAATTTTGGAGGGTTTTACAGATGTCGATATAGCGGGTGATCTTGATGGTAGAAAGTTTATATTAGGATTTTTATTCACTTTTGCAGGGAAAGCTGTTTCATGGTAGTCCAAACTACAAAAGTGTGTTGTTTTATCTACAACAAAGACAGAGTACATTGCTGTCGCAGATGCTGGAAAGGAAATGTTGTGCTTAAAGCGGTTTCTCCAAGAATTGGGTCTACAGCAGGAAGAGTATAGGGTACATTGTGATAGTCAAAGTGCCATAGACCTGAGCAAGAATTCTATGTACCATTCTCGCACGAAACATATTGATGTTTTGTATCATTGGATACGCAAAGTGATAGAGAAGCAGTTATTGGAACTGGTCAAGATCCACACAGATAAGAATCCAGCCGACATGCTTACAAAGGTGGTCTCGAGAGACAAACTCGAAGTATGCAGGGACATTGCTGGGATGGACTTCCAATAAGGATTCTACTTCTCATAGGTGTGGAGTGGGAGAATTGATGAGCATTCCACACCATGTGAAGGTGGTTTTTTGGAAGTCAAGAATGGAGGCTACAAAAGTTTTTTTTCAACCTAGGGTGGTTGTGTATTAAGCTTGCCATTTATGTTTATGGTTGATTGTTGGCAAGTAGATGTTGAATTTTGGCACTCCCGTTTGTGTATAAAATGGAAAGAGGTGAGCTGAGTTAGTTTATCAAAAATAGAAAAACACAGAGTGTGTGTTTGAGTGAGAGTGCTATAGAGAGAAAGTGAGGTGTGAGTATTGTAAACTCCATCCGGGAAAATTCTATAGTAGATTTCTCTCCTGTGGACGTAGGCTATTGCCGAACGACATAAATATCTTGTCTCTTTTCTGTGTGTGACTGATTTCTAAGTGGTCTTAATCCTAACACATATCGAAGGAGAACAAATTTAAGCAAGAGAAAGTATTAACGCTATAAGTCTAACCATTTACACGCTTGCTATAATCAGAGCCTTCAACATTGAAAAATATAAACCGGACACAAGCCCACCCATATTAAATCTAATAAATTTATCCACCAAAAAAAAAAAATTCTCAAAAAACATATGAAACACTATTATCTTAAATGAAAATGATGACAAAATAATTGAAACAAATCTTGTAACTCCATCGCGACGGTCCAATTAGTAGGAAGAAAAGACGAATTAATGACTCTACCAATGTTATAAAAGTAAGCCTTTTAAATTTTATTAAATTTATTTTATTTCATAGTATCTAACCAAAATATACACTAAATATTTTCAAATCAAAAAAGTTATCAGTGATTCAATATAGGTTCCGCTTGGTAGCATTTATAAATTTAGCTCGTTTGATTAAAATAAGTTGATTAATAGTATTTAGTTGTAATTTTAGATGATAGTTTATTTAAATGATATTTTTTTAAATTATAATTTGTAATTTTTTTACATATTTGAAATCTTTTAGTCGGCTCGTGAAAGAACTCAGGAAGGGACAAGGTAGACAAACCACTAGTTCAACCATTTGTTAAATCGGATCGAACTGTGATGTCATAATCGATTCATAAATAAGTTTTAATAAATTATAAATTAACAATATAACTATTAAATTTACAAAAATAAAAGCTAAAAAAGAGAGAAAAAGATTCTTAAATTTTAAAAAATAAAAATGTTTTTCAGTCATTTAAAGCAGTCAAATAATATTTTTTGAGAAAGTAAGCTCTTGAAATTGCTTTTAACAGTTTCAGATAAATCTAAAAATAATACAATAAAATAATTTGACCAGATAAGTGAAAATTAGAAGTGTTAAGAAAATTGTGCAATCCAATCAAGCTGGCCGATCCGATCCGATATGAGTGTTTATGGTCATTTTGGGTCAGTTGGTTCAAATATATAAAACATATCAAAATTAAGGTCGGAAGCTGGTTCTCACCCAGTCAAAATTGATCAATCTGAATCATTCGATAAAGCTCTCTGTGACGTCCAAATTTTTTTTGAGCATCCAGGATTATTAAGAAAGTTATAAGATAAATAAAATGCAAAGTTCAAGACTGTACCATTATAAGTTTAATATTTACAGAAACAAATCAAGTCCCAAAATATCACTACGTATAAAAATAAAAGATTATCTAGTCACATTTCCAATTTTAACACTAAAAATAAATACTTTTGAGTTTGATGTGTGCTTTTTTACTGTTCATAAAAGGATGTGTAAAATGTAAAGAAATGATATGATCTAAATAAGTATACTTAACGCATTCCCAAACAATCCCTATGGATAACTCTAGAAATTTAAAACTACGAAAGAAATGTAATGCCACTATGGTATTCGCTCAAGGCAACCAACTCTTTATGGCGTTGCCTATACCAAGATCTAAGTCAACTACTCATCAATGTTTTCAAAATTGGACTGGTGAGCGAACCGGAAAAGGGATCGGGTGGACGGGTCACCGGTTCAACAGTCGGGTCAAAGCGGTCGAACCGTGACGTCATAATTAATATTATATAATTAAAAAATATAATTATAAATTATAAATAAATAAAAATATATATAAATAATCAAATAAAAATAAAAATTGTTATATAGTATTTATTAATAATATTTAATAGAATAATGTGCAGGACCCCCTTTTTAGGACCCCCTTTGGACCCCCTCTTGATTTGATTGGTCATCTTTTTCTTCTTTTCTCTTTTTTTTTTCTTTTTCCTCCAATCACCACCCGCCACGTGTCAAAGAGGGTGGTGGGGGTGGTGATTTGAGGGGGTGCCAATCACCACTGTATTTAATAATGTCATAATTGATAAAAAAAAAAGTCACTTATTTCAAAAAAATAAAATTTTTTAAACATTCCCTCCAAATAAATTGATTGATTGCTAGATTTAATTTTGGAGGGAAATGAAATTTTCAACTCTCTCTCCAATCAATATGTTTCAAATAATTTGATTGAATCCCACATAGAATTTTGTAGGTTCTCTTTGAAAAATCTTTTCCTATAAATAGGAATAGACTTTCATAATCTCCTCAAGCTTTCAAGTTTCAATGAGACTCTTCCTTATGAGAGGAGACTCTTGAAATAAGAATTTTTAGTCAAAATTTTGAAATATATTTATATATATATATAAATATATAAGAAAGAAAGAAAGAAGATAAAAAAAAGTAAAACCCAAAAAAAAAAAAAAAGGACCGGTTTTGGCCGGTTCGACCAGTGGGTCACCGGTTTTCCCCGGTTTTGGCCCCAGTTCGGGTTCAGAGGGTTGACCGGACCGGAACAAGGCCCGGTTCCCGGTCCGACCAGCCGGTCCGGTCCGGGTCTAAGAACAATGCTACTCATTCCCGTTCGACACCTGCATAAAATATCATGAGTTACGAAATTCAGAAAGAAAATACACTAAACTTATCTTTCTTCTTGTTACAATATTTAAGAGAGAGAGAAATCTATATTATATTGAATGATGTATTGAATAAATTTAGGTAACAATGTATACAAGACTCCTTTATAGAGGATGAGAGAAACCTAAGTATGGTAATCCTAAATATAGTAATGAATATAATATGGTATGTATAATAGACAGAATATACAGTTATTATATTTTTAACGCCCCCTCAAACTCAAGTAGAGATATCAACTTGAGTGTGGAAAGAGAAACTAAAATATGAAATAAAACTAAAAATAAAATAAAATATGGATAGATCTGTTGGAAAATTTGGTTTTTTATTAGCTTATTTTGGGCCAACTTTGAGTCCAAATTTGAGTGGGTCCCAAATATTTTTTTGGGATGGGTCCAAAGAGGTAACGTATTCCTTACCGCATGGCAAGCCACACGGTGAAGACGGTTCGTCAAAACCATTTATGAGTGAATGAGAAGTTGACGTCGTTTTTGGATTCGTGGAATGGTCAATTCAAGAAGTAAAATGTGGGTTTCCTTGAAAAGGATTGTCCCACATTGAAACTTTAAGAGAGCTTGTGTATATATGTAAGCTCTAGGTGGCAACACTTGCGTTGGGCCCCAAGGGGCACCCCAAGTTTGTAGAAGGGAGAAGTTATGGACAATGTGAACCTTAGCCCAAACCACCACACGCGCACCTCGCCGCCACCATCCGTCCGACCGGGCACAGTTATGGGTCGGGTTTTTTGGACAAAATTTATTTGAATTTTTTTCAAATTCTTGCAGGAAAATTATTTGAAATTGAATTCAAATTTTTGTCCAAAATTTGTGCCTCTTCCGAATTCCACAGCAAATTCAAACTGTTTTTACAGGTTTAAAACTACCCAGACAGATTCAAATATGCCAGCAGTTTTGGACAGATAGAAACTGCCTAGCAGTTATCTGTTCAAACAGTTACTGCACCTGTTGAATTCAAAACCTACCTATTTGGTTTGAAATTCAAACCTATTCGGGTCTATAAAATCCAGGCCTGTTCCAGCAGTTTGGAGGATCACAAAACATCCAGAAAAACTCTGAAATTCTTTGGTTCCTTCCGGTTTTGCTCTTTTGCATAAACTCTCTTCATATTAGTTTTTTTAGGAAAAAAATTAAGAGAGTATTGAACACAGGTTTGGTATGTCGTACAAATTGTTTAGAGTGTTACTACAATTTGTGAAGATCATTGTATCCTGAGAGATAGACGCTTTTTATCCATAAGCATCGTAGTGGGGAGAATTTGTCTGAAGGACAGAGTGTCACACACTCAACTTGATCTTTTTGTACTTTTACATTTCGGTAAAATAAATTCTGTAAGTAATTTATTTTTATTTGTTTGATTTGTTTCGAGTTATTTATTTTACACAGAAGATTGTTCCAATAATCTTAAGACAAATTCGAATGATTCTGTTTATATAAAAAAAATTTCGATTGTTTCCTTTCTTCTTTTCTTCTTCTTACAGAAATTATTTTCTATGGTTTTACAAAATAATATTCTGGTTGGAAAAACAAATAGTAGTAATATACTGTTTGATAAATAGTAGTAATATACTGTTTATTTTCTTTGACAACTAGTAGTAATATACTGGTATCATTTACAATTCAGAATATTTATTTGTGAAGTTAGTCAGAAATTAATTTTTGATTTTCAGAAATAATTTCTGAGTTTTCATTAATTAAAATTCGGTTTCAGTATTTTAATTTTTGAAGTGTTACAGAAATTTAATTTTCTGTGTAGAATTAATTTGTTTAAATAAAATTTTGTTTTATTTTCAAATTAATTGAAAATAAAAGTTACAATTCTTGTTTCTTTTATTTTTACAGAATTTAATTATGTTTTAAATTTTCTGTGTAGTATAAAATTCTAATTCTAATTTTGTTTTATAATTTAGAATTCATGACTATTGAAATTGGTCAAACTAATGGTCAAACAAGTACTAATGTGATGACTGCAATTGCTCCAACCCCTCCTGTTATGACTATCTCAGTCAATCACGGTGAGAAGCCAGAGAAGTTCTTAGGAACTAATTTTAAAAGATGGCAGCAGAAAATACTGTTTTATCTTACTATTCTCAACCTGGTGCATTTCCTCCGTAAGGATGCTCCTACTCTGAAAGAAAACGAAACCAACCAGCAAGTGGTTGCTGCGGTCGATGCCTAGAAACATGCTGATTTCCTTTGCCGAAACTACGTCTTGAATGGACTTGACATCACATTATACAACGTCTACAGTCCTATCAAGACAACAAAGGAACTTTGGGAGTCTTTAGAGAAAAAGTATAGAACAGAAGATGCTGGCTCAAAAAAATTTGTAGTTGGCAAATTCCTAATTTTTGTGATGGTTGATTCTAAGACTGTGATCAGCCAAGTTCAAGATCTCCAACTCATTCTGCATGACATCATGTAGAAGGCATGTCTCTTAGTGAATCCTTCCAAGTTGCTGCCTTAATTGAGAAATTACCACAAGACTAGAAGGAATTCAAGAACTACCTCAAACACAAGCGCCAAGAAATGACTTTGGAAGAATTAATTGTGCGTTTGAGAATTAAGAAGGACAACCGCAATTCTGAAAAGCAGGCCGGTAAGCATCTAATGGAGTCTAAGGCAAATGTGGTGGAACATGCTCCAAAAGCAAAGAAACAAAAGTTTTCTGGAGAAAGTTCTGCACAAGGCTCTAAAGAAGGGAAAAATAAGAAGTACAAGTTTAATGGCAAATGTTACATTTGTGACAAAGAGGGACATCAAGCCAAAGGTTGTTGTAGCAAGCGGAAAGGCAAAGGAAGATCAAGCAAGAAGCCTGCTCAAGCCAATATGACCGAAGTGGACAAAATTTCCAATGGTGTAGATGACATAAATCTTTTTGCAGTTGTTTCCGAGGCAAACCTTGTCGGAAATCCTAAAGAATAGTGGGTGGACAATAGTGCTACTCGACACATCTGTGCTGACAAAAAGATATTCACATCTTATTCTATAATGGTCAATGGTGAACAACTTTTTATGGGGAACTCCTCAACTTCCAAAGTTGAAGGACAAGGAAAGATTATTCTGAAGATGACATCTGGGAAGGAACTCATTCTCAACAATATGCTGCATGTACCGGACATTCGCAAGAACCTTGTTTCCGGATCTTTGTTGAGTAAAAATAGGTTTAGGCTAGTTTTTTAAAGTGTTTTTGAAAGTAACAAGTTTGTACTTACCAAAAACTAGATGTATGTAAGAAAAATTTACATGTCTGATGGCCTTTTCAAAATGAATGTAATGACTGTTGTACCCTCTGTTATTAATAAAAATACATCTTCTTCTTACTTGCTTGAGTCTTCAAATTTATGGCATGGTAGACTTGGACATGTTAATTTTGGATCTTTGCGTAGATTAATTAATATGGAATGTTTACCTAAATTTAACATTGATTTAAATCATAAATGTGAAATTTGTGTTGAGGCAAAATTATCCAAAACTCATTTTCATTCAATTGAAAGAAGTACGGAACCACTTAAATTAATTCATAGTGACATTTGTGATTTTAAATCAATTCAAACTAGAGGTGGAAAAAATATTTTATCACTTTTATAGATGACTATACTAGATATAGTTATGTTTATTTAATTCAAACTAAGGATGAAGCTTTGGAAACTTTCATTCAATATAAGAATGAAGTTGAAAATCAACTTGGTAAGAAAATTAAGAAACTTAGAAGTGATAGAGGTGGTGAATATGAATCACCTTGTGGTGAATATTGTAAAGAACATGGGATAATTCATCAAACCACCGCTCCTTACTTACCTCAGCAAAATGGAATTGCTGAAAAGAAAAATAGGACTTTAAAAGAAATGATGAATGCCATATTAATAAATTCTGAATTATCTCAGAACTTGTGAGGGGAAGCAATACTTTCTGCTAATTATATACTTAATAAAGTACCCCGAAAGAAAGTGAATCAAACACCTTATGAAATGTGGCATGAGAGAGTACCATCCTACAAATACTTAAAAGTGTAGGGGTGTTTGGCTAAAGTGGCTATTCTTAGTCCTAAAAATACTAAGATAGGTCATAAAACCATTGATTGTATTTTCATTGGTTATGCCAAGAATAGTAGTGCATATCGGTTTTTGATTAATAAATCAGAACATTCTGAAATGCATGTAACTACTATTATTGAATCTCGGAATACGTCTTTCTTTGAACATGTGTTTCCAAACAAAACTGGACAAGAGACTAGTACTAACAAAAGATCTCATGATGCTATTACTAGTCAGGATCAAGAACATGATCAAGAACAAGAGTAAGAGATAGATCAAAATGAGGAAGAGGAACCTAGGCGTAGTAAACGTGCTAGAATCTCAAAATATTTTGGTTTAGATTTTCTAACATTTTTGTTAGAAAATGAGCCTTTAACTTTTAAAGAGGTTATGTCCAGTCCTGAAGCTCCTTTATAGAAAGAGGCTATAAACAGCGAAGTTGAATCCATCCTGCAAAATCACACTTGGGAATTGGTGAATTTACCACCAAGGTGTAAACCTCTTGGGTATAAGTGGATTTTCAAAAGAAAAATGAAAACAGATGGATCAATTGACAAATACAAGGCAAGACTTGTGGTCAAAGGTTTTAGACAAAAAGAAGGTCTTGATTACTTTGACACATACTCACCGGTTACTAAAATAACATCCATTAGAATGCTAATTACTATTGTATCGTTGTACAATTTGGAAATTCATCAAATGGATGTGAAAACCGCTTTCTTAAATGGTGAGTTAAATGAAGAAATTTACATGGAACAACCAGAAGGTTTTTCTGTTCCAGGAAAAGAAAAGAAAGTGTGTAAATTGGTTAAATCATTATATGGTTTAAAACAAGCGCCAAAGCAATGGCATGAGAAATTTGACAAAGCAATGATGTCAGTTGGATTCAAAATTAATGAATGTGAAAAATGTGTTTATAGTAAAAACACTAGCAACAGTTATGTTATAGTATGTCTTTATGTGGATGATATGCTCATCATAGGTAATAATAATGACATGATTAAAACTACCAAAAAAACGTTGAATAAACATTTTGACATGAATGACATGGGAATTGCTGACGTAATACTTGGTATGAAAATTACCAAAACATCAGAAGGTTATGCTTTGTCACAACCTCATTACATTGAGAAAATACTTGATAAATTTAGCAAAGATGATGATCATCTTGCTAGAACACCTATGGATGTTAATTTATTTCTTTCTAAGAATGTATAGGAAAGTATTTCTCAATTAGAGTATGTCCAAATTATTAGAAGCTTAATGTACTTGATGAGCTGCACTCGCCTAGATATAGCCTATGAAGTAAGTAAATTAAGTAGATGTACGAGTAATCCAAGAGTAGAACACTGGAAATCAATTATAAGGGTTCTAAGATATCTTTGATTTACTCGTAACATTGGGCTAAATTATACTAGATATCCAGCAGTACTTGAAGGATACTATGATGCAAACTAGATATCGAATACTAGAGACTCAAAGTCCATCAGTGGGAATGTCTTTACTCTTGGTGATGCGGCGGTATCTTGGAAATCTTCCAAACAGACTTGCATTGTTAGGTTTACTATGGAATCATAATTCATAGCTTTAGATAAAGCTAGGGAAGAAGCAGAATGGCTTTGCCACTTCTTTGAAGATATTCCAATGTGGTCAAAACCGGTGCCTGCTATATGCATACATTGTGATAGTCAATCAGTAATAGGTAGAGCACAGAATCATATGTATAACTGTAAGTCGCGACACATTCATTGTCGACATAACACCGTAAAACAACTACTCTCTAATGGAATTATTTCCATTGAATATGTGAAGTCTAAAGATAACATAACGGATCCACTAACCAAAGGGTTAGCAAGAGAGCTAGTTGAGAATTCATCGAGAGGAATAGGACTTAAGCCTATTAAATAAGAGTTACCACAACGGCAACCCCACCTACTTGACTAGAAATCCCAAGATCTAAGTTTAAAAGGACAACCGAGTTGTGTATGACTCATAAGGATCACCGAGGATCAAATTCCCACCCATTTTTATGATGAAATAGTGATGTCTGCAGCGTTCTAGGTTAAGTAAAATTTTAATGATTCTTATATCTAGGTAAACCTAGTGGAGTATGGCAGGATACTCTTCATAAAAATCACCTATGTGAGTGTGAACTGGGCCGGTTCTATGAGATTTGTGAAGGACTACAATTCTCTAGAGCACTCATGAAAGACCAGGTTGTTCAGGGCCAAAATGAACACAATAGTGAGAACTACACTGTGTCTAGTGATATACTGTGTGAGTTCTATTGTCTTGGTTTACACAAATGGCTAAATAATTCAAGACATCATGCTCACTAGTTGGCTAGTAAATCCGATAGTGTCTCACAAGAGAAGGTTCAAAACCAAAAGCTACCTATCCTTTGCAGAATATTCTCAATTTTTGTACTCTCTATAATTAAATCATGTTGTTGTATTTTCTCTCCGTTAAATTCTATTCATGTGGGGGATTGTTAGAAAATTTGGTTTTATATAGGCTTATTTTGAGCCAACTTTGAGCCCAAATTTGAGTAGGTTCCAAACGTTTTTTAAAGTGGGTCCAAAGAGGTAACATATTCCTTGCCACATGGTAAGTCACACGGTGAAAACAGTTCGTCAAAACCATTTATGAGTGAATGAGAAGTTGACGTCATTTTCGGATTCATAGAATGGTCAATTCAAAAAGTAAAATGTAGGTTTCCTTGAAAAAGATTGTTCCACATTGAAACTTTAAGAGAGCTTGTGTATGTATATAAGTTCTACGTGGTAACACTTGGGTTGGGCCCCAAGGGGCACCCTAAGTTTGTAGAAGGGAGGACTTATGGACAATGTGAACCTTAGCCCAAACCACCACACACGTGCCTGCGCACTGCCGCCGCCGTTCGTCCGATCGACCGGCAAAGCCGAGCCGTACCGGGCGCGAGTGTGGGTTGTGGGTTGGGTCGGTTGTAACATTAATTTTTTGGACAAAATTTATTTGAATTTTTTTCAAATTTTTGTAGGAAAATTATTTGAAATTGAATTCAAATTTTTGTCCAAAATTTGTACTTCTTCCAAATTCCACAACATATTCAAATTTCGAACAGATTCAAACTGTTTTTACAGGTTTAAAACTGCCCAGACAGATTCAAATCTGCCAGCAGTTTTGGACAGATAGAAACTACCCAGTAGTTATCTGTTCAAACAATTACTGCACCTGTTGAATTTAAAACCTACCTGTTCAGGTCTATAAAATCCAGGCCTGTTCCAGCAGTTTTAAGGATCACAAAACATCCAGAAAAACTCTGAAATTCTTTTGGTTGCTTCCGGTTTTGCTCCTTTGCATAAATTCTCTTCATACTAGTTTTTTTAGGAAAAAAATTAAGAGAGTATTGAACACAGGTTTGGTTCGCCGTACGAATTGTTTAGAGTGCTACTACAATTTGTGAAGATCATTGTATCTTGGGAGATAGACGCTTTTTATCTTTAAGCACCGTAGCGGGGCGAATCTGTATTAAGGACAGAGTGTCACACACTCGACTTAATCTTTTCGTACATTTACATTTCGGTAAAATAAATTCTGTAAGTAATTTATTTTTATTTGTTTGATTTGTTTCAAGTTATTTATTTTACACAGAAGATTGTTCCAAAAAGATCTGAGACAAATAGATTGCAAAGTACAGATGGGAGCATAGGGGCACTTGAGATAGATTAAAAGCCAGAGCTAATGCCGGGAGACAGTTTATAATCGTGCCAGACCATTGTAGAAACTGGTTGGAACTAATGTTAGGACAATTTAAGGTCATGTTGGATCGTTATAGGCACTAATCGGAATCAATGTCGCGACAATTTACGGGGTCATGTCGGACCATTGTAGGAACCGATTGGAATCAATGTCGGGACAGTTTAAGGGGTCATGTCAGACCCTTGTAGCTATTAACCGGAATCAATATCAGGATAGTTTAAAGGAGTCATGCGGGACCGATGTAAAGAACTAGATGTTGAACCAGCAAGCGTGTCACATACATAACTTATGACATGGTGTTGAACAATGATGGCAACAGACAACTAAGTGTGCTAGGGGGTGGCTTATTAGAAAAAGCGCTAGAGAGTGGCTTGGATGGTGCGCCAAAGGACGACTTTGGTGGTGCGCCAGAGGACGGCTTTGGTGGTGCGCCAAAGGGGCGACTTTGGTACGCCAGGGGGCAATTTATGAGAAAGTGTGATAGAGGCAACTTAGGTAGTGCGCCAAGGGATCGGTCTTGGATTGTGCGCCAGAGGGGGTAGCTTGGGTTATGCGCCAAAGAAGGTGGCTTGGATTGTGCGCCAGATGAAGCGGCTTGGGTGGTGCACCAAGGAGCTACTTGGGTGGTGGGCCACAGGGGATGGCTTAGGTAGTTTGTATGGTGTATAACCATGTTCACCATGATATAGGTATAATACGCCCCTTTAAACTCAAATAGGTTTGAAGATAGAAATCTATTTGAGGTTGAAGTAGAGAGAAAGATAAAGTGGAGCAGAAACATACACACACACACACACACAAAAGATTGCGAGTAAAAAAAATAATTTGATAAAGATATTTGGGGTAGGAATAAACCAGTGGACAGAGAAAGAGATCACCACGAAGCGATACTGAAAGAAAAATATGGTAGTGGAATGGATTGAGGTCCGTTGGGTAATCAAGGCAAGGTTGCCGCCCGCCAGTAAGGCAAAGAACACCAAGAGCTTAACTTATATCTCTGATACCATGTTACAAGATGTAAGAGAGAAAGAAATATGTACTATATTGAATGATGTGTTGAATAAATTTATGTAGCAATGTATATAAGACTCATTTATATAGAAGGAGAAAAGCTTACGTATGATATTCCTAAATATGATAATGAATATAATATGGCATGCATGATAAACAGAATATATAATTACTATATTTAACACTTCTTAAGAAAAATAACAAGTTTATAAGCATGGTAATTATAACATAATAATATTAGTGTACGCACAAAGACACATAACCAGTTTGTTACACTAAGTGACACCTAGAATCTCGCCATAGAAATTTATCCTTCCAACTATTAAGTCATGGCCACGATTGATTTGAAATTCCCCATTTATCAAATATTTAACGTCTAGGATTATATACCAAAATAGTGGTATTCGTGGTCTGACTCAAGGGAATGTTCTACTAGGATTACGTATCATCCATGTTGTGTCACTCACATATCCACCTTTATTCTAAAATTAAATACCAATAAGGCTTCAAATACACCTCATGCCATCTTAAGATTTCACGACACGAATTACATAAGAATTTTCAAAACTAAGACTCACCTGGAACAATCACCGATATTAACCGTCAACCTTTAATTTCGTATAATTCATTTACTATTTTAATCAAGTTCATCAATTTATATAATAATCATAAATGATTGCATACTCAAGTCACCACCCCGCACTATACCTTCATCATGATTCATCATAAAAGTATCAACACATGCGCTCTACAATTATCATTAAAAAGGTACTCATTATAATAAACTGTTAACACATTGATAATTTAAATTAAAGTAACACATAACATACAATTCTAAACAATAACATCATATATTTGAATGAACTAACATAAATACCAAAAAAAAAATTTATGAGTAAGCAAAATTTTCACTTTTGAGCACTATTGCCTTATTTCTAATAAATTTCTGATTTAGGGTTCTATAAAAAAAATTATAAATAAAATACTTATACAACTCTAAGAGCATATTTGGTATGATAGAATGGGTGGTAATGGAATGTCCATTCTAGCTTTGCATTCCTTTTTCTGTATTTGGTATGCCTTATCTAAGTGAAAATAGCCATTCCATTGGAATGGCTATTTCAACAAAATATGAGAATGCGTATTCCTTCTTCCAACCTAAGGAATGGCCATTTCATTCATTTTTTTGTTGACACTTAACAAAAAAAATATTATTATCTAGCTCCTACCACCATTCCGTTCTCCTACCATCCACTCCACCACCCTACCGCCACCACCACCTTATTGTCACTACTACCACTACCACCATGGTCGCCGCCACAACGACCGTACTCCTGATGTCGCTACTATTACCACTATCACCACCACCATTACAACTACAACACCACCTTACCACCACCACTACGGCCACAACAACCTACTACTACCATCCTACTATCATTGTTATCACCATCACCGATGCCGCCACCACCGTCGCCATACGACTCACACCATTACTTCCACAACTATCAACATTATCATGATCTACATAAATTTTTAATTTATTTGTTACAAACTTGTTAAAAAATAAATAAATAATAAAAATTTATTTGATTCCATGAGTTTAATAGGCATAACCAAACATAAGAATGAGACTTATCATCCTATTTCTATGTCATTCCATGTTGACAACCAAACAATGGAATGAGAATGGACATTCCGTTCCATTCAATTCAACCTTTTATTTCATTCTCACTCTCATTTCATTTCATTCCAGCATATTAAACATGCTCTAAAGTTCAAGAGATTTATACCAGTGTTAAATAAATCTGTTATGGTGATTCTATAAAAAATAAAAAATAAATTAAAAAAAATCCAGAAAATAAATTCTACAAAATTACAAGAAGCACATGACACGGACTTGGTACACATTCTCAAAATAATTCCACATTAAAATCTACAAGTCAAAACCATAATCCCAAAATTAGGGATGAAACTAGACTTCTCAAAATTAATTTTTCACTCAGGAAATATTGGATTAAGTTCAGTATAGAATATTTGATGATTTTTCAAAGAGAGCAAAATCTGTCTCAAAACCCAATTTTCACTGAAATTTCATATAAATTCGTACACACTTTTAAAAATTATACCAAAATTATTGAGTGCTCTAGACATCATTATTAACAATTTATTAGAAGGACCCATCTCGAAATTTTGAGGTTTAGGATGTCTAAAAATTCATACAATATTTGGACAGATTTTTAAAATATAAAACCAATTCAAGAACAAGACTTTAAACATCTAGTATATTATTCAAATCACACATGCAACTGCAAACAAGTACTATATCATGATCTTTAACATTATTAACACATAAATATTTTGAAATTGAAGAGGAAAACGAGAGGATTTTGAAAATTTTCTTACTTAGAAACAAAAAGGGAAATAAGGTAGAAAAATGGTGATAAATTTTAGTCTCCCTCATTCTCCTTCACTTCTTTTGTTTTCGTTCTCTATTTTTTTCCCTTCCATTGGCGTGTATGAGTGTGAGACCATGAAAGTTTGTCTCATCTATAGATATACTAGTTGCAAGTGTTGCTCATATTGGACACAATGTTGCATCCTTATAATGAGTGGCAACAAAATTAAAATATTAGGCATTAGAGGGAATTGCAAGGGAAATAATATTCACTAGAGATGGCAAATCTAACCCAAGCCCATAAACCTAACCTGTCCGATTATATCCATTTAAAACTCATATTTTTTAATTTTGAGCTTAAATGAAGGGTTCGTTTGGAATATGGGTTGACTTTTTAGTTTTTTTAACTTTTGTAAGAGAAAAAATGAAATGATTATAGGTTAGATGTAATATTTTATTTTATTAGGCTAAAAAGCCTATTTTATCTTTTTGTGACTATTTTAACTAAAAAATCTTTGGCTTTTTTTATGCCAAACGAGCTCTAAATGAGTTGCTTATTGTCAACTCATTTATAATTGGATTTACATGAATACTCATTTAAGCCCGTCTAAATGGCCACCACTCTACCACCAATTCTATAATTTTTTTATAATAAAAAAAGTAAAAAAATATATTTTTTTTTTGAAAAAATTTTAAAATA
Organism: Camellia granthamiana; assembly: GCA_036172215.1. Classification (NCBI taxonomy): domain Eukaryota; kingdom Viridiplantae; phylum Streptophyta; class Magnoliopsida; order Ericales; family Theaceae; genus Camellia; species Camellia granthamiana. Next base: position 54,332,600 of record CM069905.1, on the reverse strand, counting down.
TATTTTTTCAAAATATTTTAAAATTAATATAATATTTTTTTTTAAAAAAAAAATCTTTAAAAAAATTTTAGAAATAAAAAATATTTTTCTTCAAAAAAATAAAAATATTTTTTTAAAGACAATAAAAATAATGAATTTCTTTGGAGAGAGAAAAAAAGAAAAAAGATAAAGTAAATGGGTTGGTTTATCCAACCTATATTCAATTCAACCCAATCCGTTTAAAGATTATTTATTAAATGAACAATTTTGAATTGAATTGTTTTAAATGTATAAACTGTTTTAATATGTCTAAATCCGCCTATACGTATCCATTTGTCACCTCTAATATTCACATGCCGTTTGGGAAGAGCTAAACCAAGCTTTTTTGGCTATTTTAGTCACAAAAGACAAAATAGGCTATTTTAACCACAAAAAACAAAGTATCACATCTAACCCATAATCATTACACTCTTCTCTCACAAAAAAAGCCTAAAAAGCTAAAAAGCCAAAAAATTCTTCCCAAATCAAGCTTTTTAGCCCAGGCTAAAATAATCAAAAAAATCAAAAAGCCAAAAAGCCAACCCACTTCTCAAACCACACTGAGTAAAAGAAACTTATACAGGAGTGCACGAATATTACTTCCAAACTTAGAAGTATGACATAGTATAAAACAAAACAGACATCTAACTTTGAATCCATTTTATTAAGACATTTGAAAGAAAAAATAGATAGTGTAAGGACTCAAATACTATAAGAGATAAAATCTAAAGACTGCAGGTATAACTTTTGCTTTTATCTTTTATTTTATTTTTTTGTGTTTTTGGCCGGTTGATCTGAAAGTAGAGAAGTTATTGGTTGGTCTTGAGGCATTAAGGGGGTGGGGTCTATAAATTTGTGTTAGGTTGGAGAATATGAGGGGACATGAAGGTTTGTGATTGGTGAGGGGTAAGGTTGCAAATAAGCCGAGCTGACTTTAGTATATTTTGAACTTATTTATTAAGATTTTAACGAGTTCAAATTCGAGTTCGAACTCAATAAAAATTTAACGAATTGAGCTCAAGCCGAGTTGGCCTAGGCTTGACTTAAGCTCGAGGTTATTCACAAGTTTTAACGAGCCAAAAAAAATTATAACTTCATACTTGCGTATGAGATTAAAGCTCCAATTAAAATTTTGATTATACAATTATATATTGTGGGAGCCAGAAAAATATAGGTACTAGCTTATTGGGCCTAATCCAAACAAAGCCTACAATAGGTCCACCCCAAACAAATATTACACCCCCCATCTATATAAAGGAGGGGCTATCCCAAGTGGAAGGTATGTTCTCTTTCCCTACACTACACACCAAGCATTCTACACTTTCTACACTTTGACTCTGCTTAACAGGTGACTGACTTCACCATCGGAGTGCCTCCGGCCTGCAACCCCGGTTGGGTGGCGCCGATCATGCTCATCTTTGCAGGTATACCAGAATCCAGTTCATCTCTTCGTTGGATCTCTACAATCCATGTGAGAGGATATTTCATGGTCTCACAATTGGCGCCATCTGTGGAAAACGTCTACAAGAGTTCAACGAAGAGAGGAGCAAACATGTTCTTGTAAGTAAAAATTTAACTACACTTTTGATCTTACTCTCTGAAAATTATTGTAGGATTGGTTCTTGGATTGGATATACATATGTTTGTGCGTACAAAATAGAGCTTTTTGCTCACTGTGAAACTCCATTAAAAAAGTTTAAAGCATTATAGAATTGATGGTTTACTTTTTCATCTTCATTTTCTCTCTCTAAAAATGGGTTTCAGATTATGTTTGTGGGAGCTTCTTTTCGGCATTATCAAAAAGGTTGCTCAATCAAACCCACCCCAGGATTGTTTATTTAGTTTTTGCCTCAAAGGAGTTTCTTTTATAATTAATTCTTGAGATATGCATGTCTATACTAGCAATTTTTATGGAATCCACAGTTGGGTCTTTACTTTCTCTCTCTAAAAGTTTATTAATTAAGATATTCGGCACCACTATCTTCTCAGCGGGATCGAAATGAGATCGGAGTAAACTGTTAAAACTGAAAGGCTCATTTAATTCGGCACTTTATTTGGCTTGTCTATCAACCAACTTAGCAACAGTAACTCTTTATTGGGTTGTTTGTCAACTCTCTTGTTATTCTAAATCTCATTTCTGAATTTATGCTTATAGATTTGGTCCACTATATATTGATGCTCATAGATTTGGTCCAAACATTTGTTTAATATCTATCTCGACATTCTGAGAAGAGTAGTCGGCGCATTTTATGTGGATCTGCTTTTACATTTTCATTCTCTCTAAAAATGGATTTCATACTTTTCTTGGTGACAACATCTTTTCGGCATTACAAACGGGATTGCTCGGCCAAATTCATACGTGGTCTATTTATTTATTTATTCTTTATTTCTCAACACTTACCTTACGGTTGATTGTTAATGTAGATGTGTTCCTATGTTAAAAACAAAAGTTGGTCTTCACTTTTTTTCTCTCTAGACGAAAGTTGATTCTTGGAATATATATACATATGCATATGCTAACAAATAACAGGAATTAAAGAATTATGTTGTGGTTCAATAAGCCAAATGGCTGACTCGCCCCAACTTCAATTCGGCAACTTCAGGCATGCAGGACAAATGGGTACATCGGAAGATCTATGGCTATGAATTTGTACACAATTTCCTCGACCTCTCAGATCCTTCGTCGCAAGCACGGATTGATCGGCAAAAATCAATCACCGAGTTCCAACCCCATCGACAACAATTCCGACCCAAACCGATCATTCTCCCAAGTTTGTTACCCAAGCAACTCACACAGCAAGAACACTCGGAGACAACGAGGATTAATCGGCTTCGAGCGATTGGCAAACAACTTAGACGAGGACAACGCCGAGACTATATATGTAATAACAAACAGTGCATGGTCAAAACAATTCCGAGCTTGATTTCGCCATCTCCGACTTTAGCATCGTCTTCGGCTTCAGCTTCGGCTTGGACTGTCCAAAACATACCTCAAAATTCGGCTATCACAACTACGCCTATTCGGCAACCACCAACAAACCAACTTACATCCAAGCCCAACGAGCAAGTCGGCAACCTATTGGCTTGTTTGGCAACTTATTGATTATTCGGCCTATTATCAACAAAGCTTCGACAACTTATCCGGCAATTTTCATTCTCTGCATATTATAACTCGGGTTCGACAAACATTTATTCGGCCTATTATCAACAAAGCTTCGACAACTTATTCGGCAATTTCATTCTCTGCATATAACTCGGCTTCGACAACATCTATTCGGCCTATTATCAACAAAGCTTGGACAACTTATCCGGCAATTTTCATTCTCTGGATATTATCACTCGGCTTCAACAACATTTATTCGGCTTATTATCAACAGTTTCGACATCCGGCGTATTAGCAACTACAAAGCTACACAATCTTGCTCAGCACTACACTCTCGGCATAACTCTAGCATCTCGGCTTGCCGAAATCCACGTTTGAAAATACTAGCAGATTCGTGTCAACTCAAGGAATCCAAACCCACCAACCCGAGGAGCCAAGAACTAACCAAAGTTCGCCAGTACTTGCGAAACGGACCAAATTTTCAAAAAACTAAAATTTTCATAATCGTCAAAATCAAGTTTTGGCCATACCAATGTGAATTACACGTTAAGCCGAGTCCGACGCAACAAACCGCGTCAAAATCGGAGCTAAAACGAAGCCGTACGGGCTAGGCGAAATTTCCCCAGAAATTCACGTATTTTGTCGAAGAGAACGACCAAAAGTTGGTAAACAAAGAAATTATCGTGTGCATCGTGACTAAGTTACATCATGTCATAGCCAAACAATCAAGTTCAAATCTATAATGAGCCAAATATATACACAAAGATTTAAGGTGGCAAAGTGGTTAGGTATTCAATATTTTTCACAAGGACGTGAGTTCAAATCTTGTAGGCAACAACATTATTTATATTTTTTGCCGTGCTACATTGTTTATATTTTTTGCCACCCCACTAAGCCGTGCTGCAAGCAATCAAGCCAGAAAAATTATCCAGTGCTTTGCGGAGCCTAATTCTCTCCCAATCTGAGCCGTCGGATCCATTTTAGCTATAATTATGCCATTCGAAGTCCGATTCCAGCAATCGACTAGCCGTTTCCAACTATTTAGAGCCTTCTGAACACATCCGTACGGTCTGATTTTGCAAATTCCATACCAAACATTCATAGATGTTATATGCAATGCCACATATCGTAGCTAAAAACAACATTATTACCGTCATACCTGGAGTTTGCTTAATGCCGAATTCACCAACTACACCTTGTTTGGCGACTCTTTGCCTATCTCCCAGCTCGACTCATTCGTCACCAAAGAATGAATTCCTTCCGAATAACGACTTTCACTCCACAGCATTAGACATTCTCGGAACAACAACAATTATTAATGTCTACCTCTTCGGCAAAAATCTCATAATTTCTTGAAAACACGGGGGCATGGAAATCCGTTTCAAATTTTTATCGGCCTACTCGGCAATTTTGGTCCATGTCCATTTTATTCCTTCCGAATAACAAATCTTATTCAAAAGCAATGGGGCAAATATACATTGGACAAGAAACTCAACTTCAATAAATTGGCAACCATTGCCAACCAAGTTCTTAGCAAATCCAACTCCGAAGGGATGCCGACACACCGTGAAGCTAAGAAAAAATCGCCGACCTAACGATCGGCACAATCACCGACCCAAGTGTAAACGGACACCGATGTTTTGACACTAGTTACTCGACAGTGCATCAACTTTACCCGGCAAGATTATTCAACCATTATTAATTCAACATTATGCATGATCATTATTCAGCCGTGCATCAACTTTATCCGGCTAAGCAACATTATTTGTCCACTTTATGCATTGTCAAACTTTATGCAGCAACATTGGCCACAGTATTCGGCAACTTTATTCGCCTAACAACATTATTTGGCAAAACAATGGCCCACTGGGACATCAGTCAATCTTTCGCTTTCCAATTGGGGCACATCAGCCGATCATCATCTCGGCACCTTTGATATGCATCCATATTCAGCCAACTTGGTACAAACATTACAACGACGTTTACTTGAGTTACAAACTTCTGCTCCTTTTCACACAGCTTGAAGCAAGCGCCCGTTTTGGGGCAATACATTACACACTTGCAGTCGACAGTTTGCATATTTTTGCGCGCCGTCATTTTACCAAAGCCGAATCTTCCCTGCAACATAGGGCAATGGGAATCTACATTCCTTCCGACTAACACCTGTCATTCGAAAGCAATGGGGCAAGTCTACGTTGGATTAAACGTAAACCGAGCAACTCGGCAATTAAATAGTTGGCCCAATATCTACTTGGCAATTCTAGCAAACCGAGCAACTCGGCAATTAAATAGTTGGCCCAATATTTGGCACTTGGTTGCCACTTAAAATCAGCAAAAGTCTCTGAGTACAACGTAATCTTCGCACTTGGCATGGAGTGCCATCAGCAAAGGCCTATACTTACGCCCGGGGGTTAGAATACCGCGGCCTATACCCATGCCCGAGGGTTAGAATACCGCGACATACACCTATGCCCGGAGGTTAAAATACCGCGGCCTACACCCTTACTCGGGGGTTATAATACTGCAGGTCTACACCCTTACCCGGGGTTATAATACCGCAGGTCTACACCCTCACCCGGGGGTAATAATACCGTGGTCCAATTTTTGACTGATATATCTACCTTATTTAATCTATCTTATTTGGTTCAGGAAATCATTTCCGTGCTCGGCCTATAGAAATATTTCTAACTCGGCACAAAAGTCCATATTTGGAAGCAATCTTTGTACTCGACAATATACCACACCCTTGCCCGGAGTTATAATACTGCGGCCTACACCCTTACCCGGGGGTTATAATATCGTGACCCATCGTTATAGAGATAATATTACTCATTGGGCTTTAGCTCACTTCTCTCCTCTATATACATATACTTGTACATACATCCATACATACATGCATTCATCCATCCATTCATTCATTCATGTTATTCATTTATCAAATGTATTCTTTGTCAAAGGACCTAACATCTATTTGAACAGCATAACTCGGCAATAAAAACTCTCATTCCTTCTACCGAAGACAATGAAAGTTTTGGGACAATTGTGGGAGCCAGAAAAATATAGGTACTAGCTTATTGCCTAACCCAAACAAAGCTTACAATAGGTCCACCCCAAACAAATATTACACCCCCCATCTATATAAAGGAGGGGCCATCCCAAGTGGAAAGTATGTTCTCTTTCCCTACACTACACACTAAGCATTCTACACTTTCTACACCTTGACTCTGCTTAACAGGTGACTGACTTCACCATCGGAGTGCCTCCGGCCGGCAACCCCGGTTGGGTGACGCTGATCATGCTCATCTTTGCAGGTATACCAGAATCCAGTTCATCTCTTCGTTGGATCTCTACAATCCATGTGAGAGGATATTTCATGATCTCACATATATACAATATATATAAACATACTAAAAAAAGTTAATATTTTACCAAAATAATAATATGTACCACCATTATTATATAATTGTACTATCTATAGTTAATTATTGTTTACATTTATGTTTTTAAAATATATAAATAATATATTTATCTTATTTTTTATACATCTTTTTACATTATTTAATATATAAATAATAAATATTAAACGAGTCAGCTAACGAGTCGAACTTTAATATGTTGGACTTGTTTATTAAAAATTTAACGTATTCAAGCTCGAGCCCGAACGCAAAAATAAAAATAAAAATAAAAATAAAAATAAAAATTAACGAATCGAATTCGAACAAACTCTTACCAAATTTAAACCTATTTACAAATAATTTTATTTATTTACAACCCTAGTGAGGGCACCACCATGTGGCATTCCAAGAGCACCAAATAATTTTTCCCGAAAGTATGAAAAGTCATAAGGTTGGGTTGAAAGCTGACCCAAACGACCAAGGCCCATCACGCAAAAAGCCCACATTTGGGGTATTCTCTGGAAATTCCCATGTGTCTATTTTTAACGAACGCGGTGGGTGGAACTAGAGAGAGAGAGAGAGAGAGAGAGAGAATATGGGGAAGACACCGGTGAGGATGAAGGCGGTGGTGTACACGCTGTCGCCGTTCCAACAGAAGGTGATGCCTGGTCTCTGGAAGGATCTCCCTTCCAAGATCCACCACAAAGTCTCCGAGAACTGGATCGGCGCCACCCTCCTTCTCACCCCTCTCGTCGCTACCTACGCGTAATTCTCTCTCTCTCTCTCTCTCTCTCTCTCTCTCTCTCTCTGTGTTTTTATGATTATGTTAGTCTATGGATGTATGTGTTTATGTTAGTCTAGGGTTGTTTGATTGTGATGCTGATGATTGATAGAATCCTCAATCTGACACATTGACTACAAGGGGCTTTCTGGTTGGTTGATACATGTAGAAAATTGTGGTTGTTCTTATTCATGAGTAGCTATTGTGTGATGAGTTTTTGTATCCTCATATCAATGGGATTTGGCATAATTGGTGTTCATCAGCTCGACCTTGATTTTATGAACAAAGAAAGAAAAAGAAATTAATTAACGGCCTGTTTGGATTGGGTGATTTGGAAAGAAAAGAAATGCATTTCTCTTGGTCCATATGACTTGGTTGGATAAACAAAGAGGAGAGAAATGGGAAGAAATGGAGAGAAATGGAGAGAAACTAAATGCTATTTTGTTGTAACACCAAAATTACCTTTTCAAATATAAAAGAAACAAAAATACTAATTCCTATAAAATGTTATTTTGGTAGTATAACATGATATTATTTCATTTCATTGCTTTTCTTTTCTTTTATATAGCATAACCAAACAAGATAGGAGAGAAATCAATATGTTTTCTTTCCTTTTCTCTCCTATTTATTCAAACAAGAGGGAGAGAAATCACAATCTTTCCTTTTCTTTTCTCTCCTAGGTTATCAAACATAGTGTAAATGAATAATTCTCATACCGAAGAGGGGGGAAATCTAGTGTCTGAATGACCCAGGTAGATATCTATGCTTATGATTCATATGTTATTGAGTCATCTCAACTTGCATTCAGTCTGGATTAGCTTTTCTATTGTGAGGTTGCTCAAAGTTCTGGTCTGAAGGGATGTATCTAAATCTCGTGAAACAAATTATATACGAAGCTTAATGGAACTCTTTGTCAAGTTTGTTGAAATTCAAATTCTGATTGAAATTTTGAATATTATAATAGGACTAACCAAGTTGGTGGTTTGTCTTTTTCTTTTTCCTTGAAATGTTGGAAAAGGGCGGCTTGGCCCAACAGTGGGGCTTGCTGTTAGTGTTTTTAGTGGTGTTGATTCAAATCAAGGAAACCACCCCTCCAGTAATGGGGAGAAGGCTGTATCCATTTTGCCCTGCCTACCCTGTTTTAGCTTAGAGTCTCGTGCATTAGTTGCCTCCTTTTTTTTTTTTTTTTTTTTTTTTTTGAAATGTTGGGTTTTGACTATCATATATAGAATTGATGAAAATTGTGCACTTGCCAGACTGTTTGGATTGGAGATGAGATACCACCTGTTAGTGGATAACATAAATCTTTATCCAACAGAAGAATTTGCTTCTTAACAGCCTAAGGAGTAAGAAAGGACATGATACTAACCAAATTGATTAGTGTGTCGTCACTTTTTTAACATATTTGGAAGCTTAACTTACTATAATATATTATCACCACTAAAATGAATCTTACTATGCAATTACATTACCTACTTTAGTGGGAAGCATCAGTTTTGTTGTTGAGTTATGCCATATTCATGCCACTCAAAACAGTGGAAGGAGGAATTTCCACTTTTCTACTGTTCCGATATCAATGAATTTTTCCTTTGTAGTAACGTGACGCTATCTGTTGTAGTATTATAATGATAAAATGAAACGCTAAGTGAGGAAGATTCTATCGCACAATTCTCACCTCTGTAACCAATTATTGTATTATTTAGTCTGTCTTCATTTCTTTCTTATGGCTCCCTTTTCAACATTAAATCATGCATTAAGATGTGACAGAGTTGAGGGGAAATTCATTTCATTTCCATCTAGTGGACTTGATACCAACCCAGCTTATTTGTGTACTGGAACAGCTACCACTTCCTTGGAACAACACTAACTTACCACTCTCTAGTCATTACTTGGTGCATTTTAATACTTTACATGCAATTTTGTACTTTTGTACCCAACGCGTGGTGATTCTAGCCAACTTTTTCTTTACATCATGTTAAACAAAGTCCTCACATGGTATCAATGTGTGTTTTCTGGAGCCTTACACTGTTGGGAAAAAGCAAATAGTAAGCCATTAAATTTGTATACTGAGCTATGCATATTTATTTATGGTTGTAGGAACCTGTTGGTAGGCAAAATTATATCAAGGCGAAGCATACTTTATACAAGACATTTATCTGTTATTATTACTCACATAAAAGAAATGTAATATATGTTACCTGCTTCATGTGCAACTCCAATGGTTAAGCCAAAAGGCTTGCCAAAGCTAAAAATGGCTAGACCTTACAAAAATTCATATCTTCAATGGTGAGCCAAATCCATTGCCAAAAACTGGCTAAGCCAAATCTTGTGCCAAATTTGGCTCAATATTTGACAAAGCTATTTTTTGCCAAATCAGTTTTTTTTTGTCAAAACATCAACTGTTTTTCCCTACAAGAGTTTATAATTTCAACAAACCAAAACTCAACCAAAAATTCTAGATCTGCAGAAAATTCTACAAATTACAAAACACTTCAACAATGCTAAAAATTATAATTACTGAAGTTAACTAACACCAATAATCACAATTTATCCATCTTTTTAAAAAATGAAAGACTTGATATTCATTTGGATCAGTAAGAGAGGAAGCGTTGGGTCGATCTGGAGTGTCACATGCCGATATTAGTTAGATAATGTTAAGGTGAAACTTGATTGTGCCAAGATGACAAGTTACCACTGGAGTGGTATAGCCAAAAAATGGGTTTAGCTAATGCTGATTTGTTGTAAGCATACTTATTTTATTTGCTTTTATCTGGTTATGCATACAGGTATGTCCAGTAGTTTAAAGAAAGGGAAAAGATGGAGCATAGGTACTGAAGGAATGGGTGAAGTTGAGTGCTTTGAGTGAGCAAATATTTTACTGTTACTGTCAAATAAGAAGCATGTTATGATATAGTTATCTGCAGTTGTTGTCATGGAGCTTTGCTACTTAATATGAGTCATTTCCAGATAGTAGCTGGTTACTCTTTTTAAAATTTTTGTTGTGGCGCTGCTTTCTGTTTTGAAATGTTTGTGGGTAAGTTTATGTGATGCGAAAAACATTTTTCAAAACAAATGTCCCAGTTTCCAGTGTGGCCAAGATGGCAATCCTTGATGATTAGGAGCACAGTTTGACCGAATTCCATGACCATTATAGTCCACTGCACTCTTTGAAGTCAGATCATTATGGTCAATACCATTCATAACACTATTTCTGCCTTGTGGAAGCTTGGATATGCCATTTTTTCTTATCCAAAATCAAATTGTCCTGTTGGATTTCGATTGTTGATTGACCTTTTGGATAGAACCGGCACTAGAATCTGAAGAGGAGCAGAGACTTGAACATCAGGGCACAAACATACATCCTCCATATCACTATCATCATTGCTCGATGTATGGGATTCTGAAGCAATCTGCTTAACTCTAATTGTTACCAAGGCCATTCCTTGTTTAGGAATTTTTTTATTTTATTTTATTTTCTTTGTATCTGATCATACAGATGAAGATTGATAAAAATATTTCTTGCTTGGATAGACCTGTCTTTGTCGGGAATGAGTCCGTTGAGAAGATTCACTTCTTTTTAGAGTGGCTAGAAAGAAAAGGTAAAGATGCCCCGCTACTAGAGGAATGCTCATCATCAGAATTGGTGTTGGTGCTATGCGAAGGAGATTGTGTAGTCTGATGCATAACTTTAATATCCCTAATGTTGTGTTTGGTTAGGGGATTTGGGGAGGAATTTAGAAAGGAAAAATGAAAAGGTGTGTGAAATTATGTGAAATGTAAGTATATTTTTTTCACATTTCACCTATATTTTCCATTTCCTTTTCCAAATCCCTCCTCAAATCTTTCAACCAAACACAGCATAACTGTTTGTTTGATGCTTCTGAATAAAGTAAAGGATGACTCTCTCTCGCTTTGGTCATCCTATGACCCTAAATTTAAGAGCATGTCCTATATGAATCCTCGAGCTCCATGTCTGCATGTGAGGAATATTCAGTATGCTTAGTTTCAGTTTTTTGAATTCAGTTATCTAAATATTAAGGGTGTGTTTGGTTTGTGTTTTGAGATAAATTTTCAAAAAAAAATTTTTTTAGAGTTTAGAAATTTTTTTGGTTTATTTGGTTATATATTTTGAAAATAGTTTGAGAGTTTGGGATTATTTGATATTTTGTTATAGTTGAGTAGATGTGTGTGAAAGAAAAAAGTAATTGAGAAGGAAAGAGGAGAGATACAAAGTGATTGATTGATGTGTATGAGAGAGAGAAGTGATTTTAAAAAAAAAAATTCAAAAAATTTTAACCTAAAAAAATTTTAAAAAAAAATTGCAAAAATTGTATGTTGAAATACAAGCCAAACAAGCCAATAGTGTTGCTCAAAAGTTCAAACAAGTGAGTTTTGTGCTTTTAATAATAATAACAAATCAAATGAAGAGCAAGAAATTCTAAACCATTTCAGAAATCTAACAATTAGAAACTTGAGACTTGCATGATCAAATTTCCCCCAACACATGCGACCAGCGTTGGATTTGGAGGATTGGGAATCCAAATGATCATATACAAATACGGTTACAAGAAGAAAGCAACAGAAATCAACAAAGAAGAGAGAGCGAGGGAGAGAGAGATATAGATGAGAGTACCACATGAGAGCGTGGCTGAGGAGGTGGTGCTGGGAAGGCCGTGGACAGGGTGAGATGGAGAATAAGGGGAAAGACAAAAATGGATGTGAATTTTGTTTTGTTTTTTTTTTTTTTCCCCGAATAGAATTAAAGTATGTAAAAAAAAATTTGAACATATGTAATTTGTTAAGAAATGTAATATTGATTTTTTTTTTTTTTGGTTCAAAATTACAATATGAAGAAGTTAGATAATTAAATGTTTGGATATACATCGCCAAATATAAATAATTTGTTTCGATATTAAATAATGAACAATGTCAAATAATTTGAAAACACTATACTAAATATATGAAATTTTTTTTAGAAATAAGTTTCAGAATAAATATAATTTGTTCCATACTAAATTTCTGAATTAATTTTGAAAATCCATGACCAAAAATGATGAAGGTGAACAAAAAAAACTTACATTTTCTATATATATATATATAAATAAATAAAAACTTGAAAATTTATTCTTCATTGTTTATTGTTGACTTTAATATGAAATAGAATGCAAGAAAGTTAGATTTAAAAGAAATAGGATTGAGTATGAAAACGTAAAGTGCAAAAAGTGAAAAGAGAATAGAGAATGAAAGATTGAGATTAATTATTGTCACACTCCAAATTTTATTATCTAGATATATTGCTAAAACATTTAATTGAAATTCAATTAAATGATGCAAATAGGAAAAATAAGAATATTTACGATTGAATAACAAGAAAATGTTCTCTCCAGAATGATTACAATAATAGAATGTCTGATACATTACAAACACATGCCCTTTGGCGTACATTTAAATTTACAAAATAAATAATTATACAAGAGTATACATTGACACTTCAACACTTCACCACACTATACATCTTCATTTGCCCTCTACAAAATAATACTCCTAAAGGACAATTAACTTCTCGATCTTCAAATCAGTGTTTTTGACTCCGTTCTTGAAAATAGTACAACAATGTGGGATGAATAAATATGTCCAACAGGGATCTACAAAGATTCCAAACAATAAGATCAATGGATACATGTGATCATGAATGCTAACAAATGATACATATATAGATAATGTGCATTTTTTACCCAAAGTAAAGTATACATAGGTGGATACTTTCTTTATAAAGTCCCACTAGACTTTCAAAGAAAACTCATTTATTATCTTCTCATCCGATTTACCTTATCTGAATAAACCCGAAGAATTTTCCTTTAAAAAAAAACTCTTTGAATCTTAGACAAAAACCTTAGGTCTTTTAACCATGTATTGCCATTGAACATAGATGATACACATTTAACTATCCATCCTCACCATAATCCGCACAATCCCAAAACATACACATATCAACACGCTATACATAATTAATCTACAAAAGTTCAATTCATTACAATCATATTCCAATCACACAAGTCAATTCTCCATTACCAATAATGACATTTATATATACAAGTCGCCTTACAATTCTTTTACAAAAAGTCCACTTGCCAACAGTCGGCTCCATTACCAAGCCATAACAACACAGTTTACCGGGGGCTACTCTGGAAAGAAAGGTGGAACTATTTCAAGCGCCACACTTTACCGATCACAAGCTAGAAAGAATGTGAAATCTCCATATATCTCAACAAACCACACACTTTTCCAAGCATTACCCTGGAAGGAAAGCGGAACCTCTATCAATCGCCACGCTTTACCGGTCACTAGTCGAAAGGAAACGAACCCTTATTCCCAACATCACAATCCATTAATCCTTCATGTCATTCATTTTTGCAACTCATAAATTTAACCAACAACACTTATTCATCGTTTCCATTATACATTATGTAGTGGTCCGGGTTAGTTTAACCTGACCCATTTTCGTTTTTGGTTGGGACACGGGGTTGTCTCGAGTGACGTTATAGCGATTCTGATTTAGACCCGACCCGTTGATGTTCTAAATCCAGGTTTCTTTGTCATATATAGTTTGTTCATGTCTTATTCTCCTTATTCCTTATTGAGTTTGGTTATTGGAGTGTCTTGGTTGCATTTGGAACAGGTCAAGAGTTAGTTTTTCAAAATAGTTCCTGCCCAGATTTTGGCTTCTTCGCTCGAGCAACACTTATTGCGCTTGAGCCGTCTTTGAGAATTCTCAGTACTTTTACAGGCCTACAGAGATACTAGGAGTTGGTATTATTCGCTCGGGCAGTACTTTTTGCGCTCAAGCGGCGTTCACTTGAGCGGTATTTCTTGAGCTCGAGCAATGGTCTTCTGTTTGCAAAAATTCTGGGAGTTTGTATTCTTCGCTCGAGCGGTCTCACTTATTGTGTCTAGTCGCTCGAGCGACACTTCTTGCGCTCGAGCAGTCTGCGCGTATATCAATTCGTAAAGTCATCTTTTTGTCTCACTTTTTCATATCTCTCTCTTTCTAAACATTCTAGAAACCCTAAGTTCTCTCTCTAAAACTCACTTTTTCTCTACAAATACAACTGGATTCATTGATTTCTTCACCCGTGTCCCTCTGATTAAAAGGTTGAACACTCTGAGAGCTTCCTTTTGATCGGAGCAAAGTTGGATTTCACCGTTGTTGAAGTTTCTCCATTCCTTCTCTTGTCTTCTAAGCTTGAGGTAGTGATTCTTCACATTTTCTTATAATTTTTAACTTAGTTATTTGTTATTTTCTAAAATAATATTTTGATTTGGGGATTTTGGACAAATCTAGGATTTTAGGTTAAAAATCAAAAGAGGGAATTTTCAAATGGATTGTTGGAAAAGATTGAGGAAATGTATTTATTATTGAGTTATGATGAAATGATAGATTTTCATCTTTGAAATTGATTTATAAAGGAAATGGGATTTTGCCCTAAGAATATCAAATGTTGATTTTGTAATGATAAATGAAATTGATGTTGGAAATGTGGAATTGGATTGATGTTGATGAGAATGGCGGAGTTGGATATGTATTATCACTTCCATCTTGAGAATTTTGGAAAGTTTACCTTTATCGAAATTATTTATCTGTTTTGGGCTATCGGTGGAGGATAGTTATGATTGTTGTAGAAATTGCAAGAGAATTAGGAGAATTGAAACTATTTTCTCATCCATTTGCATTAGGCATTGTTGCATATTAACACATTGAAAATGTTTATTATTTTGAGAAAAAAAGGTGAATACTTGGTAAATTTGGGTAAGAGGTGTGGTTACGATGTTAAGTTGGTCTGTGTGTCCTTGGTAACAGACCAGAAACCTGCGTGGATAGGTGTCGAGCCTTCCAGTTAATACTGGTAAAAATGACAAATTAGTAGTACTTTTATAGTCTACTTGTAGACACGTACCTAGAGATTCACAGAGTTATATTCACAGTCATGTTTTCTATTATAAAGGAAATGATTTTTATGAATTGTGATATAAACCTGGCATTGCATGGTTTTGGAAAGAGATATAAATGTTTGTTACGAGCATTACATATGCATTAACCTTATAACTTTGTTAAGATTCATAAACTGTGTTGTAATATTTCTACTGGGCTTTGACTCACCCTATGTGGAAAACCATTTTCAGGTGCGGATGATATGTCTCCACCAAGGCAATAGCTTGGGAGGACTTGAAGCAAGAGCTTCATTTTGTTCACTTATTGTAATTATTGTGTACAAGCCTAGGGCTTTATCTGTATTGAGTTTAAAATTCACTTTTGTTGTAACCAACCATCATATTGGAAAACTGTAGTCATTAGAGCGTGATCTTATTTGTTTATGTTCATCCTATTTTCTTATTATGTAACATATGCTATAGATTTAGGGTTAGACTTGTGAATGTATATCTGCATATCTTACTCTTTTGTACAAGTAATTGATAGTAATGGAGGATAACTATTTTATTATGTGTTGTTATTTAATTAAGATGATGTATGGTTTATTGTCATTTATTTCGGGGCGTGACAGACGTGGACCATTCTGGGTGGTCTTGATCGTTGGTATGCTTTGGGATGGTTGCTGAGCAATGTTAGCTCGACGTTTTCACGCCCCCTTTCAGAAGTCGAAATAAGCCCTACAGTAGTGGACTCCTGCAGTTCTGAATCTGATTCCACAAGTGCAATGTGAAATAGATAAACACCAAAGAGTCCAAATTCGGAGAATCTTTTGAAAAATCAATTTTGAATCAAATTGCCAAAATAGACTGCTTTGCCAGGTACAGAGTCGCCACCTAAATGTTTTATTTTGGGGACATTTAGGAAACCCATGACTCGTGCCAAAGGCCATGTGTCCATCATCATCAAGATTGTCTCAGCTCGGGAACTTAGGTACGAGAGGGGAAGGTCATGAATTGAGCACCCCTGCTCGCCTGATTAAAGATCGGCCTCTACTAATCATGATATGAATCTTACTTTGCATTATATGTTCTTGTTCTGGTTATTAATCTAGCATTACTTTGTGATGCGCACATACAAGTATAGACTAACTTGAAAAAATTGGAACACTTGAGTCATGTTTATTTTCTGAAAAGAGTTTGAATTTGCCACTTGAAAAGTGGGCTTGGCTCAAATTATTCCAATTCAAACAATTAGCCTTCATCCACAGGCATACAAGTAGGTATATCAATTAAGCACTTAGCATCATGGTAAGCATGCTAGACATGGCAACAATCACACTCATGCAATATGCTAAAGCAAGTAAAGACTCACCTCGTACTTCAAGCCAAAGGGACATAAGAGAGTTAGAAAAAATACATGATTCCTAACTATGTAATATGACTAATGCAACACGTGCGATATGCAATCTAAAATAGGCTCGGCTACTTAACATGGCATATAAATCAATTGATAGCATGTGGTTTAGGCACGTGTTCAAATAAGTATTAAACTAACAATGCAGTTGGAATGATGAACCGAGCCTCGATGCATACAATACAAGTGGATGCAAACATGAAGAATGCTAATTTAAACGTGATATCCCTATACTAACCATCATAAGTAGTTAAATAAAAGGGAGAAAGACGTGGGGTTGTAAGACATACACATTATTACAACATTATGCTCTCACGACGGAGAGTCCGAATGAATAAACTAATTAGCTAACTAGTTAAGCTAAGCTAATTAATTAACTATGCCAAATGAAATAAATTAACTCACAACTAATTAACTACTTTAGCTAATCAAATAATTACAACACAAGTATAATTAAAAGAAGTAAGTAAACTAAACAACTAATTACTCCGCCTCAGGAATCGAGGAATGTTCATGCGCATGTTTAATTTCCATCCGAAAAGCCACAGTTTTGCTTCTAGAGAGCCTCTGTTGCACAATAGAACACATACACTGTTGCCCACTTCCAGAATGGCTCTACTCCACCAAAGCAACACATTGCTGAATTTTGCATTAGTGGTCGGTCGGCCACTGGTGAGGGATGCCGGCCATCAAAGGTGGTCTGCCGGTCACTGCTGGCCATGGAAAGTGGCTTGCCGGGCACTGCTGCCCAGTTCACCTTGTTGCAACAGAGGACAAACAGAACATGCACAAGGTATTCTCTAGGGTTGTCTGCACAACTCACCCCTCCTTCCAAGGAAATGATGAACTCCTTAGTTCACAAACTCCCTTTTGATCACCCTCAAGTGTAGGAAGTGTGTTATCAAATCCTCAATTCGAAATTATGGAGTTTATGGTATGGAATGTGGCTAACTCTCTAGGTTCTCTCACTTTCAATCACTAAACACTCTTCCTTATGATCAAGGCAATTGATCTTTGGCTATATCAGAATTTTTTTAGTGTTTTTGGTGTATGAAAATGAGGAATTTCAGTAGTTATGTAAGCTTGGAAGTATTTTGGCTCAAGACTGAAATGTTTAACGTTTTCTCTCTTTCTCTCTAACTCCTTCTAACTCTCTCTTGAATCAAATTTTTTTGCCCCCTGCTAAGCCTCTCCCTCTTTGTCCTTATATAAGCAAAATATAATATAATAATATATGCCTCATCTATATGCATATAATATAATAATATAAACATAATAATAATATAAATATATATATATGCCTGATGTTTGATGTCAGCAGTCGAGGGTTGATCGACATCAAACATTTTTTTATTATTTATTTTTTTAAAATATATATAATATAATATATAAAATATATAATTTATACCAAAATACTAAACATATAATATAATAATATAACTTTTTTTATTATTTTCTTTTATATATATAAAATATATAATTTATACAAATTTATATAAAAACACCAAAAATATGAACAAACACATAAAATTATGCAAAATTACAAAAATACTTAACTAATGAAATATTCAGTATTTTAAAACAATTTAGCCATAATGGTGAAGGTTGGGATTAAAATTCAAATTCCATCTCTCTTATTGAGGATTCTGTGAGAAACACATTCTAATTGTCATTATCGGGTAATCAAAAGACACATGTGGCAGTCTTGGGAAGTTAGGTCTAGTAGGTCGCGCCTGGGAGGTGTTGGGCTAGAGGTCGCAGCCACGAGTGGACCATGACCAAGCCGCAACCAAAACATGGCTTCAGGTCCTTTAGCTGGAGAGTGAGTGCGTTGCCTGCGATAGGCCACGATGAGGGGCTGTGGTCAACACGGTCGCACATGCAGTGTAGGGGGTCACGCCCGCGACCAGTTGCTCTGAAAGGTTGCGCCTGCGATGTCTATGGTTGCGCCCGCGATGGTCCTATTATATAAGGTGTCAGTGCATGGAAAATATCACTTTTTTTATATCTTTTCTCTCTCCCTCTCGCCATTTTTGACCCTCAATGCTTTTCAAGCTTGAGTTTCATCTTTTTTACCCACTTTCTACCCCTAGTTCCATACCAAAATGTAGAGCTCGGCGAGGGCTTTCATTTAATCTGAGCGGGTCGCTTTTCGTCGCCAATTGTTTTTTCGATTTATCTCCTCTTTGCTTCAAGAGGTAGGGTCTATTTTCTTAACTTGATATGAGTTCGGTAGTGTATTTATGGTGTATTTTGTTATATAGATTTTATGGTCATTTGGTTGATTTTGAAATCATGATTTGGGCTTGAGGGTTTTGTTAAATTGGGGGTTGTTGGGCTATGGTTTTGCTACTACAACTATTTTTGGTATACAAAATAGTATATGGATTTCTAAACATGGAAAAGCCCTAATTTGTGAAAAACCCTAACAAATATTGTTTTGGGGAGTTGGGTTGATTTTGGTAAATGGTTTGGTTGGAAAGAGATGGAAAGGAAATGGATGTGGGATTTTGAAAACGACGAGTATTATTAGTCTTTTGGGAAAGTCTTAGGTTGTTGAGAGATATAGGGGCTTTGGAATTTATTAGAGAATATATTTGTATTGTTATCTTTTAATTATTGCATTAGAGATAATAGTTTTGGCTATCGGTGGAGGATAGCATTGCCGTGTGTTAGAAACTGCATGTGGATTAGGTGAACTAAAATCATTCATATCATGAAGCCTATCATGGATTTTGGTACTCAAAAATTGTAGGTTCTGGAAAGAATGTTTTGGAAATTCTCGTATTATGTTTTAAGAACATTTGTATCATTTTGAAAACAGTATTTTGGATCACATGTATTGTGATATAGGAAAAGGACAAATAAAGTGGTGAAGCTTTGAGGGAGTGTTAGAGCAGAATTAAGTTAGCATGTGTGTCCATGGTGAAAGACCTAAAACCGCGTGGCATGTGCCGATTCCATCCGGATAATCCCAGAAAAATGGCATAGTGACTTGTACAGTTACTATTATGAACACTAGCCTTGGAGATTTACCCATTTTATTTATTATCGTGTTGATTTGAAAAAGATGTTTTGAAAAATTGTTTAGCAATGTATTCGCGTTTGGTTTGACAATGTATTTGCTGGTTGGTATTGTGATATACCGAACTTGTTTTGGAAATGGGTTTTATCAAATAGATGTTTTGATTTCGGAAAACGTTTTGAATAAACGGAAAGGTTTTGGTAATTGGAAAGAAAGGTTTTATTTTGTTCAGAAAATATATAGATTTGAAAATGCATTTAGGCATATTGTATATATGTATTGCATCATGATCATTCATGCTAGTGGAGCATATTTAGTTTTTGAAATATTTTTTACTGGGCTTTATGCTCACCCTACGTGGTTGAAAATGTTTTCCAGGTGTGTTGCGTGTACTGACATTGGGGTTGTGATCAGAGCTGAGTAGGGTGCTTCTATGATTTCTAGGCATTGGGCCATTTGTTTTATTTTTTTAGGCTGCGTGCCATTCTTGTAAGGGTTTCAACCTTTGTAAATGATGTCAGCCTTCGGATCAATTTGATATATATATATATATATCATCTATTGTATATTTAGTTAAAGAGCATCCATTCCACGTAAATGTGAATGTAGGGTGTATGAAATCGGAATAATACATATATTGTGT
>CM069905.1:54138780-54312092 GCA_036172215.1 Camellia granthamiana | reverse complement strand
GCGCAGCCTTGGCCACTCTGTACTGATACATGAGCTCAGCCTCCCGTTGCAGCGGGCAATTGCTCGGAGGCTACTGGCAAGCTTGGGAGGTACATCTTCTTTTCTGCTTTACATTTCTATACTTTGTATACTGCACACACTGCCGGTCTACTTCACGCTGACTGTATACTGCACACACGGTACACATGTACTCCGCTTTACACTGACTGTACACTGCACACACTGTACACTCCGCACAATACACTACTCTGTGATTTCTACTTTATTCTGCATTCTGCTTTATCTAATAAGCATACTGATATTTACTCTGCAGTTGTGGGTCTATGCCTACTTCCCGAGGCTTGCGCCAGTGCCTGACGAGGAGACTCCTCTCAACGTTCCTTTCTCCCGACGCTTCGATGTGAGATGCGTGCGGAGACCGCAGGAGTCTTTCATCTTCTTCCGCCGCTACTTCGACACCATCACCCCCGCAGAGGTATGTTCAACTTTAGAGTTTATTTAAGCTTCGCTTTGCACTGTATTTTCAACAATAGTAGATAACAAACTACATGTCATTTACAGATCACCTGGCAGCCTTGGGCTCCATTGCCAGCCGTGATTCGAGAGCAATTTGCCGGTGCGGGAGGAGACTGCACGCTTCAGGATCTTGCTGGAGGGCCCGATCTATCGGGCTTGGTACCTGGGTGAGCGTTTCCTACGCCAGACCCTGGGTTTGCCAGAGCAGATAGTCCCGGTTCACCCTCCTGAGCATATGAGGGATACCGAGAGGTTCACCCTTGAGCAGATGGCCGACTACACAATCGGCTGGGATGCGATACGCTTCAGAGGCATAGGCAACTACTCAGAGTACGTTCGGACGTATATCATGCGGCCTTTGAACAATGGTCGTCGAGCTAAGAGAGAGAGGCCTGCGGCGCCGGTAGCTGGAGCAGGAGCAGGGGCGGGAGCGGGAGCACCGAGGGTGGCTCGGGTCCGCTGCAGGAGTGGAGCTCAGAGAGGGCGGGGGGCTAGTTGGCCAGCTCTGCCTAGGACGATGACATGCAGAGGGCGGGGTGGGGCGACTTACCAGATTCCCATTGCTCCCCCCTCCGGCTGATCATGAGTTAGTCGGGTTCTATGGCTTACCTCCGGTATGTACCACTGCATTTTGCATTCTGCACAGTCATTTCATTTCAATTCATTTGATGTTCCGCAGAAAACTGATACTTCTAACACTTTTGCAGGCTTCCTCCGAGTACACTCGCCAGTCCCTGGAGTTGACTGCTTCGGTGATGGGGATGCTCCAGCAGAGCCTCGACCTTCTGGCCATTTACAGTATTCCGGTATGTTCTTCTGACCACGGTCTCAAACCATACATAAACTGTTTCACACAATTTGATGCACAACGCAACACTTAATACACAGCCCTCACAGCATCTGACACACTGTACTCATACACTACATTCTGCACTGATTTTAACTGTTCACGGTATTCACACACTATACTCATACACTGCTTTCTGCATCGATAACCACTCACAACATTTATACACTGTACTCATACACTGCATTCTACACTGATTTACTGTTCACGGTATTCACACACTGTACTCATACACTGTATTCTGCATTCGTACCCTATTCTGCGCAGCATACTGATGCGTTTGCCTTTTGTACTTTTCAGCCTCCCTTCCAGATTCCTACTGTAGGAGGTGCTTCAGCTGGACCTTCCGCTCCCACCCGAGACGGCAGAGTATACCCTCGCACCAAGGCGGGGCACACTCATATTGGGAGTAGCTCACGGGCACCAGTTCCCGATGATGATGAGTCCGAGTCCGAGTCCGAGTCCAAGGCAGAGGCAGAGGCAGAGGCAGAGTCATCTGAGGAGGAGACCAGAGATAGCACTAACTCGAGCTCAGATGACGGCGCTGATGACGATGCTCCTGGACCTTCATCCAGGAAGAGGACGAGGACGGACCTCTAGGCCTGAGACCATTTGACATTGATCCAGATCTGTGCTGTTTTTCTTCTTCTTGTTTTGCTTTTCTTTTTGTTGGTAGCTAGAGTACCTTGTACTGCCGCAGGCAGGTTTTTGTTTTCTCCAAAACTTTGTACTTGAAAAGATGATGAAATGAAACAAACTTTTTGTTTGAAAAAGTGTTATATTGGGTACATTTCATACATTGCATCGCACTGCATCATATTACACCTCAATGTAAATGAGATTGATCTCCTGTCTGAAAATCAAACACTTGTATTGTAATAATCAGGTAATGAACCAGCTGACGGCAAAACAACTTAGACAACCCACTGCTCAATCTGAACACTTAGCTCATACTCTGCTAGGGATTAGTCTGCATACAACGAATCTTGAACAAACAGTTTGATCTGACAAGACGGAATACAAAGGTAGAATCGGCAGAAGCTGAAACACACTTAGATGCCCCAAATTTTCCCTTTCTTCTTTTGCCTCGCATAAATGTGGAGAATGGCACAGCACTCTAAGCACAGACGATTTGGGGAAAGGGTTTTCAACCGGGGTATTGAGCCTACAACTAAACACAGCGAGAATGACTCAACAGCGGAAACAAAAAGGTAAACAACCTAAACACAATGAGACACACTCGGAAAAGACTCAAAACAAAAGTTGAGGTAAACAAAACAAAAGACACGACATACAGACGTGTTACAAAGATTAGAGACCTCAAATCACGAGGAGCTAGTTCCTTCGAGCATTATTTCCCACCCTTTCTAATTTGTGATTCTCACATCACTTGGCCCTCAGGCTCAGTTTTTCTCTCAAAACCCTTTTGCTCACTTTTCTCTTTCATCGCATGCCTCTCTATTCTTCAGTCTCTCATTTTTTATCCCTCCCTAGGGTGGTTGATGGATGAACAAGAGGTTGTGGATTCATGCCCAACACTATTAGCTCGCGGCTATTTCCTCCAGGGACGTCTAGTCGATGTTCCGGATGGGGAATGGAGTATCTTGATCCATTCTGATTCGTGCTTCGCACTTGGCTTGATACCTCGTTGTTCGGAGGATATTGAGAGCTTCCAGCCTTTTTCTGATAGCTTCAGTTGTGCCTTCTTCTGGCGAATAGAGTGCCCTTTTGGCAAATATGTTGACGACGGGGAAAGACAAAACACCTAACTCAACTGCGCTCCTAGTTCATCATTTTGACCATTTTTTTTGTTTTGGTTTTCTGCTAAAACAGTTTTAACCAAGGTGAGAGTTAGATTAACATACTTGTTCGATTTTTGATTTGAAAATCATGCAAGTCAGGCTATAAGCACTGAAAATTTTCCTTTTTGGGTCCAAGAAAGTGGTCCAGTTTTGGAAAATAAAATGATTTTCGAGAAAATAGTCAACCTCAGTAAAAATTTTCAAAAACTATTTTGCAAACGGTCAATGCTGAACGAGCACGGAGCTTTCTCTCGAGATGCACAACCTCGGATTGGGGGCAATGGAAAATTGCCCCTTGTTTAGATGGCACTGCACGGCAACGGAAAGTTGCCCCTGGTTTGAACGGCGACTCATGGCAACGGAAAGTTGCCCCTTGTCTGGATAGCGCTACAGCATGTTGTAAACAATCCTCATCAGTGATGATCGCGACCGAACTCTCGGATGCAGAGAAGATGAAGATGGTCAAAACCAATATATGGACACAGTCACTTTGAAAGTGTTGGTGGCTGGACTTCAGGATGAAGTTGCCTACGTATCCCAAACATGGGAATCAAGCCTTACGTAGTTCCGGTTAAGGTACACTCGGGTATTTTAACCTTCACTTTTTAGGCTCTAACTTTTGCCAAGGCGCCCGTTGTGGGTTTTCAACCTTGCGAGCTATGTTTTTCTTCCTTTCTTTTCAATTCTTTTCATCTTTTTTTCTTTTCTTCTTCTTTTTTCATTCTTTGCCTTTTTCTTTTTTGTATATTTTTTTTCTTTTTTTTTTTTTGTATTTTTTGTGTTTTTTCTCTTGCTCTAACTTTTGCCTGGGTCGCCCTTCCGGGTTTTCGGCCCAGCAAGCCTCTCAAAGGGTAAAAGTATGACAAGTCCATGCCAAATGGTTTTGAGATCCTGAAGTCATCTGAATCCAAGAGAATAGTTGTTGTATTGATTTGCAGAAGGATCCATTTTCGGCTCTTCGAGCACATCGGACATTTCTGCCCCTAGTCCGAGGAGTGCTTCTGGTTTAGCTTTGCAAGCTTCTTTTGATGAGGTCTGATCTTCTTGATCTGACTTTGGTGCCTCTTGTTCGAGGGTTGCTTCAAATCTGGCCACGCAGGCCTTACATCGCGGTTGATCGCTGAACAGTCTGAAACCAAGGTCCAAGGTTCGAAAATAAGGGCTCAAGTCTCGAGGCTGAGAGCAATCCTAAGCTGCACAATCTCAAGAGTGATTCCACACAGGTCTTCGTAGGACCGCGCAAAACATTTTGTTTTTGAAAGCTTTTAAGAAAGCGACAAATCGCTCACGCTGAAGATAGCGTGGAACCAATCTGGATCAAGCCAGGGTCCTTCCTAGTACTCACACTAACAAGCATGATTTTATTCATCAAGGGCTTAGCACGCCTCTCTTTCTCTCAGTTGGTCAAATTTTGCAAAACCCGAGGAATTCCTTCCTCTTCGTTTTCATCGCAGTGTTCAAAAGTTTTTTTTTTTTGAAAAACTTAGGTCAATACAATGACTTATAGGCACAAAAGAGTAGGTGAAATGCGCTTCCGTTTCATTCTAACTTTCTGGCACAACAAGCTCAAAGTAGCAATAGGCACAGAAACATGATAGCCGCAGCTGTTTCATTCAAAACCTCTGGTTGCCACTGGCTCCACAGCAAAGACAGACTCAAAAGAAAGCAGAAGAATAATTACAAAAACATGATATCCGAGGCAACAACCCTGGAACCACCTGATATTCTATACAATGGGACTGACTCAGTACAACAAGACAGACCCTTAAGCAAAAAGACTGACTCGAGACAATGAGACAGACTCAAAACAAAGACAAAGAACTGGCTCAACACCCAAGCTAGAAATTACAACAAAAACACAGCATTCGCAAATGCCCAAAACAGTGCGTACCAGACGCCACATCTGAGATACACCGAATGCCGCCCGCAGGTGGTCTAACCCTTCGATCACATACTCGCAGTATCCTCAAAATCTAACAACTCAGCGGTGACAGACTTCGCTGAGGTAGGCGGGAGGATGACCTCATTGTCGATCAAATCCTGTACTTCGTGACAAAGACGGAAACAGTTGTCGGTACAATGACCAGTTTGCTGGTGGTACGCGCAATACAAGGTAACATCATGTGTGAGAGGGAGATTCTTCAGGAGAGGTTGAGGCTCGAGGGGTTTAAGGTGCCGCCTTTCAGCAAGGATCTGGAGCGCCTTAGATAAAGGCATGTAGAGGGCATGGAAGACTCTACGCCCTCGGGGCAGATACTTCGAAGTTTGCTGACTTTTGTCGGACGCACTGGAAAAAGGATCGGCAGGTGCCGCCTTGACTTTCTGATCCTTTCCCGGTGCAGAGTTGGGATTGGAGGGGACTGTTCTGGCATGATGGGGCCTCTCCCGATTTTCTGTTTGACTAGAACTCCCCTCAGTTGGAGTGGGGAAAGCATCATCCACAGTTTTGGCCATCATCATGGATATTTGCTATTTACTCATCCCCCCGGCTTTCAAAGCCTCGATTGCCCACAGCAGCTGTTCAACGGGATCAACACCTGTTCCCACTTTGTTCTTACCTCTGGCCTCAACTTGATCGAGGGTTTGGGTTGCTCCATCAGGGCGGAACCCGGTTGTTGTTGGCACGTCATGTCCATAGCTTGAGAGAGCCTCAAGTTGGCTGAGCTCGATCACAATTCGCCCCAGTAATGGGGGCTCTTGCGGTACAAAATTCCCGGCGTAGGATGGGGTTGGTGGCGAAGCCGACATCCCGTAGCTAAGATCAGCCACAGATCGCTGAAGATCGCCGATCATTCCCATTAACTCGAATGTGGTGGGCTCACGAGCCTGATACAACTGGGGTTCCCAGATCGGGCGCGCGGCAGGCGACCTGGGCGGATGCGGCACATCAACATTGGTCTCATCCCGCAAGATGTTCCCTTGATCCAATGCAGCTGTCATAACCACTATTTTCTCTGAACTTTGCGTCATCATAGGTCCGTTGTACTAAACGGTGACTGACGGATCAGATCTCTGTCTTGCCTCAGCAAAGAAGAACACTGGCTATTCCGTACTAACTCTCTGAACTGAAAGAGGAAACACACAGCATTTCGGCCCAATCAAAACATACACGAGTCATAACTGAATAACTGTACTCTACTACTGATCACTGTTCCCCAAAATCACTGTCCCAAAACTGAATCTGATACCCGGAAATATAACTGATTCTCAAATTCCGGTACTGATGCCCTCAGGCCTGATACTCAGTCTTGCAAACTGATATATGCATTCCCTGTAGAGGTCAACTCAAAGAGCACATAACAAGCAGGCAAGAGCCAAAACACCCCTATTTTGGGGTAGGGTTTCCCTATCCTATTTTGTCAGGAACTAGGGTTTCACTACGCACGCAGCGGTTTCAAACAACCTATAATCGGGTAGCAACCTGTCCTATCTTGGAATGGTCACTATGGATTCCAGACATGCACTAGGTCGAATGGTCAAAAGGGTGCCCCGGTAAAACCGGGGTTTGTGTTCCCATACTGGCAGAGCCCATAACCGGTCAGCCTTATGGTCATGCCTTGACAAGACAAGCCTCCGGCAAACCATTCAGGAATGGCAGATAGCAAACACGGTGTCCTAGGCGTACCAATGCACATGCAATGCAAAGAAGCACATAAGTGTAGACAAAACAAGATATCACGAGTTCGAGTCAAGCTCTCTAAAATCCCCAGCAGAGTCACCAGAAACTGTAGACGCGCCCGCGTGGGGCCTCACGTGCTACAGTTCGGACTTGAATTGTCACGGTTCTTAATCTGAACCAAAGAGTCCAAATCCGGCAAATCGTTTTGAGAAAATAGATTTTTAGAAAGAAGTGCCAAACATGGACTGCTTTACCTGATACAGAGTCGCCACCTAAATATTTTTTAATGAGGGAATTTAGGAAACCCTGACTCGTTTGCCTAAGGCCACGTGTCCATCATCACCAAAGTTGCCTTGGCTCGGGAACTTGGGTACGATTAGGGAAGGTCAGCTATGAGCACCCCCTCTCGCCCGATCCGAAGAATGGCCTCTACTAACCATGATATCTTGTTTTTGAAAACACATGCGTTCTTATTCCGATTAATTAGCTAGAATTACTATGTGATGCGCATAGCAAAACAAGTATAGACTAGATCGCCTAATTTGGAACAAAGCATTGCATATCCGTTTCGTTTAGGAAATGGTTTGAAATTTGCTACTCGCAAGTAGGCTAAAACGCGGATTTCAACGAGTCGTTCCAACTCAAACAATCCAACCTTCACCCACAGGCATTCAGGCAATTTATCAGTTAAGCATTTAGCCACATGGTAAGCATGCTGTCATGTTAACATTCACACTCATGCGAGATGCTAAAGCATAAAAACTTACATCATACTCCGAGCCGAAACAAAGAACATGTCAGCAATCATGCATGATCTAAGTCCATGTTAAGTGGCTAGTGCAACGGATACAGAATGTCACTAGAATAGGCTTGGCTAATACTAGGATGGCATGTGGAATGCAACAAGTAGCACGTATTCAAGTTAGATTTGAAATACTATGCAGTTAGCATGATGCGCCGAGCCCGGTGCATGTAATACTGATGAATGATGCACGCATGCATAGCATAAGGTATGCTAATTTAAATATGTCCTAATACTAACCATCAAAGCAGGTAAGTAAAAGGGAGAAAGAAGTGGGGGTTGGAAGACATGCACACACGCACCCACACTTATTACAAATTCGCCCTCGCTCGGAGGGACCAAAAGAATAATACAATTTAACTAACCTACAAGCTAATTAAATATTACAGACAATTAACTAGTTAAGCAAATTAACTAAGTTAAGAAAGCAGTAAACAGCCTCGGGAAGAGGGCCTAATGCAATGTGTGCTCGGCTCCGCTCGGAAGTCCACTGCCATGCACAAGCTGCCTCTGTTTTCCCTGCTTTGTTCCTCTGATCAATACACAAATCCCAAGATGCACTCTATGAACCCTGTGGGATGCCACCAGCCAAGGGAAATGGTTACCGGCCATGGGGGAGTGGTCATCGACCACTGGTTGAGCTCTCGGCCACAAATTGTTGGTCGGTCGGCACTAAAGATGGCCGGCCGGCCAAAGCTTCCTGCAGAATCCTATTTTGACAGCAGCAGAGGGCAAAACAAGGCATGGCAATGCATTTCAAGCAAATGTATGCACCAACACATCCCTTATCATGTTTGTGGCTCAAAGGGGGTATGGTCTTTGATTTTCGGACCACCTATCGTGCATTTCAATGCGTGATGGCCCAAGAAACCAAGTTATGCATTTTGATTTCAAATGAAATGCACATCAAACAAACAAATAAAACCCAACCTCTATCATACTCAATTCAAGAGGCAAGGCAATGCATGCCAATGCAATGCAATCTAGGCATGTGAGCTAGCATGCAACATGGGCATGAGAGCAAGTGTGCAAGCTAGCAAACATGCAAAGTGTAATCTTAACCATGCAAACATGCAAGATGCAACATGGACAACATGCTAAGTACAATGCATGCCAAATGCATTACAACCTAAGCATGCAAATATGCAATGTGACAAAAATGGAACAAGGCCAAATATGTAACAACACACAAAGCGAGCATGCAACCATATGCTAGAATGGTCTTAAACCGAAGTGAACAGCTCTCAACCAAGTCCAAAACAGTGGCCATTGCTATGGAAACGAAGGACAATTATACATACAAACATGCATACAAATGGACCAACATTTAAGCATAAAGAGACAACTCTCAAGCACACTTAAGAGGATGCAAACATGGACAAATGGCATGCATATTAAGCTTTGAAATACACATGAGGGATGATGCCAAATCAACCTATCAATCCAAGCAAGACATGCAACCAAGCCCAAGGACTTAGGCTCACCAAGGAGGTATTGAACCACCCTTAACAAAACCAAACATGGCATGAATTGAACAACCAAAATCAGAGTTTTAGCATGTTAAAACAAAGCTAAAAACACAATGACAGGGCATCCTAGAGTCCTAAACATTATGGCATGCATGAAGGCACAAACATGGAGCATAAGATGACAACCTTATAAAGTATTCAAGGGACATCAAATGCAAACATACAAGCACACCATGAGGACTGAAATAACATGACAAGTGGTTCCAAACCACTGAAATAGTGCAAGTAAAGCATGCTAGAGGGGTCAACACTCAAGGCTCAAAAGGGGGATTACATGGTAGCTATACGAAGCAAATCATGGACGACCCAAATGACCCAAAACAGACCTCAAACACATCAAAACATGCATATGAGCTTCACAAAGCTAAGCCAAAAGCATGCTAGAAACAAGGCTCAAAGCACAAGGCATGTTAAGGCAATTCATGGCATTACAAGACATGTATGCAAAGCAAGCATGGTGTGTCCAAACCAAGTAAAAATAGAGGTAAAACATGGCAAAATACTACCAAATACCTACTGAAACAAGGCCAACATGGCCTCAAAAATGGTGCTCACACATGAGGCTTAAATGGCACATATTGAAGACAACAAGGAGAGGGGCTAGTCCTCTCCTTCTTGGGACCTTAAACCGCCATCCTCACCACTGAAATCCCTCAAGATTTTAGTGGTGAGGAGGCCCAAACAAGGTGGTCTCGGAGCTCACCAAAGATGCACAAAATGGGGGCCAAACAAGGCCTAAGAGGGGTCAAACAACCCCAAACAACAAAACACCCTTAAACAACTATTTGAAGCAATGAAAAACAAGACTTTTATTAGTTATATACAAAGTCTAAAAACAGTTTCAAGATAGGTTAAAAAGTTATACAAAAATGGGGGAAAAGGGGTAAGATTGTTACCCTTGAAGACCTCCTTCAAAAATGGAAGACCAGTAGCTTCCTTAGGTCCAAACCAGTCCAAAAGCTCCAAGAACAAGCCCCTCATGCCTCAGCAACTAAGGTGTAGTGTAATGGTAGGTGTTTGTGCACAAAACTAAGACTAAACACACCTAGAACACTCAAGAGAGGGAGAGATATAAAGATAGAGTATGAACAAACCCTAATCCTAAAACTCAAACCTCTGGAAATTTTTTGTCACCCTAATGGAGGGAGAAGAGGCTCCCTCTTATAGAGATTCACTCTTGCAAAGCTTACAAAACAAGCTTGGCAAGAGTGAAATCCCTCCATACACGTGTATGGAGGGGGGCAAAGGTGCATGCCAGCTAGCACAGCTGGCATAAAAATATCTGCAAAAGCAGATGCACAGTGATCAGCCAGCCAAAAATGCTATTTGACCAAAATAGACGGTCGACCGACCAAAGATAGTGCTGACCGCCAAAGATTTGGCCGGTAGAAACAAAACACAGCCGGTGGCCTCAAACCATGGCCGGTGATGTGTGGGGATGGCCCACAAGCCATTCCCTGCCCCTCCAAGGCAAAACACAAGTGTTTGGTGCAAAACCAAACACAAAACAGTCGAGTCGAGAGATCCTGAGGCAAGGCGCGTGTCCGAGGCCTCCGGGAACTCAAAACGAACACAAACATGGATGATCACCGAGTGTTCAAACGGTGACGTCCAAGTCTTGAGGATGGTCAAAAATGGGGTGTCTGCACCAAGATTTTCAGAATTTTAACGAAAACGAAGGGGAAGAAATTTCCCTGGCTTTGAAAGACTTGATTAATCGACAGGAGGAGAGGTTTGCTAAACCATGTGCTGATGAAATCATTGCTATTAATGTGGGTACTGAAAAGGATCTGCGTCTGGCCCAGATCGGGTCCACGTTGTCTTCGGAGGAGCGCGAGCGTTTAATCGCTTTGTTAAAAGATTTCAAAGATGTTTTCGCGTGGTCCTACGAAGACATGCCTAGAATCGATCTTGAGATTGTACAGCACCGGATCTCTCTTAACCCCAAGGCCCGACCAGTCAAGCAGAAGTTGCATAGAATCCGTCTGGATTGGGCGCTAAAAATCAAGGAAGAGGTCACCAAGTAGATTGAGGCAGGTTTCTTGTTAGTATCTGAGTACCCAACTTGGTTGGCCAACATTGTCCGAGTGTCAAAGAAAGATAGTAGAATCCGGGTGTGTGTAGACTTTCGGGACTTGAACAGAGCCAGTCCGAAGGATGACTTTCCTTTGCCGCACATTGACGAGTTAGTGGACTTCACTGCGGGCCATGCATTGCTATCATTTATGGACGGGTTTTCTGGGTACAACCAGATTCTGATGGCACCCGAGGATAGAGAGAAGACCGCATTCACCATGCCGTGGGGTACTTACTACTACCAGGTTATGCCGTTTGGTTTGAAAAATGCTGGAGCTACCTATCAAAGGGATGCGACCACCATTTTGCATGACATAATCCACAAAGAGGTTAAGGTGTACGTGGACGATATGATTGTCAAGTCCAAAGAACGAGAGGGCTACTACACCACCTTGAAGAAGTTCTTTCAACGAATCAGGGAATACAGATTGAGGTTAAACCCGCAGAAATGCACCTTCGGTGTAATGGCAGGAAAAATGCTGGGCTTTTTGATCACACAAAGGGGCATTGAAGTAGATCCTTCCAAAATCAAGGCCATCTTAGAAATGCTACCACCGAGGATTGAAAAGGAGGTATGAGGCTTTTTGGGTAAAGTGCAATTCATAAGACGGTTTATTTTCAAATTAACTTTGACTTGTGAACCACTATTTGGTCTCCTGAAGAAAGGAAAGAAATTCCATTGGGATGATCGCTGTCAATTTGCCTTTGAACAGGTTAAGTAGTATCTCCAGAATCTGCCTGTGTTGCCACCTTCAGAGCCAGGGAAACCTTTGATTCTATACTTGTCAATAACAGACACGACCATAGGATGCATGCTTGCTTAGGAATTTGAAGATAAGGTGGAGAAAGCCATTTACTACTTGAGCAAGAAAATACTAGATTACAAGACCCACTACACTCCGTTGGAGAAAGCTTGCCTAGCCTTGGCATAGGCTACCAAGAAGTTGAGGCACTACTTGTTAGCTCACTCTGTAATCCTGGTTTTGAGATTAGATCCCATCAAATATCTCTTTGAGAAACCAGCGCTTATGGGTAGGTTGGCCCGTTGGTTACTTCTTCTCTTCGAATTTGATCTCAAATATGCCACCCGTAAGTTGGTCAAGGGAAGAGCTGTAGCGGAGTTCCTGGTAGACCACCCGGTAGAAGAAGATGAGGCAGTGGAATACTTGTTCCCAGATGAAGCCATTCTGCAAGTTGAAGAGGAAACTTGGACGATGTACTTCGCCGGAGCGTCCAATCAGTACGGTTATGGGATAGGTGTGTTGCTGATAGCACCTGATGACTCCCATATGCCTTTAGCCTTCAAACTCTGGTTCAAGGTGGCCAACAACGAAGCAGAATATGAAGTGTGTATTGCTGGTTTAGAAGCCGCCCTGGAACTAGGGGCAATAAGGTTGGATGTCATTGGGGACTTGAACTTAGTTGTTTCTCAAGCAAATGGAGACTGGAAAGTCAGAGAAGTGAAGATGAAGGTTTACCATCAGACCCTGGATATTCTGATTCCAGGGTTTGAAAAGCTGACTTTCACGCATCTACTGAGAGAGAACAATTGGTTTGCTGATGCTTTAGCAACTCTATCTTTTATGGTAGACATTTCACTTGGAGTCTGGATGCGTTCGATTATCATCAAGCAAAAATACACGCCGGCTTATGAAACTATTGCTATAATAGATGAAGTGCAAGACAAAAATCCCTGGTACTACGATATTTGGAACTTCCTGGAAAAGGAGATAAATCCACCAGGGGCAAATGCCAAGGACAAACGTCGAATACGGCGAATGGCCGTCCAATTTATCATCTGCGGGGGTAAGTTATATAAAATAGGTCATCTGCGAATGCATAAGTTGTGCGTGGAGGAAGAGGAATCGAAGTGCCCTATGAAAGCTATCCATGGCAGAGAATGTGGGATGCATATGAATGGTGTGATGCTAGCCCAGAAGATTCTCAGGCAAGGTTATTACTGGTCCACCATGGAGGAGGATTGTATTGGTTTTGTATGGTGATGCCACTAATGCCAAATTCATACCAATCGTATGAATATTCCGCCGTCAAAACTGTATAACATGACTTCGCTATGGCCTTTCTCAGTCTAGGGAATCGACGTTATCGGTGCAGTCACGCCAAAAGGGTCGAATGGGAATGAATATATCTTAGTGGCGATTGATTATTTTACAAAGTGTGTGGAAGCTCAGTCCTATGCAGTGTTGAAAGCATCGCATGTGGCCAAATTTATTAGAAACAATATTATTTACCGGTACGAGGTCCCAAACGAGATCATATCAGATAATAGCTCCCACTTCAAGAAAGAGGTGATAGACTTGCTAGAGAAATAGAACATGGCTTTTCATAAGTCATCGACTTACAGGCCACAAACCAATGGAGCTGTCGAAGCCGCCAACAAGAATATCAAGAACATTTTGCAAAAGATGGTTGAGACCTACAAGGACTAGCCAGATAAATTGTCATTCACACTCTAGGGCTATAGAACTTCGATCCAGACATCTACGGGGGCAACCCCTTATTCTCTCGTCCATGGGATGGAAGCCGTTTTGCCAATTGAAATTGAAGTCCCATTGCTACGAGTTATGGCTAAGTGTTAGATAGTAGAGGCGGACTAGCAACAGAGCAGATTTGAGAAGTTAATGTTGTTTGATGGGAGGAGGCTCAAAGCATTGTATCATATTCAGGGTTACTAGCGCAGAATTGTCAGGTCTTTTAACAAGAAAGTTAAGTCCCAGAATCTCAAGGAGGGAGACATGGCATTGAAAGACAACCGTGCTCCCATCCATGACCCTAGGGGCAAGTTCAGACCCAATGGACTGGTCCTTACATCATCAACGCTATCTGCTCAAGAGGGGCAATTTTCTCATGGACTTAGATGGCCGGGAATTTTCACAGCCAATCAGCATGGACAAGTTGAGGAAATACTACCCCTGAGAGGCTCGTTAGGCCGAAAACCTAAAAGGGCAACCTAGGCAAAAGTTAGAGCATGAAAAATTAGAAATAAAGAAAAACTGAGCTCACAGGGTTAAAAACCCTAAAGGGCAACTTTGGCAAAAGTTAGAGCGCAAAAGGAGAGAGTTAATACTTGAGTGAACCTGAACCGAACTACGTAAGGCCTGATTCTAATCTTTGGGATACGTAGGCAACTTCACCCTAAAGTTCGACCGTGACTATCTCCAACTCAACTGTCCTGTCCACGTGTCTGATCAAGTCATCTTTGTCTATTATCTGAGAACTCGGTTGTGATCTTCATTCTGGGAAGAAGAGCTGGTTACAATGCAGAGCAGTAATGGTATTCAATCAGTTACAGTTATGATCTTTTAATTCGAGGTTGTACATCTTCAGGATCGATTCTGTGTGTGTCAGGTGGTGATCATTTTCGAAAATGATTTTGAAAAGTTTTAATAAAAGTTGATTTTGTTCAAAATTTTACCTTTTACAACTTAGACCATTTTTTGACCAAAAGGAAAATTTTTAGTGCTCACAACTTTAATTCCATTGATTTCAACATAAACTTCTCCAACTCTCTGATACAAATCAAAGTTGCTTTTACATCATAAAACTTGAAAAGAAAGGTCAAAGCAATAAACTAGTGGCATACGCGAGTCAGGTACTTCTGCGTCCTCTGCTCGTGGTTGTGGAAGCTTCTGAAGCTAAAGTGGGCCTGATTTGTGCCTTATCTTCAAACCAAGCCAAGCATATGCTAGAAAGAGCATAACTGAAACTAGGGGCAGGGGCCAAAAGCTCTCTCATCCTCCAGGCAGTAAGGTACCTAGCCAAGTGTGAACCACGAAGCAGAAATGAAGTTGGGTATTCTGCCCCTCCTCTGGGCATGGTCTGATTATGTCCAAACTAGCGTTTGAACCGGAAGGGAAAGTAGAACACGCAGTGTGTGAGGCCAATCAATTATATGCCAGGCTATCGAGTCATGCTGTAACTCATCTCGATTAGATTGAGCCAGAGGCAATCCCAAGCTATGTTAGTTGTAGACCTACTGCACATCCAGTTGCACCACCATCCCTCGTTAGGAAAATCCACTAGTCATTAGCGGAAGAAATAAGCTCGGGCTGAGTACTCGAGGCAAAAGTCCACCACCTTCAGCTTATCCGTAAGCCATACCTGGGAAGGGATGAAAAATAAGAGAGATTAAAGAATAGAGAGATGTGTGTGGAGAGAAAAGTAAGGGAAGGGCTTTGAGAGAAAATAGAGCCTGAGTGCCGAGTAATGTGAGAAACACATATCAAAAAGGGTGGGAAACAATACCTGAAGAAGTAGTGGACTCCCCACAAACCTGGTAGTCTCTTGGTGATGAAAAGTATCTAAGCTTATCAAGGTCTCGGCCAGCGCTAAACTAATACAACTCTTACCTTCTTTTAGACATTAGGCCACTTCGATCAACCGAATGTTGGTTCTGCCACAACTAGGAGCAAAAAGGTAGTGTGCGAGCATTCATAAACAGAGGGCTTGTTGTCGAAAACTTCTCCAAAGGTGGTCGCCTCTATCACCGATATCAGAAAATCGATGAATCAAGCTGGGTATGTCTAGCTCTCCGTCATGGGCCAAGGATCGAGCTTCGTGCAAAGTGAGCCCACACATTCAACCCGAAGCTTGGGTGTGGCCAAAACGGGGCTGAGGTATGATTTCCTCATTGTGCCGGGTTTCCATCAATGCCTGAAATTCTTTAAGAGTCGGGCATATTTCTTGTGTTCTGAAGCGAAATACATGCGTAATCGAGTCCCAGCATTGGGCCGTGGCATGGAGGAATGGAAAGCAAAGTGGAGTGTAGCTCAACAGAAAGAGTGCGTCTATGCCGAAACCCTAGAAATTTACCTTTTCCGTGCCGTCTATAGTGGCTATCCAATCCATGAGCTTCTCAACAAGAAATGTCTCCATTTGTGGAAGAAACAACAACTAAAATGAGGTTCTAGAGAAGAAACCATGAAGGAGAACCTTTTGTAGAAGATAAGGCTGTAGTGGAGGCCAACTGTCAATTTTTTGGTGGTTTTTCACATTTGTGGCCGGCAGGCCACTTCTTCTGGCCGGCATTCCACTTTTGTGGCCAGCAGTCCACTTTTTCTGGCTTGCCATCCACTTCTGGATCTAGTAGTGTTGGTAGCCTGATTTTGTCTTGAGCTTTGTGTTTTGAGGTCTTGTTTTGAGTCTTTTGGTTTTTAGCAAGTGTGTATATCTGTATTTGAGTTATATTTTGTATTTTGGTCGTTGGTTGACTCATTTCCCAATTAAGAACATCATGCTAATACAAGTTTTTAGTTTTTGTTGCATACTCAATTCCATTTTCATTATGCAAATATGGTACTCATGATACAAAAACAATAACATTTTTCATAAAAACTGCGAGGTTTTATTCCGATCATGGTTTTTACAAAAGAGGGTACAAGTTTCAAAAGCAAAAGTAAAACCTATCTAAAGCTATACATATGCTAAGCTACCAAACAAAAAGAAACTAAGCAAAAAGTACAAAAAAATCGAAGCCAGTCATCTCAAGCTCGGGAGGCCCTCTTCGTCCTCTTCCTCGAAGGGGACTCAGGGGCACTGTCTCTATCAGCACTGCTGTCAGAATCAGACTCTGAGCCTGAGCCTGAGCTGGTCTCAACATCTTCGCTCCCTGCCTCAGAGCCAACCTCGGTGTCCTGTATGCTCCCAGACCCCAAGCCAACATCATCACCCCCCGCTCTCAGATGACTTAGAATGCCGACTCGTTACCTCCCCAGAGTCACTAGTCCCGGCATCATCATCACTCAAAACGAGCTCTGAAGGACTGCTCCGGCCTCGGGTACCCATATCCCTGCCTCAATCGCAGCGTACATCTCGGCCACGTGTTGGGGACTGTCTCTCTCTCTCTCCTCTCCTCCCTACTGCTGGAGAAGGTGTTGCCGGTGCTAGTGTTGCTACTGCCACTGGTGCCCTCGGTATAGATGGAATCTGGAAAAATAGTTGTCAACGTATTAGCTACAGTGTGTGTATCAAATACAGGCATAGTATGCAGAATGAGCGTTATGCAAAATGAGTACAGTGTATGAGTACAGTGTGCCGATGTAGTGTATCAGTGCAGTTTGGGGAAGACAACAGTGGAAGTGTTAGTGTATCAGTGAGAATATGGTAATGTGGTGCACAATAGAGCTAGTAGTGAAATGCATGCTGAAATGAAGGAAGCTACTTGAATACTGTGGAGACCAAGTAGCGTCTCTCTCCTCTGCAACATGCCGATCAGAGAAGCGACCAGCTTGAGAAGGCTCTCTATATACTCCATAGGTTCCTACAAGTGCATTTGACTGATCAATATCCGGAATAAACATATCTGAAATGGAAATGTGGGGTGCAAATTGTAAAGTGTGGTCCATACCTGAGGTGCGCCTCGAGCTCTGATATATTCATGTCCTACCTCTACTGGCCCGATCAGAATCTGGTTAGCTGTCCCGGTCGGCGGCCAACATGTAAGTGCAGTGGGAATCTCCGGCTAACCGGTAATCTGCCCAACAGGAGAAGCCCCTCTAGTATGGGCCCTGGCCACCCAAGTTGCCTCCCCTACACATGAGCTCTTGTTGTCTCGCCTGTGCGAATGCCCATTAGAGGGGGCATAAGATGAGTCTGGATGAACGACGTATAGTTGCCATCCGCTCTGAAGAAGTTAGCGTCTAGGTGCACCATGAACTAGATGATCGCCTCAACAGACAGGCTATCCGTTGTCCTCATAGACTCTAGGGGTGGCATGGGACTGACCGAATCAGGTGAGCCTACAATCTGGCGTACAAACTACTCACTCAGAAACCAGGCCCGGCAAATTAGGCCCTCCAACAAAATCCAAAATTGGGATGTGGCCCAGGCCCCTGCATACTAGTCCCTCACCCCAGCCGGCATCGTCGCCCAAGGCTACCATGTGATCTGCAAACAGAGAATGTACAAATTGTTAGTTGTCGTCAGTTGTCGAAGTATGAACTTAGAGCAGTAGTAAAGCAAAAAT
This sequence comes from Camellia granthamiana, assembly GCA_036172215.1. Lineage (NCBI taxonomy): Eukaryota > Viridiplantae > Streptophyta > Magnoliopsida > Ericales > Theaceae > Camellia > Camellia granthamiana. The sequence continues at coordinate 54,293,916 of CM069905.1, read as the reverse complement.
GACTGTGAGTTTCGGGTTATCTCATCGGTAGCGACCATGTCGAAGTATCGACGGAAGAAGGCGAAGGTCATGTCATCGCGGCTTCGACACCGACACCGGCCGTCATATCGTCATGAGCACGGCACCATAAAGGAAATCTCCTCCACAGGCTTCGGAGCCAAAGCTGGGAAATAAGCATAAACCCACAACTGCAAGGAAAGGGCAGTGGCATAAGTGCATGAACAGATACAGACATAGAAAGTGCAAAGCAGAAAGCACAATGCATGAACAGATATTAAAGCAAAAAGTGCAAAGCAGAAAGCACAATGTATGAACAGATATAAAAAGTGCAAAGCAAAAAGCACAAGTTATGAACAGATATGAAAACAGAAAGTACAAAAGCTGAAAGGTGCAGTGCATACCTCCAAGGCTCTCTAGTAGCCTCCAACTCACTCTCCCCTCATCCAGGAAGTGGAGCTTATGTAGTAATGGAGGGTGGTAAGGCCAGCTCCGCTTCAGTCGTAGAATTGCACCTGGGGTAGTGTCACTAAGGCGCTCAGCAAATATAAATCCACGGTGTTCCACCTGTTTGAAGACAAGGTGGTACCGAGGAGAAACATCAAGAAGCCCTGGGCATACTCCTCCATCTCCTCTGGTGTCTAGAGCTCGCTCCCGCAAAACTGCTCAGCGAACCAACTGTACCTCACTATGGCCGCTCGGTATAGAGGTGGGCGTGCTTCGAGCAGGCAAATCCATGTTGCCTCTCACTCGCCCATGTCCGTGTCGAAGGGGATCGGATCACCCCCTACTCCTAAGCTTGTGAGTATGGTGAAGTCGTAAGGAGTCATCATCATCTCGACGGTGGAAAAGATGTGAAAAGAGTTGGTGGTGTCCCACCACCTCTCCACCAACGCCCCGAGAAGAGTTCGGCTCGCTATGTGCCGTGAGAGCCCGAAGCAGAATAGGCCAAAACCGGCCTTATCAATAATGTCGCGGACCCCATGCGAGGAGCTCATAGTACTAGTCCCTCACTGCCATGGCCCCATATCCCATGTAAGCTCGGGAGTCCCCCTGTGGCAGAGAAAAGGTGAAGTATATGAAAGATAGTGAACAATCAGATAAAAGACAGTGCAAGAAATGCAGTTAAAGGAAAGGCAGAAATGTATGAAAATAGAGTTCGTACCTCAGTAGCGCTGAAAGAGAGATGGAAGTCCGGCTCCCTCAGCAGAAGATCCTCCGGTACGCCACCAATGAAATCACTGAAGCACCTAATGCCTCCAGGCGACAATATGTGTGTGCGAGGATTAGACGTCATCAGATTGAAAGGGCGCACCCTCAGTGGTAATGGCTCCGATTCGAGCTCTGGAGTGAACTCCACCTCAAGATCAGCTGCAATGTCCTCTGCCGTCTCACCGGCCTCGGCGATCACCGGCTCCTTAAGCTCAGCAGGAGGTGATAATAGAGATGGAACCTCGAAAGGAGCGTCGTCGTGAGGAATGTCATCCGCCATTTGGAAAATGGGTGAAAAATATGAGAAAAAGGAAGAAAAATGGAGAAAATAGGGTAAACCTGGAAAAAGTCAACCCTATGAGAGAGAAAATGAGAGAAAAAGTCAAAACCCATAAAAGTTCACAAAACCCGATAGAAACTCGAGGAGAACAAGCCTAAAGTGGTGAAAATGCAAGAAAAGTGACCAAATCAAAATTTGATCGGTTCAAAGTGTACAGAATCAAGAGGGTTTTACGAAAAAAAATTGCGTGGGGCATTGGAAAACGCGTGTAAAGCATAAATCTAGTGAGAGGAAGCACCTAGAGAGAGAGGAGGTGTTTTCAGATGTGTGGAAGTGAGGAAATGAAGTATGGAGTTGGATATTTAAAGACCCACGTTGAAAAGACGAATCTGCCCCGATTTGTGCACGTGTGGCCAGCAAGTGGCCGGCGGTCTTCCCTTGTGGCCGGCAGGTGGCCGGTGGTCCTCACTTGTGTCCTGGTGCTGTTTTGTGCCTTTGTTTCCCAAAAAGTGTATTGGAGGTTCTCTTTTGGGTTCAAATTGATCTTCGGGTATCTTGAAACTACGTTTCGGCGCCCAAATGTGCCCTACTTGCCAATATGAACGAGGTCTATCCTTTTTGAGCATGTTGCAAAGCTTCTGAAGGGTAAATTAGAGGTTACCACTGAGTATCGTTTTTATTCGTTCTGTCAAATTACAGGTTTGTTTTCTTCTGTTGCATAGAATGTGCGTTTTCACATACACTTATGTTGCACGCGTGTCCTGCATCATTTATGTTTCGTGCATAGAATATGCTTTTGTTTCTTGCATAGAACATGCCTTCAATTAACATCATACGTTGGTTGTCTATCTTGCATGGAACATGCATTGCCACTATATTGATTTGTAATATTGTTTACTTTGTGCATCTATCGCACTTGTTCACTTTGTGCATCTATCTCACTTGTTCACTTTGTACATCTATCGCACTTGTTCACTTTGTACATCTATTGCACTTGTTCACTTTGTGCATCTATCACACTTGTTCACATTGTACATCAATCGTGCTTGTTCACTTTGTGCATCTATCGCACTTGTTCACTTTATGCATCTCTCATACTTGTTCACTTTGTGCATCTATTGCACTTGTTCACTTTGTGCATCTATCGCCCACTTTCACTACATTGTGTTTATTATGTAAATTTCAGCGTGATTAGAGTATCTCAGGACGCGTGAAGCGCGGCCCTGAGCGGGTTTTATCTCGGGATGCATGAAGCGCGGTCCCGAGCAATTTTTATCTCAGGACGTGTGAAGTGCAACCCTGGGCAAGTTTTATCTCGGGACGCGTGAAGTGCGGCCCCGAGTGGGTTTTATCTCTAGACGCGTGAAGCGCGGCGGCCCCAAGCGATTTTTATCTCAAGACGTGTGAAGCGCGGCCTTGAGCGAGTTTGATCTCGGGACGTGTGAAGCGTGACCCCAAACGATTTTTATCTCAGGACGCGTGAAGTGCGGCCCTGGGCGAGTTTTATCTCGAGACGCGTGAGACATGCGTGAAACGTGACCTTGAGCGGTTTTTATCTCAGGACGCGTGAAACGCGACACTGAGCAGTTTTCATTTCTTAATTTCTCAGGACACGTGAAACGCGACCCAAAGCGGTGTTTTCTTTCCTCGTCTCACATTTTGGCGTGGTTAGAGTGTGTTTTAGATCTTTTTGCATGGAACCTGTGTTGGTTTTTAAGCTTGAAGTTGCTCATTCATATGTTGCTATCTTGTTATCTTGCTTATTGCATCTATTATTGCTTATTGCATCATCTTGCATGATCATGAGTTTTCAAAATAGTCGGCTTCGCGAAATGTGTGAGTCTAGCTTTAAAGTATTTTTGTGCATATCATTTGCATCTTGCCCCAGAACTACGCTAGTTTGATTCCCTACAAAGGGATACATAGGCAGCTTGTGAGCGCAACCATTTAATTTATGTCTTGATTGTTTGTCCAAGTCTTACGGCCTTGTTAAAATGGGTTGTCTTCGGGCTTTGACATTCACTCACGTCATTTCATGGCTCCGAGTTCTGTCAAAGAGGGGCAACCGTAGACACCCTATTTTTGACCGCCCTAACGACTTGGACACCATCGCTTACGCGCCCAATGATGAAGTTGTATATGCTTGTTAAGTGCTCGGAGTCCTCAGCAGAATGCCACAACCTTGAGCCTTCAAAACCCTATATACCTCTTGCCTTGTTTTGAACTAAAACCCTAGTTTTTCAAGCCTAACAACCCTGGGACCTGCTGGCCCCCTTTTGTGGGCTACCGGCCACTTGTGTGGCCTGCCAGCCAAAATTAGTGGCCTGCCGGCTACAAGTGTGTTTTGGCAGATATTTATGCCAATTGTGCCAACTGTTTCCACTAATGGCTACATCTGCCTACATGTATATGTATGGATGTTTCTAAGGGAGTTGCATGTTTTTTCTATATATAGGAGACCTCCTCTTCCATTTTTGAGGGTTGAACATTTTGGAGAAAAATTATCTCTCTCTCTACAATTCTCTCTCTTTCTCTCTTGCAAATTCCTAAGCTTTTGCCTATACACTCTAAACCAAACCTTGTGATATTTGAGCTAAGGTACTTTTGAGCCTACTTTGAGCTCTTAAGGGTGTGTAAGTGTTGGTTTAACACTTAGAAAAGGTTCTCCTCTTCAAGAGGTATAAATCTTGGCTTGTTGCTTTCTTTATTTGCTATTTTTCATACTGCTTTTAGACTGTTTTTTGGGCTATTTAAACTCTGCATTTTTGGGCTAAAATTTGTGGTTTAAGGTCATTAGGGGTGGATCACCCTTCTTTGTTCCTCATTTCTTAGGCCTTTGTCCTTGTGTTTCCCACCTTGTTGTCAAGCTTTTTTGAGCTTTTTAACACTGAATTTCAGAGTTATTTCAGAGGCTAAAAATATATTTTGAAGTCTCAAAAATGAAGGGGGGTAGCCTCTCCTCCTTGTTCTTGTTCACTAACTTAACATGCTTCATGTTTTAGCTTATTGTTCTAGCTATTTTTGTCTTAATTCCAGCATGTTTTAGGGTTGATTTAGCTCTGTTTTAGGACTATTTATTTCCTTGTTGCATTTGAGCTTTGTATTGCATGCTTGTAGTGTAATGGTTCTCCTAGGTTGTTGGTTTAGTCCTTAGCCACCAACCTATTTGAGTTGATAGCATTTGTTTATGGCTTTCCATACTTGTTTTCACCCCTAATCACTTCTGCAACATCCCTCCTTTCTTGGCTTTTGCTTTGCTTTGAAAGTTGGTTCAACCTAGTTGCTTGTTTAAAGCATGAGATTGAGGTCTTATGCTTAATGGTTTAATCCCTTTCGGGGTTCATTACTAACGGCATGATACTTCTCTGATGCCTAAAACAACTCTTGGTTTGGTGCTCCTTTCCATTAGAGGACTTAAAGCTCACTCTTTGACTTAATTGACTAAGGAATGGTTGGTAATTAAAAGGGAGTAATAAAATGAGGACTAAAAATGATGCAAGATAATAACTTGGTTAGGGTTCAATCGAACGTTAATTGAACCCTTGAGTCTTGAATCGTTTCATACTAGTTAGTAATGTAAACGGTTCAAGAGTCAATGTCAACCACTTCCCTTGATCGATCCATGATAGGGAGGAGGTTTGAGAGTCTTTATTTGTTGCATTTATTGAACTTGTACACTTTGGTTCACAAGCCATCATGCAATGAGATTGCATCAATTGATGGTTTATGAATCAAACTTGTCGCTCCTTTGAGCTGTTTGATGATAAGGAGGGGTCAGATGTACAAACATGTCTTGAGAATACCCTGTTTGTGCTCTGTATGCCTTCTATTGTAGCAGGAAGAACCAAGCATCAGTGGCCAGCAGGCCACTTTTTGTGGCCGACAGGCCACTATTTCTGAACGGCAGGCTACCATTTGTGGCTGGCAGGCCACCACTTCTGGCCTGCCGACCACTTTTGTAAAACTGAGCAGCAGCGTTTTTGGAACAGAACTGAGCAGTGGTTGAGGTGAAAGATGTTTTACTGTGCAATAGAAGCATTCTAGTAGCAGAACAGTGTGCTTTTCAGGTGGAAATCTACACATGCATGAGCATCCCTCGCTTCCCGGGGCTAATTAGTTAATTTAGTTACTTTATTTCATGTTGTATTCATATTGTAATTAATTAGTTGGCTAATTAGAATTTTGTAATTAATTAATTAGTTAGTTCCAATTTGTAATAATTAGTGAGAATAATTAATTAGTTGTGATGTTGTAATAACTAGCTAGCATAGTTAGTTAATTCGTATTGTAATAGCTAGTTAATTAGTTTAGCTAGTCAGTTTATTCGGACCCTCCTGCGTGAGGGCGCAAAATTGTAATAACGTGTATGTCTTCCAACCCCACATCTTTCTCCCTTATATTTACCTACTTATGATGGTTAGATTAGGGCATCATATTTCGTTTAGCATCTCTCATGCCTTGCATCCATTGTCTTGCATGCATTGGGCTCAACGCTTCATACTAACTTGCATTGTTAGTTAATACTTCTTTGAATACCTGCTTAGACCGCAAGCTATCAAATTGATTCATATGTCATATTAGTAGCCAAGCCTAGTAATTGCATATCGCATGTATTGCATTAGTCATATTGCATAGTTAGGATCATACATTTTTCTAACTCTTTTGTTTCTTTTGGGTCACCTCGGAGTACTAGGTGAGATTTTACTTGTTTTAGCATATTGCATTGTATGTTAGTGCTGCCATGTCAAAGCATGTTCACCATGAGGCTAAGTACTTAAGTGATAAATTGTTTGAATGCCTGTGGATGAAGGCTAATTGCTTGAATTGGAATAATTTGAGTAATGTTCATATGCGATCACTTTTTTGAAGTGGTACATATTTAAAACAATTTTCAAAACAAAATATGAGATCAAACATTTCAATTCTTGCAAATTAGTTTATACCTTGTGTGTGCATCACATAGTAAAGTTAGCCTAATAATCGGAACAAGAGCATATAATGTAAATAAGATTCGCATCATTATTAGTAGAGGCCGATCTTTGATCGAGCGAGCAGGGGTGCTCAATTCATGATCTTCCCCTCTCGTACCTAAGTTCCCAAGCCGAGACACTCTTGGTGATGATGGACATGTGGCCTTTGGCATGAGTCATGGGTTTCCTAAATTTTTCAAAAATATTTAAGTAACGACTATGTATCTAGCAAAGCAGTCCATTTTTGGCATTTTTGATTCAAAATCGATTTTCCAAAAGATTTGTCGAATTTGGACTCTTTGGTGATTATCTATTTCACATTGCACTTGTGAGATTAGATTCAAAACTGCGGGAGTCCGATACTGTAGGGCTTATTCGTCTTCCGAAAGGGGGCACGAAAAGTCAAGCTACAGTGGGTGGCACGCACGTGTGACAATTTTTCCATAACCAGCTTGGACCATAGTTTTGGCCCAAGCCCATCCATAACTCACGTCTTTCAAAAAATTTGGATGCCCCAAAAGGCTCATGCCCTTATCAAAAATCTTGAGGTTTAAATACCCATCAAAGTTTTCCTCTAAAATCAATGTGGGATTGGTAGTTATACAAAATTCTGAATACCTCATTCATGATGCCAACTTTACAAGACAATTTCTCATTCAATTCTTAATAGTTTTTGGTCATTTTTTTTTATGGTGTAAAGACCTTATTACAAAGAATCTGAACCATTTAATCCCACCTCAACCAATGGTTGGGACCTACTTTAATTTCACATTAAAGTTACCAAAAAATCATTTTTTCCTACAATCCCTCACATGAATAAAAATTGACCAAATAAAGAAAATGGACAGCGTTTACAACAAAGATTTGGAGAGAGAGCACACAGACTAACCCTGCATCAGTATACCACGATTGATTATTCATATCACTTAGGTCATTAAAAGCATTAGTTTAACCTTCCACCACCACAGGGTATCACTGTACAAAGGAATGGGCAAGAGGATTTACCTTTTCAGTGACTCACTCGTTACACGAAATTAGGTTGTCCCTTTGAATCTAGATCTTGGGATCTCCAATCAATTAGGTTGGGTTTTCCGTTTCGGTAACATTACTAAAGGCCTTAACCCCATTCCTCTTGACGACGTTTTTACTCACTCTCTAGTTAACCCTTTGGTTAGCGGATCCGCAATGTTGTCCTTAGACTTTACATAGTCTAGAGAGACAACTCCATTAGAGTAGTTGTCGTATGAAATTATGTCTACAATGGATATGTCTAGACTTTCCATTATATATATGACTCTATGCCTGTCCAATCGCCGATTGGCTATCACAATGAATAGAGATAGCAAGCACAAGTCTCAGCCAACGTGGAACATCCTCAACGAACTGGTGAAGCCATTCAGCTTCTTCAGTTGTTTTATCCAAAGCAATAAACTCAGATTCTATCATTGATCTTGATATACACGTTTTCTTGGAAGATTTCCAAGACACGACTACCCCTCTGAGGGTAAACACATAACCACTAGTGGATTTGGAGTCCTTTGTATCAAATATCTAATTAGCGTCACTATACCCTTCTAGTATAGCTGGGTATCTGGTATAATGCAGCCCATAATCCCGAGTGCAGCGTAGATAACCTAACACCCACATAATTCCCCTCTAATGAGTAACATTCGAATTACTCATGTATCTGCTAAGCCTGCTAACAAAGTAGGCTATATCCGGCCTTGTACAACTCATCAGATACATCAAACTTCCAATGATCCGAGAATATTCTAGCTGAGAGACACTCTCACCATTATTCTTGGTCAAATGTAGACTCACATCTACTGATTTCCTAGACACGCTTGTATCTGATTTACCAAATTTCTCAAGTATCTTCTCAACATAGTAAAACTGAGAAAGTACAATACCACTAGATGTTCTATTAATCTTAATACCCAGAATGACATCTACAAGGCCCATATTTTTCATGTCAAACTTAGAGTTTAACAATCTCTTGGTAGTTCGAATCATTTCATCATTGCTACCAACAATGAGTATGTCATCTACGTATGTCTTGGAGATAGGGGATGTATTCCTAAACCGAATTTGGGAAAAGATAGAGGATGGACTCCAGTGATAACTAAGTTGGCCGGAGTGTCTAGGGTGAAAATCCCGAAATCCTAATTGCGTTTGTATAACGTAGATGAATTGAAGTATTGTTAATATGAGTTGTAGTCTCATTTGAAATTGAATTGTTGAAGTATTATTGATATGAGTTGCAGTCTCATTTGAAATTGAATTGTTGAAGCATTATTAATATGAGTTGTAGTCTCATTATGAACTGTCTGGCTGAATAGGGAACCATATCTATGAATTGGTTTGGATATTGAAATGGAAAGAGATGTATGTTTGTTTATATGAGTTAAACATTTATCAAATGACAATGTTTTAGTTATTACTCATATTATGTTTAGCATATCTCTACTGGGCGTTGGCTCACCCTATATGGGACATCATTTTCAGGTTCAGGTGTTATGCCGCCTTCAAGGCCTTAGCTTGGATGGTTTTGGGAGTTGAAGACTCTTTTGGTTGTTTTACTATTTTGGTGATACATGTAAATTCAAGCCAAGGGCTTATTTGTGTAGAGAGTTAGAACTCTTCTTTGGTTGTAACCAAGTGTTGACTTAGAAAGTTGTAAGCCTACAGGAGATGCCTATACCGGATGAGATTCCGGCGCAGCAGAAGGGGGTTGGTCAGGCCAATGTGGCTGAACCAATAGGTCAGCAGGCCATGGGCGCCTTAGCCCGCGAGATGGCAGGAGAATTGAGGGAATCCATAGGCATTCTCAGAGCTGAGAATCAAGCCCAGGCCCATGTAGCTGAGGCAGAACCGTCTTTTCTCAAGAGGGAGTTTTTCCGATCAAATCCGGACGAGTTTTTGGGTGACCCAAAAGAGCCACTTAAGGCCAATGAATGGCTTGAGCAGATGATGAAGACGTTTGAGATACTAGGCATCGAAGACAGAGTCTTGAAAGTGACCTTGGCGTCCTTCCAGCTGAAGGGAGACGCGGGTCAGTGGTAGAAGTTTGTTCGAGGTTGTATTGGTAGGACTTGGGAGGCTTTCGTTGATGCCTTCCAGGAGAAGTTTTTGCCTCCCGCTGTTAGGGAGAAGTTGAGGGATCAATTCTGTCAGCTCAAGAAGCTAAACACACCAGTGGCCGAGTTTGAGGCCGCATTTACCAGCTTATCGAGGTTTGCACCTGAGTTGGTAACGTCTGAGGAGCACCGTTGTCTTGAGTTCGAAAAGAAGTTGAGGACCGAGCTCAAGCTTAGGGTTGCAGGGTCCATGACTCGAGAGTATGGGCGCCTTGTGGATGCTGCGGCCCATCTTGAGATTATTATACATGAGGAGGAGGAAGGGATGAGGGGCTCCAAGAGGAGTCAGGATGGTCAGGGGGACGGTAGGAGGCAAAGGGGTCCTAACCCTCAGCAGTCCCAGGGTGCGTTTGCTAGATCTATCTTTCCAGTGCCGAGTTCAGGCTCTGGGAGAGGCAATCAGGGAGACTTTACTTGTTACAAGTGTGGTCAGCTGGGCCACAAGTCTCCAGCTTGCCCGCAGAGGGGCGGAGGACTGAGAGCAGCTTTATCTTCAGCTTGTCCTCAGAGCCAGAGTCACGGCAGGGGCCAGCCGCTCTCTTGTTACCAGTGTGGTCAGGCAGGGCACCTGAAGAGGTTTTGCCCGCAGTTGAGTGCCACATCTGGTGCACCTGGATAGAGGCAGAGTTATCAGCCAGCTCAGTCTGTTCAGGCCTCGAGGGCCAATCAGGGAGCCTCATCGTCTCAAACTGTGCAGCAGTCTTTTGCTCCGGGAGGGGAGCAGGTAGATCAGAGACCTTCTGGGCGTGTGTATGCTGTTACCGCGCAGGATCTTGTACCGACTCCATCTGTTGTGAGAGGTACCTTTTTGTTTTGCAACTCAGTTGCTAATGTGTTGATTGATACGAGTGCATCCCATTCCTTTATATCTGCTGCATTTGCATCTGTTTTGGGGTTGGAGTTGGCGCAGTTAGCATCTCCTATTTGTGTTGTATCACTTGTTGGGGGTGAATTGATTTTGAAAAAAGGATGTAAAGGTTGTGATATTGAGGTCGCCGACCGCCGGCTTTCATTTTCTTTTGTAGTAATGGCCATGTCGGGTTTTGACGTGATTTTGGGTATGGACTGGTTATCGTCATACCGAGGTGTTACTGATTGCTACCGCCAGAGGGTTACTGTATGTACCTTGAGCGGGGATTGTTTTCATTTCTTGGCGGATCGGGTTGGTAGAGTTTTGCCACCAGTGTATGATCCGCGAGGGCGGAGTGAGCTTAGTTGCCTTCTCGCTAGCTGTATAAGTAGTGAATGTAATGAGACCCAAGCTGAGTTGCCGAGAGTGGTTTGTGAGTATACTGATGTTTTTCCCAAGGATCTTGTTAGTTTACCACCTCATCGAGAGATCGAGTTCTCTATTGACTTAGTGCCTGGCACGGCACCGATTTCCATGGCACCGTATCGTTTTGCCCCAGCCGAGTTGAGTGAGTTGAAGATTCAACTCCAGGAGTTGCTAGATAAGGGCTTTGTCCGCCCTAGTACTTCGCCATAGGGAGCACCGGCCCTCTTTGCTAAAAAGAAAGATGGGGCTTTAAGACTTTGTATTGATTACCGGAAATTGAATCGGGCTACAATTAAGAACAAGTACCCTATGCCTCGTATAGATGATTTGTTTGACCAGTTAAAAGGGTCCCATTGTTTCTCTAAGATAGATTTGAGATCGGGTTACCATCAGTTGAGGGTCAGGGAGGAAGATATTCCAAAGACGGCATTCCATACGCGGTATGGCCATTATGAGTTTCTGGTGATGCCTTTTGGGCTCACCAATGCACCGACAGTGTTTATGGACTTGATGAACCGGATATTCCGGGAATTCTTAGATCGTTTTGTAGTCATTTTCGTGGACGACATTCTGATTTATTCTCCTTCTGAAGAGGAGCACAAGGAACACTTGAGAGTGATGCTTGAGTTGCTTAGAGCCCATAAGTTGTATGCTAAGTTCGGGAAGTGTGAGTTCTGGCTAAGAGAGATTAAATTCTTAGGCCATGTGGTCTCCGGGGAAGGGGTGTCTGTTGATACATCCAAGATAGAGGCAGTGCAAGATTGGGCGCAACCTAAGAGTGTTTTTGAAATCCGCAGTTTTCTGGGATTAGTTGGGTATTACCGTTGGTTTGTGAAAGATTTCTCTAGGCTAGCTTCGCCGTTGACTAGATTGACGCGGAAAGGGGTCAAGTTTATGTGGAGCGAGACTTGTGAAAAGTCATTCCAAGAACTTAAAGTTAGACTTACTACCACTCCAGTTTTGATTATTCTGGAGAGGGGTTTGGGTTATGCAGTGTATTATGATGCCTCACGAGAGGGCTTAGGTTGTGTGTTGATGTAAGAGGGGAAAGTGGTAGCCTATGGCTCACGTCAATTGAAAACACATTAGAGAAACTATCCTACACATGACCTAGAGCTAGCAACTCTGATTTTTGCCTTGAAGATTTGGAGGCACTACCTGTATGGTAAGAAGTTCGAGGTATTCTCAGATCATAAGAGTCTGAAATATCTGTTTACACAGAAAGACTTGAACTTGAGGCAGAGAATGTGGATAGAGTTTATTGAGGATTACAACTTCGAGTTGCATTACCATCTGGGGAAGGCCAATGTTGTGACCGTTGCCCTTAGTAGGAAATCCATTAGCGATGTAGCTTGTATAGCCATCCGGGAATGGGAGATGTTGGGTGCACTTGGCGAGTTTGATTTGCTTCTGGGTAAATTGTTTGAGTTTGCGGCATTGTTTTCTGTAGTTGCGCAGCCTACGCTTGTGAATCGAGTGTTAGAGGCACAGAGAAGTGACCTTGAGGTAGAATCCCTCCGGGAGAAGATCTCCAGTGGGAAGGTTGAAAAGGGTTTGACTGTGTATCCCGACCTAAGTATGAGGTACCGAGACCGTTTGTTTGTGCCCGAGTCTTGCCGAGAGGAATTACTCCGAGAGTTTCACCATTCACGCCTTGCAGTGCATCCGGGAGGCACTAAGATGTATCATGATCTGAGCCGCCAGTTTTGGTGGAGAGGGATGAAGAAGGATGTGGCAGTTTTTGTATCTAAGTGCCTTACTTGTCAGCAAGTGAAGGCCGAGCATCAGAGGCCAGCGGGTTTGTTGCACCCTTGCCTATAGCCGAGTGGAAATGGGAGCATATCACAATGGATTTCGTTGTAGGCCTTCCGAGGACTCAACGGGGTAGTGATACTATTTGGGTGGTCGTGGACCGGTTAACTAAGTCGGCGCACTTTATTCCTATGCGCGTGAGAGATTCGGTAGATCATCTTGCCGACTTGTATATTCGGGACATAGTGAGGTTGCATGGAGTCCCAGTGTTGATCATCTCAGATAGAGATCCACGCTTTACTGCTAGGTTGTGGCAGAGTTTGCAAAGTGCCTTGGGCACTAGGTTGACCTTTAGCATGGCTTATCATCCTCAGACTGACAAGCAGTCCGAGCGTACTATTCAAATCCTTGAGGATATGCTTCGAGGCTGTGTCCTTGACTTTAGTGGGTCGTGGGAGAGGCACTTGCCCTTAATGGAGTTCGCCTATAACAACAGTTTCCAATCGAGTATTGGCATGGCGCCGTTTGAGGCCTTGTATGGCCGACCTTGTAGATCTCTAGTTTGTTGGGCCGAGGTGGGTGTGCACCTTTGTTAGGTCCGAAGTTGGTGTGGAAAACGACGGAGAAAGTTGAACTTATCCGTAGGAGGCTTGTTACAGCCCAGAGTCGCCAGAAGAGTTATGCCAACCGTAGAAGGAGGCCTTTGGTATTTCAGGTAGGTGATCATGTCTTTCTGAAAATATCACCTAGGCGGGGTTTGATGAGGTTTGGGAAGAGTGGAAAGTTGTCCCCTCGATCTATTGGCCCTTTCGAGATTCTCGAGAGGATTGGAGAGGTTGCATACCGTTTAGCCTTGCCATCGTAGTTGTCCGGAGTGCATGACGTGTTTCATGCTAGTATGCTTCGGAAGTACGAGCCGGATCCGTCACATGTATTGGATTGGACTGACTTAGAGGTAGATGAGGATACCTCGTATGAGGAGAGACCGGTACGGGTCTTGGATAAGCGGGACCAAGTCTTGCGAGGCAAGATGATTCCCTTGGTAAAAGTTTTGTGGAAGCATCACAGAGTGGAAGAAGCCACTTGGGAATGTGAGTTGGAGGTTCATGGGAAATACCCGGACTTGTTCGTTAATGTTTGACCATGTATTGAGAATTTTATTTCTTGGTGAAGTCTAGAAACATTGTTTATGTTTTGAGTTGTAAAACATTGTATATATTTTAATTTATGGAAGTATTGTTGAATATGCCTTGAAAATGAAAGTTTAATTTAACATTGTATATGCTGAATGTGTTGTAGAAATGCAAATGTATCATTAACATTGAATATGTTATGGAATGGTGGAATATGGCATTGGAAATTGTTGAATTTCAAAGAAAAGCATGTTGATAATGCACATTGAATTATATTGTAATTTGCCTCTTGAAAAGAGATGGGATGATCGGTAATGGGTCAGGATGATGAATATTGAATTGTAATATTGTTGAGAATTGTGAAATCTCGTTTTTGAAACTTAGTTATCTAATTTCGGGGATGAAATTCTTTAAGAGGGAGAGGTTATAGCGATCCCGATTTTCCCTACAGTGTTTATTGTATTCCAGACTCGGTTCCGTGGATGTGTGTTGTATCTTTATCGTATCTCCGTCCTTTAATCCTTTATATTTGAGTTTGGGGTGTGTTGGGCAGGTTTGAAACAAGTTGGTTGTGTTTAGAAACCAAGAGTTGATGCCTAGATTTTGGCCTTCACGCTCGAGCGAGGCTTTTGACGCTCGAGCGAGCCCTTTGCTTCTGTTCCTTCACTCAAGCGGGGAGTTTGACGCTCGAGCGGGATTATTCAACCCTCAATACTTTTCCCTGCAGGTCATCAGACGCTCGAGCGTCCACTTTCACGCTCGAGCGGGGACCTTCGTCTGCAGAACTTCTGGAAGTGTGCATTCGACGCTCGAGCATTGCTTTTCACGCTCAAGCGGGAGTTTGTGTCTGACGCTCGAGCGGGGCGTTCCACGCTCAAGCGGGCTGTGTAGTATATCAGTCCGTGGGAAGCCTTTTTAATCACTTTTTCGACTCTCTCTCTCTCTCTCTCTAGCTTTTCAAAACCCAAACTTGAGAGCTTCTTACTCTAGACTACACCTTCTCTCTACGAAATCATCTAGTTTTGGTGATCTTCTACCCTAGTCCCTTTGTAAAAAGTGTGGAGCTTGGCGTGACCTTCATTTTGATCCAAAAAATTTAGTGTTTGGAGCATCTTGAGTTTTCTTCTTCTTTTCCTTTGAGCTCTAAAATTTGAGGTAGGGATAAGAGCTCTAAAATTTGAGGTAGGGATAACTACTCATATTTATGGTATTTGACATAAACATGTGGTCATTTTGATTTAATGTTGAAGTTGAGAAATTTTGGGTGTTAGGGTTTCAAAAATGTATAAAGAGGGGTTTTGTTCTTTTGACCCATACATATGTGTTTTGGGTCCTAAAATAAGATTATTGGTGTTTATTGATGATATTTGGACCTTTGGGTCAATGTTGAGAAAAGGGGGAGAAAAGCCCTAATTTATTGTGATGAATTAATTTGTATAATTAATTTGGGAAAGTTATGAAAATATGAAATTGAATTGGAAATAATGAAATTGGGTAATTATGAGATTTAATGGTGGAGTTGGATTAATTAATTACTTACCTTTGAAATTGTAGATAATTTATCTGTTTGATAATTTATTATCTGTTTAGAAATAATTGTTTTGGACTATCGGTGGAGGATAGTCTTGATTGTTATAGACACTGCCTGATGATTAGGTGAATTAAAACTAATTAATTGAGTATGTCATTGACTATGACGGATGGAATAACACATTGAATATGTACTTTGCTTGATCATTTTGTATGATAAGTGTTTAAACACATTGTATATGTATATTGTTTGCGAGGAGATAGGGGATGTACTCCACGGTTTGGGAGGAGATAGGGGATGTACTCCTTAACCGAATTTGGGGAGGAGCTAGGGGATGGACTCCAGTGATAACTAAGTTGGCCGGAGTGTCTAGGATGAAAATCCCGAAATCCTAATTGCGTTTGCATAACGTAGATGAATTGAAGTATTGTTAATATGAGTTGTAATCTCATTTGAAATTGAATTGTTGAAGTATTGTTGATATGAGTTGTAGTCTCATTTGAAATTGAATTGTTGAAGCATTATTAATATGAGTTGTAGTCTCATTATGAACTGTCTGGCTGAATAGGGAACCATATCTATGAATTGATTTGGATATTGAAATGGAAAGAGATGTGTGTTTGTTTATATGAGTTAAACATTTATCAAATGCCAATGTTTTAGTTATTGCTCATATTATGTTTAGCATATCTCTACTGGGCGTTGGCTCACCCTATATTGGACATCATTTTCAGGTTCAGGTGTTATGCCGCCTCCAAGGCCTTAGCTTGGATGGTTTTGGGAGTTAAAGACTCTTTTGGTTGTTTTACTATTTTGGTGATACATGTAAATTCAAGCCAAGGGCTTATTTGTGTAGAGAGTTAGAACCCTTCTTTTGTTGTAACCAAGTGTTGACTTGGAAAGTTGTAAGCCTACAGGGCATTTACTTTTGTTGTCAACATGTATTACTTTTTGTAAGATACTCTGATGAATGGAAATGTGCTTTATTCTCTTGTCTATGAATATCATGAATGACGGGTTTATATGTTTTTTTTTTTTTTTTTGGGCGTGACAAACAATCTCTTGGTAGTTCGAATCATTTCATCATTGCTACCAACAATGAGTATGTCATCTACGTATAGACACAAAATGACATAGCCTTTGTCAGTGTCTTTAACATACACACACTTGTCACACTCATTGATTCTAAATCTATTTGACAACATAGCGTTGTCAAACTTCTCATGCCATTTTTTAGGAGCTTGCTTCAAACCATATAATGACTTAACAAGCTTACAGACATTTTTATTTTTCCCTAGGGCTGAAAACCCCTCGGGTTGCTCCATGTAGATTTCTTTATCTAAATCTCCATTTAAGAAAGTGGTCTTTACATCCATTTGATGTATCTCCAGACCATGTAACACGGCTATCGCAATCACCATGCGAATGGATGTAATCCTTGTCATAGGTGAATACGTATCAAAGCAATCCAGACCTTCTCGCTATCTGTATCCTTTGATAACTAGCCTAGCTTTATACTTATCAATTGACCCATCCACTTTCATCTTTCTTCTAAAGATCCACTCACTTCCCAAGGCCTTACTGCTTGGGGATAGATTAACCAACCCCCAAGTATGGTTTCATGAGATGGAGTCAATTTCACTCTTAATTGCTTCTTTCCATAAGGGACTTTCAGGTGAAGTCACAACTTCATGAAAAGTTCGAGGTTCTCCCTCTAACATATAAGTCAAGAAGTCCGAGCCAAAGGAGTTGGTAGTCCTATCCCTCTTGCTCTTTCTTGGCTCATCTACTTCCTTATCTTGACCATCTACTTGATCATCTTCAAGTTCCTTCTTAGAACTTTGATCCTCTCCTCGAGTTCGGCAAGGAAATACATCTTCAAAGAAGGACGCATTCCTCGACTCCATTATGGTATTCTTGTGGATATCTGAAATATCAGACTTGTGCACAAGAAACCTATATGCACTACTATTTTGTGCATAACCAATGAATATACAATCTACTATTTTCGGAGCTGCACAAGAAACCTATATGCACTACTATTCTGTGCATAACCAATGAATATACAATCCACAATTTTTGGACCTATCCTAACCTGCTTAGGTGTAAATACCGCCACTTTTGCAAGACACCCCCACATTCGTAGGAAATTATAAGAAGGCTTGCGGCCTTTCCATAATTCATATGAAGTCTTGTCTACTTTCTTCCGAGGGATTCTATTTAGAATGTGTACAAGCACAGAATAATCTTCTTGTATAATCTTGTTGATCAAGTTTGCACTCCTCCAAACGTCGTCGCTTTACTTCCTGAAAGTACAAACGTAAGCTAACCGATGGGTGTGTGCTAGAAACCCCTTCGATGCCTAACTCAGTAATTTGACAATAGACAATAAGCTCTGTGTATTTGAGAGTAAGAATTGCAATACCTGTCTATAGGTCCTGCCATGAGCTTATATAGATTCTGCTTGGCACAATCCTAATAGAACTCTTACAATTCTTAGCAGAATCTTCATAGGAGTCACACTCCCAAGGATAGTGCTTACCCTGATACCACCTTACTCATTGCCAACCAAGTGAGATGGTTCAAATCCTTTACCTCGGCTGTCAATGTGGTCGACTGAGCTAACTTGGCTCTACTTTGCTCTCAAAAAGACCATGACAAAGATAACGCTCTACCGAGCTAACTGATATTACCCCGGTCCACTATAGAACTTCTTGTAAATATGTAAGGTCCTAGTGTCCCACATCGGGAATGGAGGGGGAGTTCATGGGCTATAAAAGTAAAAACCTGGACCCTTATATAGTATCAAAGCCTTTTCCTAGGTGGTGAAATCCCTAGCAGAACTCCGCAGTTAAGCGTGCTTAGGCTAGAGTAGTTCTGGGATGGGTGACCCACTGGAAAGAACAAATCCGTGCGAGCATGGCCCAAAGCGAACAATATTGATGACATGTGAAAGGTTGGGGCATTACAAATGGTATCAGAGCCGACTCTCCGGAGTACCAAGTATGGGCCCCTGGCATCTCTCGATGTATATGGGCGGGCTTGTAAGCTGGCAGGCTACTACACAGGGACGTGCAGCCCTGAGGAGGGTAGATTGTAAAGTCCCGATATCCCACATCGGGAATGGAGGGGGAGTTCCTAGGCTATAAAAGTGAAAACCTGGACCTTTATATAGTATCGACGCCTTTTCCTGGGTGGTGAAATCCCTAGCAGAACTCTACAGTTAAGCGTGTTTAAGCTGGAGCAATTCTAGGATGGGTGACCCACTAGGAAGAACAAATCCTCAACAACTTAGACCATAGTTTTGGCCCAAGCCCATCCATAACTCTCTCCCGTCAGAAAATTTGGATGCGCCAAAGGGCTCATGCCCTTATCAAAATCTGGAAGTTTAAATACCCATCAAAGTTTTCCTCTACAATCAATGTGGGATTGGTAGTTATACACAATTCCCAATACCTCATTCATGAGGCCAACTTTATGAGATAATTTCTCATTCAATTCTTAATGGTTTTTAGTCATTCTTTTTGTGGTGTAAAGACCTTGTTACAAAGAATCTAAACTCATTTAATCCTACCTCAACCAATGGTTGGGACCTACTTTAATTTCACATTAAAGTTACCAAAAAGCCGTTTTGTGCAACAAAATGAACATTACAGAAATGCCTTAGGAGTCATCACAAAATTTCTTAGAATTTCCCACACTTCTTATTTTCAGTACTGAATTATTGGACTAAAAATAATGATACCCATACCAAATGAAGTTCAATAATTACAATATTTTAACTAGTGCTAGTTCATTGATTTAGGAAAATATTTTGAGAAGAATTCTGGGGCTAAAAACGATTTTAAGATGGAGAAATAAAATTTGGAAGAAAACTGGTTTCTGGGACAGTGAACTACATCAACTTTCAGCACAAGTAATTTGTGTTTGAAAAATAAAAAGGGGCCTCAAACGATGTCAAAAAGAGGTAAGGTAAGAATTTTTTTCTATATATTTGAGTTGAGAACACATTTACAGAAGAGCTTAAAGACTGAAAACTAATGGAAAATAGTCAAATAATTTTGCTAAGAAAATTGGACAAAATCTGTCGCATTTTAGTAAAACTATAATTTCTCCTCTGAAACTTATCCATATTATGTGAAATCAGTGGAAAATGAAAAATACCTCATATGTCTAACTATCCAAAGGGGTTTGCATAAAAATAAATTATGTAAAAAAAAAATGGCATATATTTGAAGTGACTGTTTGTGATGAGTTGTATGCAGCAGTTGAGAAGAACAATTTATTCCGGGTATAAAATACTCTCTAATGACTTTGTAAAAATTTGACCATGGAAGGAACATGTTTGAGAGGTCTCAGTAGCTTCAGACTTTCAAAATAAGCTTAGTGGAATTTATTTTAGTATCTCTAATCGCATGAGAAATTTTAACAGTGTTGGAAAACAATTCTCTGAAAAAGGATATTATAGGTTAAAACAATTCTAACATGCTTCTGCATTCTTGTAATCTGATAATAATACATTCTCAGTGTTAAATGATATATCTAAAGATGTGTATAGTTGAAGTATTCTTACCTCAAGAGTTTTCAAAAATTTTGCTAAGTGTTGAGATTTCACTTCCTCTCTTTCTCTCCTCCTTTCCTCTCTTTCTTCTCTTTCTCTCCCTTTATGTCTCTCCTCTTCAACCGTGTTTGTGCAGGAAAAGAAGGGTTGGAATCAGTGGTAGAGGGACTTGGGAACCAGGGAGGTCACATGGTCCCCTGGATTTTAGGTTTTTTTTTTTTTTTTTTGTAAACAAATGTAAAGAAAATATTTTAAATAAAAAAATTTACAAAAATATTATTAGAGTGAAATGTCAATGACATTTTAAAAATTATGAGAACAATAATAGTTGTTTTGATTGAAAATGAAGAGACTATTATAAACCATATTATTTATAAAAAAATTTTGAATGTAACAGTACTTTCATTATTATTAAAATGCAAATATAAATAATCTCACTATAAAAATATATAATTTATTGGATTGTTAATTACATTTGACATGTGAGGTTCACTCTCCATGTGTTTATTTACTATTAGTTAGTGATATCGCATACTAATGATGACGTGGTATTGCCATTATATTGAATTTTTAATCAAATTTTGTATAAAAAAATAATTTATCATTATATAATTTAGGGTAAATTACAAATACACCCCATGAGGTTTGCTTAAAATACAAATTGCCCCCTGTAGTTTGGAATATTACAAATACCTCTTTGTTAGTATTTTTTATTGAACAAAATTAATTAAAAAAATGAAATTCATAAATGCTCTTCTATACAATAATAAAATTACTTAAATTATTAATTGAAACATATTGTTAATATCATTAAAAACTGTTAATTAACTTGATGATTCATTAATAAAAGGAACGATTTGTTATGAAATTAGAAATTTCAGGGGGTAGAATGTAATTTCCAAAATCACAGGGGGCAATTCATATTTTAATCAAACCTCAGGGAGTGTATTTGTAATTTATCCTATAATTTATTTTAAGACTTATATCCATATATTTTTTATATTGTCCATGATACACTAGTTATAAATAACATTATTTTTTTTATATTTCTCGAAATCAATCGTAAAAACTTCTGTGAAATATTTTTGTAAAATTTTTTGATATTGTAATTAATAAGTGCCCCCTCTAATTTAATTTCCTGGCTCCGTCATTGATTGCAATAGTGCTCTATTTGTAGGAGTTTGGAGGCAACATATTTTTATTTATTTATTTTGTTTGTGGCATATTTTTTTTTTCCCTTTGACTTGGGAAACATTATCTATAAGGCATGCTTGATTCCTAGGCCTTGAGTGTATAAGTGGGTTTGTATGCATGCCTTAGAATGCCTCTGCAGCCTCCTTCGGATGGAGGGTGCCAAAATCTTTTGCCAGAAATCTGATTTCCCTTTTCTTTTTTTTTCTTTTTTTTTCTTTTTTTTTGTATGTGTAAAAATAAAATCAATGTATATATAAGCTATTCATTAAATATTTTACTCCCTACTATCCTCTTACTAACTTAGTTATTATTTATTTAACTCATTTAATTTCCACAGCTGTATTTAGATATATAAATTTAATCATAGAAAGATAAACAAATTTATTTAAAAGAGTTTAATATTATTATTAATCATGATGCTATTAACATTATAATTTAATAATTTAATAGTCACTATTAATTGACTTAATATTATTATTAACAAATTAATTAGTTGTCTAAAAATTCAGGTTCTTACATTACTAAATGTAACACTTCAAAAAAAAATTCTTAGTGTATTTTTTCTAAACGTAACACTCCAATGTAATATTAAAAAAACGTAACACTCTAATGTAACATATTGAAAAAGTCCTTGGTATACTTTTCTCAAACATAACAACGTAACATTCTAAAAAAAGCTTCTTTATTGTGCTTTTTCCAAACGTAACAATCCAATCAATGCAACACACAAAAACTCCTTAGTGTGTTTTTCCCAAACAAAACACTCCAATGTAACACATTAAAAAACTTTTTAGTATACTTTTCTCAAACGTAATAACGTAACATTCTAAAAAAATTTCTTGGTGTATTTTTCTCAAATGTAACACTCCAATCAAAGTAACACACAAAAACTCTTTATGTTATGTTTGGTTTGGGGATTTGGGAAGGGATTTGGAAAGGAAAAGGGAAAAGATAGGTGAAATGTGAATAAAATATACCTACATTTCACATAATTTCATACATTTTTTTCCCTTTCCCTTTCCAAATCCATTCCCAAATCCTCAAACCAAACACAACATTAGTGTACTTTTTTTTTTTTTTTCCCAAACGTAGTACTCTAATGTAACAATCCAATGTAACACCAGAAAACCACACCAACAGTGTGACGCCCCGAATCTATACTATTGGTTGCAGTCAAGGGAGAGTCACTAATGAGTCCTATGGTCAATAACCAAGTAAGATCCCAAATCACCGGAGGAGTCAAATTAGTCTCCCTTCTAAGTCCGGCTTTCTTAGGCAGCGTACTACCCTTTTGACAAATCTTAAAAGGAATTGACACAAGGTCTCATAAGCAACGATAAGGTGTATACATATATACATAGAATATAAGTACATAACAACCACGAATATCCTTAATTTTAAAAGCTTGTTCCATTACATTACATCCCAAAAAGAAATTTAAATCTTCATATGAGTCTTACAAAAAATATCAAAAGGAAATTTCCAACTTTCCTAAGATAGCCAAAAGTCTTCGAAGGTTTCAGGCTCGTCGTATCCAGCTATAAGTTCCTCTTCGGCACCTGGCATGATACGCCGTGAGCTTTGAATGCCCAGTAAACACACACACACCTCACCCCTTTTTCCCAGTCCAATACACAATCACAAATATAACATCAAGTAGTAATGCATGATACCAAATAAACAAAAGGTTACAAGTTAGATGTTAGTAAACTAAAAATCCCCAAAAGAGATTTCGTCCTCCTAACCACAAGAATTGGACGCGGATTATTCGGTATGCCCCCTCTTTTGCTGCTTTGTTACAGAACTAACCTTGGATGCCTACCAACGGTTATGTACCGCGTAGCGCCAACTGCAGAGCCTTAAAAGAGACGGTAATAATGGACTTTGCCCAAATCCCTCCTCACACCAAACCACTTAGAGTCCGAATACAACCGTTCCGTTCAAGGGTTCCGAAAACCACTTGCGCAAGACTTTAACTTCCGAATAGGGAACGCATCCCAACAATCCATACATCACACATTATCATCTTTTCACAACTCAAAGATCAAAAACCCAATACCATCCCAATTACGTTTTCTGTGGAGTTAAATGTTTTAATTCAAGGTTAGACCAACTTAACAAAATAATAATATCCACATAAGCATGCATCATTAAGATGAAGGAGATAAAGAACATAACCATAACATGTACACTATCATGCCAAGATATGATCATAGGCTAATAAGCATTCTCATGAACACAAGAGCATAAAACACCCATGCATAACAGAATTTCCAGATTCGATATCACATAAGGATTAGAATGAAAAGGACCATTTTAGATTTTTCACCAGACTCAGCCTTCCTATGGTTCGTAGAGAATTTAATCTAGTTTCCAGAACATTTTTCAGAAATGGGATAGCTTTTCTAGATTTTAAGTTATTTAGAAAACACTCCAGCGCTGTCCAGATTCGTTGACCGTTACGAAAATTTGATTTTCTTGCAAACCGCTCACTTTTTTTCAATGAAACCAATTTTAGTTGAAATATAACTCCTTAAGGAAGATTTTGACATAAAATGGAGGTCCAGAATAATTTTCTACATTTTTCTAGAATTTTTGAAAGTTGGCTGCGAAAACAGATTCTAAGGCACAATACCCAAAATAAGAAGATTTGTGAGAAAAGGGATCCACTAAGGGAAAAGTTTTGTTTCTTTTGTGATGAAAACATGCTAAATAACATATATTAAACTCAGAAAATTTGCTTGAAGGTGTGCCTTTGGAAAGTTTGAGAGATTGGTATGAAAAAGATAGTTTTGCACCAAAATGAGGGAAAATACAAGAGAGGTAGAATCAAGGCTCAACTCTTATCATTTTTAACACAAGTAACTCATCAATAACACATCTGAAAACATTATTTACAACCCGTAAGAACATGTATTTGAAAAAGGAAAATGAAAGAGAAAGTTGTGTTGTGGCTTACTTGCTAAGCTTTGAACAAGATGGCTCTCCTCTTCCTTCCTCTTCCTCTCAAGACTTCTCTCTTGCTCTCCTTTCTCTCCTCTAGGCCGAATGTGTGTGTGAGTGTGTTGTTTGTGTTTGCCATGCTAGGGAGTGGTGGTATTTATAGGTAAATTTTGTTGTAAAAAGACATAAAAGCCCACTAGTTGGAATTTGATGGAAAAGTTAGGATTTACTTGGAGTCTAATGGAATAGGAGTGATTAGGGAGCTTAATCATAGGATTAGACAATATCTAGTTGGTCCCTAGTTGAAATGAAACTAGTATTGGAAACAAAACCCTAAGTCTAGGGGTACTAGGTGTTAGAGTTTCTAGAATACCATGATTACAATTCTTGAAAATAGGCTCCTCACATCTTCCTAGGGTGGCCGGCCATTGGAAAGGGTGATGGGGCTGTTTTTTTATTCAATTTAGGTACTAGGGACCCATCTCTCAATGTATATATATATCAATTTGATTGATGGTACCTATAGTATAAAGTACGTGTACTAGTTTTTGGGGTAATTCTTGAATTAAAATAAAGAGTGAGGGCTTGGAATAAAACTCATGTATTGGAACCTTACTTATGTAGAATTAATTAAATTAGGCTAAGGAACCTAATTCAGTTAGGATATTCCCGTTTTAAAAAAAAAAATGTTAACCAACAAGATTTGAAATAATTCAAAGAACTAAGAGGCTTTAAGAAAATAATTCAAACATTAGGGTTTTTAAAGAGAATACATTTTTCAGGGAGTTCACAAACAGAAATGTAGATTTTCACGCTCAACAATCAACACTTCAGCCACAAATCCTCCAAAAAAGAATTTTTCACAACTCACTTTTCAATTTTCATCCCAAAAATAAATTAGAAAATTGAAAAAATGAATCACAAAAGTACATTCACTTAAACTCAAATGGCACCAAATCAAATAAATACAATTTTGCCAAATAGAAAAAACTAATTGATTCATAAGAAAACTCTTAGGAATAAATGGATCAACATTCCCTCATATTAGATTTATGAGCAAAATTTTCTTAATATTATACTGTGATTTTTTTTATATTTATATATATTTCAAATATATGAAATTTCACATTATATTAGAAATTGAAATTTACACTTTTTTAATTCGAAAACAATGTGAAATTTAAAAAAAAAAATTTACATCATTTTCATACTTCTAAATTCAAAAACGTGTAAAGTTTCTATATATATATATATATATATTATCATTTTATATAATTTTATATTCAATTGAATCTTGTTTGATGCATCTTGTCGAGTAATTTTTAAAAATATAAATTTTATCAAAAATAGATGTGTACATCAAAAGTTAAAAAATTTTAAAGTTTGGAATATAAAAAATAATAAATAAATAAATTTCCATATAAGTATGTTGACCAATTTCTTAAATTTGTGCTTACACATACGGACTATGGGTGATTGTTGTGCCCTTTGCACAGTAGTCACTGTTGTGCAACAAAATGGGTCCATTTCAGGGCCCATTTTGATAATACAAATTGTTCACATTTCAGAGTATATCAAGTAGAATAGACCTACAAAAAATCAAGTTAATCGGATATCATTAACCCTTTTATCCACTCACATTTGTATTTATTTTAATACTTTAAATCATAATTGTCATTTATTTTTGTATATATAAATGTGAGTGGATAAAAGGGTTAACGATATCCGATTAACTTGATTTTTTGTAGGTATATTCTACTCGATATATTCTAAAATGTGAACGGTTCGGATTATCCAAATGAGCCCCAAAATGGGTCCATTTTGTTGCACAACAGTTGTGAGACCCCTAATTTTTGTAAACCCTATTAAGTCTCTAAATTTTGAGTTATTATAATAAAACTCTTAATTCTTCGTTTATTCGCAAATTTAACCTTAGAATCGAAGACGCATTGCGAATGAACTCATACGAACCCTAATCAGCTCCGATAGCTTAGTAATCATTTCTACACGCTAATATTAATGATTTAACTATGAGGCCCCTGACCTTTGTAATTTTATTTCAACCTTTACTTTTGAACTATTTCAATAAAGACCCTAGATTTTTTCAGTTTCCATCACGTTCATCGGTTAATCGCCTTTTTATTCGAAACAAGAAATCCAAACCGAATTAGACTCTTCAACCCTAACTTAATTAATTCCACACTAAAATAAATGTTCTAATTCATAAATTAAATCCAAAGCCCTAACATTTTTATTAAATCACAAATTGACCTCAAACAAGTACCATTATATATATACAAACACACTTGTACCGTAAAATCTATTTTTATACACTATATTTTACAATTTCTAACATTTGTACACAAAAAAAATACTAAAATAAGTCCCTCAAATCACCATCACATGGCTGGCCATACCTACATAGATACAACGAGTGTACTTTTGAGACGAACTTGCATAATTTAAGGGTTTCACTTTGGTTACAGACTTATATATATATATATATATAAATGTATATATACATTGTACTTGCAAGTAGGTTGGTTTGATTAAGATAAAACCCTAACTAGATCGTGCTTAAATACTCAATTAAGACCTCTAATCATCCACTATTCCATTAAATTCAAACTAAATCCAAAATATCCAATTCAATTCCAACCAATGGACATTTTAGACCTTTTGCACCAATGTTATTATATAAACCACCTCTTCCTTAGCATTTTGCAGACAAGAACAACACACACACCACACCCCATGGCTGAAAGAGAAGAGAGGGAAGAGAGTGAGCTTGGTGAAGGATATGAGAGAAAGAGAAAGTTGCTAGCAATTCAATCAAGCCTCAAATAAGCCACAACACAACTCTCTCTTTTACTTTCTTTTTTCAAATACATGTTATTAGAGTCTTGAAACTATATTTTCAGAAGTATTGTAATGGTGTTCATGTGTTCAAAGTCAATGAATTAGGCTTTAATCCTTCTTCTATTCATACTTCCTCTTAATAGATGCAAAGCTATCTTTTTCTTTCCATATCTCACATTTTTTTTAAAGGCATACCATCACTCTAAAAATCTGAGTTATTGGTACATTATTTAGTATATTTTCATCACAAAATAAGTGGAAAATTTCCCTTAGTTGGCCTCTTTTCTTATCAATCTTCTTATTTTGCGTATTGTGCATGAGAAACCCTACTTTACAACCAACTTTTGAAACTCCTAGAAAAATGTAGAAAAATCTCCTGAACTTCGATTTTATGTCAAATTTTTCCTTAAAGAGTTATCTTTCAAGAAAATTTGGTTTCATCGAAAAAGAGTGAGCGGTTTGAAAGAAAATCTAATTTTCGTAACGGTCGACGAATCTGGACAGTGCTGGAGTATTTCTTAAATAACTAAAAATTTAGAAAATCTATTCCATTTTCAAAAATTTTTTTGAAAACTAGACATAATTCTCTACAAACCATAGGAAGTCAAGGTTTGGTAAAAATCTGAGATGTCCTTTTTAATTTTAATCTTTAAGTGGTACAGAATCTGGAAATTTTGTTTTGCATTGGTGTTTTATGCTCTTGTCTTCATGAATGTGTTTATTAACATATGGTCATATCTTGGTTTGAGATTACATATGTAATGGTTATGTAGCTTTTATTTTAGTCCTTCGACGGTGCTCACACTTATGCAAATCTGGAAATTTATATTCTTGTGCGAAATTATTCCCTTAACTACTTGAATATACCTAGAGCTACTTGTGCCTATCTTGATATGTGATCTCATGTGTTGTAACTTTATTTCCTTCCATTTGTGCTACGTAGCTGTTCATACTTGTGCAATAGATGTTATTTCAAGAGCATGTCCTAACTCTGACTTAAATTATCTAACTCAAACAGGAAACTTAATGGGTGGTAATGGGTTGCGATTTTTTTTTAACGAGTTACTAAGATATTGATTGGTTGACAGAATGCGTTCATTATTGAAAGTAAAGTCTTGCGCAAGTGGTTTTCGGAACCCTTGAAAAGAGCGGTTGTATTTGAACCCTAGGTATTTTGGTGTAAGGAGGGACTTGGGTAAGACCCATTATTACCGTCTCTTTTGAGACCATGCGGTTGGCGCTACGCGGTATATAACCGTTGATAGGCATCCGAGGTAAATTCTATAACAAAGTAGCAAAAGAGGGGGCATACCGAATAATCCGCGTCCGATTCTTGTGGTTGGGAGAACGAAGTCTCTTTGGGGGATTTCTAGATTACTAGCATCTAACCATGTAATCTTTTATTATTGAATGATTATCATGCTTCATTACTTGCTTGTTATAATTGTGATGGTGTAATGGATTGGGAAAAATGGACGGGGTGTGTATACGTTTACTGGGCATTCTCAGCTCATGGCATTTCATACCACGTAGTGAAAACTATTAAACCGGTCAAAAACAAAGTTGAAGCATTTGAGGACATACAGCTACCCTAGGAAGATTATAAACTAGTTTGTAAACGTGTTTTGAGATTGTAAGTGATAGATCTCATGTTGTATTTAAGACGTGATTTTGTAATTATTATATATCTATATATATCTTTTATACTACCTATTCCTTTTTTTATCGTCGACTCATATAATTTTTGTGTTAATATCTTGTTAAGATCTGTCAAAAGAATAGCTTTGCTATTTAAAATGGTTGGACTTTGAAGGGAGACTATATTGACTCCTCCGACCTTCTTGGGATTTTACTTGGTTATTAACCAAATAACTCATTAGTGACGTTTCTTATTTTGTAATCTTAGATAAACTCTATATTTATTTGTTAATATATTCTCTGATGTTCCCGATTTTCGAAGTGTTACAACAGTGGCTCCAACTCCTACACATAAATAGAGAAAAAATATTTACAATTTTACTAAAATTTTGAACCAATGACTTATTGTTCCAACAATTAATATAATGAGACTTTGATTAAAGAAAAAATATGAGATCTAATGAAATACAAGTGCATAAAATAAAATTTATATAATATACTAATATTTATATAATCCACGCTTTTGGGTGAGTAAAAAAAAACATGGGGAACTTACTGATAAGTCCCATGTACCAAGTTCAAAACCCAGCTAATCCCAAAACAAAATACTTGCACCAATTAGTCCAATACATTTTTAATTGTTACCAAAAAATCCTTTTTTTTTTTTTTTAATTTACAGACACTGTTCACATCTTACTACCGTAGGACTTCCGTCAAACGGTCGCCGGAGACTCGTCGGAATGTTCAACATCGCCGGGAAGTCGCCGGAGTATCACCGGGAAGTCGTCGGAGTTTCGCCGGAAGTTCGCCGGAGTGTTAAGAACGTTAATGGAAGTCGCCGGAATGTTCAGAACGTTCACTGGACGTTAAGAACATCACTGGAGACTCGCCGGAATGTCTAGAATATTGTCGGGAAAAAAAAAAAGAATAAATGGATAAATTATAGCAAAAAAAACATAGCAAAATGTGCTAAATATTGATAAACTAAAAGGAAAAAAAATAAAACGACAAAAAACAGCAACAATGGGGAAAACATATGTTATTTTTCAATTTTTGTAAGGTTCAAGCAAATAATCTCTAAATAGTGATCAAACTGAAAAGTAAGTTTTGAAACTGTAAAATGTTACAGTTTCAAAACAAAAATCTATTAAGCATTTATTCTTATTAATCAAACTGAAGAACATGTTATGAAACTGTAAAATTTTACAGTTTTATACCATGATTCATTCCAGCACCCAAAAAAATTGAAACTGCAAAATTTTACAGTTTTCACCGCCTGTAACTAAAACTCGAAAACTATTTGTTCAGAATTCGAAAATTTTCTCCATTAGAACAGAAAAACAGAAGTGTATAGCAGAGAGAGAGAAAAAAAAAAAAAAAAAAAGAGATCGAAGGAGAAAGGCACATGTAGAGAGAGGAATTTACTCCGGCAACTATTTTTTGTTTAGATCTAGCCAAATCTGATGTAGATCTACTCAGATCTGATGTAGATCTGAGTAGATCTGCATCAGATCTAAGTAGATCCACTCATCTTCTTCGTCGGAAATATATCATCTTCTTCGTCGGAAATATATCATCTTCTTCGTCGGTGAGAGTGAAGTCACGAGTTGATTTCGATGGTTGGCGGTTATCAGTGAACCCCGATCAATGGAGAAAGACATGATCACCGGTCGTCGTCCATGACAAAGACGACGAGAGAAAAATGCAGAAAAAAAAAAAAACGAGAGAGGAAGGGAAGCAAAAAGCAGAGAGAGAGAGAGGAAAGGACTTTTGGGTGTACTCAAAAAATTATGGAATTAAATGGTGTCCACATGTTCCACATGAGACCTGTGGGTAATTTCCCCAAAAAACATTAGTCATGTACCCAATGTGGACTAGTCAATTTTGGACGAGGTGACCCAAGCTCAGGATGGGCTGGGGTTTTATAGTTACATGTCTAATAAAAAAGGAGGCTTTTGTAGTTTATTATAATTATATTGAGTTTTTTAAAATTTTAATTCATATAATATTTGATTATTTTTTTATTAAAAAATTATTGGTTGTATAAATGAAGAAAAAAATAGTATTGTCAAATTTTTGACGTTGAAATTATATTTGATCAAAGCTCTCTCACGATAAAATTTTAATGTATTAAGGACAAACATAAAAAAAAATTCTTGAAATGTCCAACAAATATCACTATTACCAAAATATACTTGGTGAGTAATTTAATATTTTAAACATCAAAATAATAGTATAATTTGATTTAGATGTCAATTTTTAATAAAATTAGTATTTTTAGAATCTTCTTATAAGATCTATGTTGATTATGAAATTTAAAAAAATAATAAATAAAAATACCGTCAAAATTGATGTAAATAGTAACATGTTAATATTTTACTGTTTAAAATAAAAAAAATAAAAAAAAAAGAATACATACTAGATAAACCAATCAAAAATACACATACACAATATTTTTAGACTTGTATAAAATAAAATAAAAGTGTTTCTCATCAAAAGAGTTCTGTGAGATCTATTTATATATATGTATATATATATGCATGAGTAATATTGTCCAAGAAAAAATAAATAAATTTTACTCTGTCTTCACTCAATTTTCGTCTCATCCTTACGAGGTTTATGAAGCAAAATAAATTGGGTTATCATTTTTACCAAACAATGGTCTAATGAAGGGCTTTTGGCTAAATTTTCCTTATATCCACGTGTCTTCATATCATTTGTATTAATTTTATTTTTTTAATCTTATTAAAGGGAGGTTAGTGTAATTTTTTAAAAACTGTAAGACTTATTATATTTTTTTTTTTCCTAAATTTTAAAGGAGTTTAATATAACTTACTTTAAATACTATTTTATGTGGTACAATTATAATTATAATTTAGTGTCCCACTTGAGATAGATTTTAAAATGTGAACAAATAAAGTGGTGATTGTTGAATTAATTTAGACAAAGTGGATGGCCCATTCTAAAGACTAGACTAAAGGTTTTAGGGACGATAAAAAAATTGTTGGGAAAAATAAAAATAAAATTGGGGACAAAATAATAGAAATTAGAAATGTTAAAACCTCTTTTTACACCCATCACATGTTGGATTTTTATTTATTTTGTTTAGCAGGATGTTGGCCCGTTACTGGAATTAGATTAGCACAACAAGATGGCATTCCATTGACTAGTAGTATAGTGATCCCGGGTTTACCCCTTATTGTATAGTAATCTGGACATGTGTCCGTAGATATTAGTAGTTGATTATTATCTGGTTTACATCGTTTCCTACTTTGTATTTGAGTTATAGGATGTGCTGGGCAGATTTGTTACAGGTTGGTTGAACTTAGGAACCAAAACTAGTTGCCCAGATTTTGGCCTGCCCGCTCGAGCGGATCTTTTGGCGCTCGAGCGGGGAGTTTGACGCTCGAGCGGGGAATACACCCATCCAGTATTTCCTGTGTAATGTTGGACGCTCGAGCGGGGGATTAGCCGCTCGAACGGGAGATTAGCCGCTCGAGCGGGAGGTTGTGAGTGACGCTCGAGTGGGGAGTTGGGCGCTCGAGCGGGGGACCTGTCTACAAAAGTTCTGAGAGTGTGCATCCGCCGCTCGAGCGGGGATTGGCCGCTCGAGCGAGAGTCTGTGAGTGCCGCTCGAGCAGGGGTTTAGCCGCTCGAGCGGGGCGACTGGGTTAAAGCTCCGAGTTTCGACTTTTGAAATCACTTTTTCACATTCTCTTCTCTCTCTTACTTTTCCAAAAACACCATTGTTGAGCTTCTCACTCTAGACCTCTACCTTCTCTCTAGGTATTGATCTAGTAGGAGTGATTTTCTCACCTTTGGCCTTTACAAAAAAGTTGTTGATCGTCGAGGGCTACCTTTTGATCCGAAAAATTTGTGATTTGGAGCATTTTCGTTTTCTTCATCTTCTTTGTTGGAGCTCAAACTTTGAGGTAGGGATATCCTACTCTTTCTTATGGATTTTGTCTTTAAATTTTGGCATTTTGATATGTTGGGTGTTGTTGGGTAGTTTTGAGGAAGTTTGGGCCTTTTGTGTAATTTTACAAAAGTTGGAGTTTGTTTATAATAAACCTAAATGCAAGTTTGGCATAAAAAAATGAGTTAGATAAAGGAACGTGGATGAAAATGGAACCTTAGGATTGTTTTGTTAATTATGGGATTTTTCCCTAATTGGTTGATAAATTAATTTGAATAATTAATTTGAGAAATGAGAAATTGAATTAGAAATGTTGGAATTGGGAATGTATGGGATTAAAGGGTGTAGTTGAATTATTTATCGCTCACCAAATTGAAATGTTTATATATTATCCATTTTGTGTATTTATTTCCTGTTTAGAAATAACTGCTTTGGGCTATCGGTGGAGGATAGTCTTGATTGTTGTAGACAATGCATGATGATTAGGCAAACGAAAACTAATCAATGGAATGTGTCATGGAACTTGACGGCTGTTAGAATACATTAACTTTATGTATTGGTTGATTGTGTATAGAACCTATGTGTTTATATGCATTGTGTGTAGAAGAGGAGATGTGGGATGTACTCCACGGTTTAGGGGAAGATGAGGGATGTACCTCTAAACCGGATAGCATTGGGAGAAGATGTGGGATGAACTCTGTAGATACAGCTCATATGCTTGTCTAGAGAAGTGTAGATACAGCTCACATGCTTGTCTAGAGAAGTGCAGATATAGCTTATACGCTTATCTTTGGTTGTATGATATAGTTCTTATACTTATCTGTTGAGATGTTGATATAGCTAATATGCTTATCTGTTGAGATGTTGATTTAGCTAGTATGCTTATCTACTGAAAATGAAAAGAAATGAAAAGTAACATGGACTTGTATGTCATGAAATTGTAAGGTGATATACGTGGATGTATCTGTGTTGGCCATCTATCAACTGCTAATCTTTTAGTCATTGTTCATAGCTGGTTTAGTGTATTTCTATTGGGCTGTGGCTCACCCTATATGGGAACATCATTTTCAGGTACAGGTAGCATGCCACCTCCAAGGACATAGCTTGGTAGGCTTGAGGCGGATGGATTTTTGTTGTCTATCTTCTTTTGATGTATTACATATAGATTCAAGCCAAGGACTTAACGTGTAACTGAGCTAGTGTTCTTTTTTTTGTAACCAAATGTTAACTTAGAAAGCTGTAAGCCTGTAGGACATTTGCTTTTGTTATTAACATGTAATACCTTTTGTAATCAAATACTCTGATGAATAGAAGAATGTTGGATTTTTGTATATCAATGCATGTCTACATGGATGGGTTTTATGTTATATTTTGAGGGCGTTACAAGAAGGTAAGTGTTCGCTTATGACCACTTAATCATAAGATGTGTTAGGTCCGAAATTTAAACCCTTTGTAATGCAGTCCTTATTGTGCAATTTGTAATGTTTTACATAACAATGTACCATTGCCACATCAATATTCAAAAAATAAAATGGCTAAGATTCAAAATAAAGGAGCGAAGTTTTTAGTAACTTTTTTTTTTTTTTTTTTTTTTTGTAATTTTTAATATCACACGTAAATTATTTTAATTTTTAATATATAAAAATTATTTTAATTTTTAGGCACAATTTAGTTTAGTTTTCAATTTCTTTTATGTTTTTTTCTTCAAAAAATTTAAAACTAGTTTGGTGAATAAAATAAAATAAAAATCATCATTTTCATATGATATTATCATTTGTAAAACAAAAGTAATTTTTGAAAATTTTTAAAAATATTTTTTTTTGTTTTATTTTTGTCAAATTAAATATTTTTTTTATAAATTTTTTTTAAAACATAACCAAAAAGAGTAATAATTTTTTTTTTTTTTTAATTTTAAATATATTTAATATTGATATTATTTTAAAGCTATCGTCAATATCTTTTTAATAGTATAATGTTTATAAATATCAAATTTATATATATTTTAGTAAAATAAAATAAGAAGGATAAAAATATTTTTTTTATTTTTTATTATAAGAGTTACGTTTTTCAGTATAAAAAAAAAAAAAAAAACCAAGGAAAAAACGACTTAAATTTTTAACTTTGCTCATTTATTTTAAAACTCGACCCTTAATTTCCTCTTTTTATTTTTTATTTTTTTTGAAAGATTTACGTGTAGATCCTAATAAGTAGAATTATTGTCTTATGATAACTAATGACATTTTTCATCAAACACTATTAAAAAAAATACTAATTGTTAATTTTCAGTGACAGTTTGAAAATTTTGTCATAAAAAATGTTACTAATTATAAGTTTTAGCAATAGTTTAAAAAAATTGTCTTAAAAAAATTGTCATAAAAAAGGTCACTAATTTTTAATTTTCAACGATAGTTTGTAAAATTCATCACAGAAAAACGCCACTAATTATAAATTTTAGTGACAATTTATAAAAACCGTGAAAAAAAGAGTTAGTGATTGTTAATTTTTAGCAACATGCGCAAAAATCGTCACAAAAATTTATTTTTAGTGACGATTTTACTAGAACTTATTTTCAATAGGATTTGATGAAAATTAAGTACAACTATTAAGATCTATTAGTAATTTATCCTTATTTTTACGTAACTTCTTGTTATTCAAAACACTACGATTGCATTATAAGAATTGCACTAGAGAGGATTCAAATTCTTATTTATGTATTAAGTGTTTGTACACCAACTCAATTGCAAAGTTATTAATCACATGTTTGACAGGGATGAGAAATTGAGAGAAACTCAAATTCCTTAAAACTTGTTTTTGAATTTCTTTAAAATGGAGTGATTTGAAAAGAAAAAATTAATTATTAAAATCTCCTTGGTTAACAATGTATTTGGCCAATGATCAGATTTGCAGAGGAAAGAGAAGAGAATATTACAGAATAGAAGAGGGAAATGGAGGGATAATTTGGTTATTTAAAATATTTTACATATTTGTAATTATTTTTAAAAAAATTCCAGTTTTTTATAATTCAATTTGTACAATATATATATTTATAATTTTCTCTTAATGTACTCATCAGAAATTCTATTTTCCGATAATTTTATTTATTTTACTTATGCAATAATTGTCGTACCAGAAATGCTAGAAACTTCCACACAAAAATAAAATAAAAACACTGAAAATATTGCCCTTGTCAAACATATCAAGCTTGTTGAGCCTTCTCAAATAGGTCTCCAAGAGCAGCTCCAATTTTTCATCAAATTTCATAAAAGTTTGATCTGATACATTTTAATAGTAAATTTAAAATTTTCTTCAAATTTTGTTACAAACCTGATTGTCAGGGAGGACATTTGAGTAGATGTTCAACCACAAGTAAAATTTGACGTTCAGATAAAAATAGCCATCTATATAAAATTTGATGAAAAGTCAAAAGTTTCCTTAATTTGATAAAAAATTTAACTCTCCCTTCATTTGATATCGATTTAATAAAACGATTGGAGTACCGTTTTAATTAATTTTTCATCAAATTTAAATTTAATGAAAATTTTAATGAAAGATTAGAGATGACCTAAGCTATGAGTAAGACCCAATGAAAATTTGTCTCAACTTCGTGGGTGTTTAGAAAGTTACTATTTTAGTAGGTTAAAATTTTTAGATTTGGAAAAAATAGTTGGATTTTTTTTTTTAGTTGAATGTGATGTTTGTGAGAGAAAAAGTGAAATAATTATAGATTTGATGTGACATTTTGTCTTATTAATTATTTTACCATATTTTGTCATTGTGTGAATTTTAGCCCAAAAAACCAAAAAATAACCTTTGCCAAACTTGGGTTTAATTTATCAATTTTGTTATGGTTGTAATGTGTTAAAACAAATTTGGTTTGAAACTCAACAATGTTTAAATATATGTTTTAAGTTCGATTTTGTTTTTTTTGATCTCTTCTAAATCAATCCCAGATGAATTTCAATGAGCTGGTCATGAACCAAACAAAAGCAGCTTATTTTTTTACACAACTTATGGCGCGTATAAGTTTATTGACTTGTGTTTTAGAATTCATAAAATTAACAATTTCAAAAATCCCTAATTTCATTCGAGTTACTTTTTTTTCATATTGATCTTTAGTTCTAATTTGGGCATTAGACGGGCTTTGTTTACATACACCCGCTAGATTAGTTCACCATTTTTGTCTTGCAAACATTGCGTGAAAATTGGAAGATTAAAATCAAGATTCTAGTCGCGTTCTATTCATGTGCGAAATTTCTGTACAATATCATAACTGGACCCTACCTGTAAATGCATCATTTTACAACAAGGTCATAAAGTCTTTCCTATTAGGAGCAAAAATGAGAGTCTTTATTAAATTGCCCTATGGTTGAGAACATAACTACATACACATGCTTTTCAATACCTTGTATGACTTATATTTTCTATTCCACCGCCACCGCCACCGCCACCGCCACCATTATTGACCAAAACATTGTTTTTTCTTTGATTGATTTGCTTGCTTTTTCTATATGGTTTCATTGACTATTGCTTCCTTGAGCAGTTTTGATAAAGGCCAAATCAATCTACAGAGCATTTAAATGACACACCAACAACTCCAATAAGTTGTTTGGGAACATGATTTTTTATTGATATTTTAATTTTTTAATTAAAATATGAAATGAAAAAAATTAATAGATTTAAGATGATTTTTTTGTTTTTTTTTTTTAAATATGTAAAAAGTAAATTAAAAAAAAAAAATTTGACCTTTAGGTATTTGTTAACTTTTCGCTTCATGGGCTGTCTATCTAAACTCTCAAGAATCTCAGAAAATAAACCATTGTTACAATGACACGGGCTCCAAGGACAGATGCATGATTTTAACTAGTCCCGCATTCTGGCTCTTCGGCCTTACAACTCCATCTCTCATCTTCATTTTGGTGCTATAAAACAAATCCTGTACAATATCATTTTTTAAAAAAAAAAAATTTTGAATTCCTTATCCTTTGTTTATTTGAGTAGAAAATATTTTTTAAAAATAATTTTGTATTTTTTGATATTTGGTACAATTTAAATTTTTTTTATAGTCAATGAAAATTTATTTGAGCAAAAAACATTTTATACTTTTGGAAAGATAAAAAATATTTTTTCAACTAAAATTTTGATGTGTTTTGAAAAGATAGTTAAAAGTTGACTTTTGACTTTTAACTAAGCTTTTTGGCTTTTATGGAAAAGTGATTTGAAAAGTTGACAAAGAGCTACTTTTTTTTCTTTTTAGGTTAATATTTGTTTATAGTGTCACTGCACAACAAAATGACCAAAATGCCTCCACGCAACTTAGGAAATTTAATTTTTGCCCTAGGATTCAACTTCTAAACATGGAGGGTAGTTACGTCATTTCACACCTTTACGTTTTGCTAAACTTCTCAAATGGTGCTGCGTTTTTAGCTCCCACACCTTGCGTTTTTAGAGTTACTGAACGCAACTTTTTACTATGTTTCCAAAAAAACACTTTATCAATACAACCACACTTCCATTTGTTGCCACCACCCCATGATCACCACCCTGATCTCCTCACCACCACACTACATCCACCTTCCACTTCCACTCTGCCACCACCATCATCACTAAGACAGAAAGAGGGGGGGGGGGGGGGGGGGGGGGGGGGGTTGGTTGGGGGGGTGTGTTTTGTTTGTTGCAAAGTTTACACAAACAAACTTATTAATTTATGTTATATTGCTGCTGTGACTTGATAAATTTGAGAAGGGATGGCCCCTCCAAGGATCCCATCACCCATAAGAGAGGTGGCCTCCACAAGTTCACACATCTTCAAAAATTCAAAAATAATAATTTTTTTTATTATTTTATGTTAATAAATTTCATTATAATTATATCTAATGAATTTTTTTTTAGTGTTTGGAAGGTATTTATGTCATAATTTTATTGTGATTTATTTGTATAGTGAGATCTGCAATATTTTATACTCATATTTTATCTAACCATATGAGGGGAGATTATTAGTGTGGAACAATGCCTCGTGTCCTATGAAAAGCCAAAAATGGTTGCTTCAATAATAAAGTATGATAAAATACCTCCCTATTTAAAAACCTTCAATAGCAAAACTTAAAAGATTCTCATTGTTCAAAGACCCTCAACAATAATAAAGCTGTAAAAAAAACTCATTGTCCAAAAAACCAATTAAAAGATTCATTTTTTCCAAATGATAATAAATATTGTAAATAATCTCAAGATTAATTACAAAAAATTGAATAGTAAAATGTATTCTAAATAAAAAATCTATAATGAATTAAATGTAAAAAAAAAAGCTGCTCTTTGAGATTTCACATTAAACCTCTATCAAGGGTTGAGCCGCCCTTTATTCAGATTGAAAAATATTTTTAATTTTTATAGTTATAAAAGCGTATTTTTTAATATACTTATGTATGATGATTTAACTATTAATGAAAGAATTTGATTTTTATTGTGAATTTTGAATCCAGCCCCCTCTAACTATGATTCATGCATTCGCCGTTGATCACTATACAACCACTAGTCATTAGTTTGGCAAAAAAACAAAAGAACTACAAAAAAATACCCTTACATTTCACTCCTTTTGAATCGTATGGTTTGCATTAGATCAATTTATTAGTTCCATTGATTTTTTTATTTTTTTTTAAATACCCTTACATTTCACTCCTTTTGAATTCCTTGTGTATGTGATAGTGAGAGATAGAAAGATCACATAATGGATGAAGAGATAGTGTGGGGATTAATGTTCAGGAAAGGGATGGATGACAAGAAACCATCACATAGAAAGAAATCTTTTTAAAAAAAAAAAAAAAAAATTAAATGCAATTAGCTTAATACTTGATGGTAAGGACCACCGTAACAACACATATTGGTCTGATTTTATTAGGATATAAGGTGGACCACATAAGGATTGAAAGAGCAACCAACTGGCCATTACCCCCTTGATTACACACTCGATGAGTTACTTTCAAACAGTTAAAAACCCTTCTTAAAGACTAGTTACTTTCAAACAGTTAAAAAGTGACTTAATTGTCACAGGCTCAACTCCAACTCCACCTTTGCCCCCCTTCGGTGGGAACTGAAGCATAGGATTGGACTCTATCCAACAAATTTACTTAGTTTATAGTTTAGTTAAAAAAGTGAATGTCTCAAAATATACATCATTTACAACTAGTCTAAGGAACTATTTATCTCATAATTAATAGTTTATTGCATTGCAATCCTCCCTTACCCAGTTCGTCTAAACAAACACCTTATGTTAGGAACACAGAAAAATTTCATTGAATGAGACATAGATGTATGATAAATGTTGGATCCTACATATGAGATCTACCATGTGCAAGACTAGTCAGTTTTCATCTCACATCTACGTCCCATTATATAAAAATTATCTGTACATTTATATTTACTCTTGACCGCTCTTATAAAGTTAGAGTTGACAACGTCTTTTAACTTGTAAAAAAAGTTATAACCCTCGTGAATTTTTAATAAAAAAGTCATGAAAATAGTACACATACATTTTAGTGGAAGATCAAACTACCTTTAAGAAAAGTGGGAACATCATAATTCAGGCATGATCCACCATAAAGCTTAATTATGACCAAAATAGAAAACAATTGGGCATGCATATAAGGCATGAATCTCTACAGCTAAAATGCCTTGATTCATAAACAGAGAACCATCATACCATGCTCTATCTATTTATTTGTCTTCAATTCTCAGTCATACAGAGAAAAACACAAACCAACCTCAGGGAGAGAGAGAGAGAGACTTTGATGGGCAATTACAAGTTTAGATTATCAGATATGATGCCAAATGCATGGTTTTACAAGCTCAGAGACATGAGCAGAACCAAAAACCCTAACACCTCTCATCCAATCAAGAAAAATTTTCCCTCACCAACTACAACAACAACATCTCATAAGCCCCAACACATTTCTCAACCAAGATACTCAAACCCAAAAGCCTCAGATACCCATTTTCCTGATCCACCAAGAAAATCATCATCAAAGAAAAAACCCAAGAAAAAAACCATTCACAACAAGTCATTGTCTCCTAGACTAGTCACCTCATCCTCCTCTGTCTCAGCCGATTGTAGCTGTGGCGCAACGCTTAATTCTGTCAGGACTAAACCCGAACCAACCCTTGAACCTATTTTCTATGAGTGTCCTTTGTCAGAATTCGAATCCAACAACACAATCGATGATTGCCATGAGTCATTCGATGGACTAGCCTCATGGCCGGGCTCATGTAGTTGTAGAGTCACTTCTTCAACTACTGATATCATA
This sequence comes from Camellia granthamiana, assembly GCA_036172215.1. Lineage (NCBI taxonomy): Eukaryota > Viridiplantae > Streptophyta > Magnoliopsida > Ericales > Theaceae > Camellia > Camellia granthamiana. Next base: position 54,253,223 of record CM069905.1, on the reverse strand, counting down.
ATCGACATGAATCAGAAATCATACTCCAAGAAAGTTGAGAAGCTAGACACAATCTCAAAGCTAGAGCTTCCTCCAATTTTGACAAAGCCGGTTAAATTCAAAGACACAGCAACAAGTTCATCCAAATTTGAAGAGATTGAAGCTCATGGTTCACTCTCCATCAATATCGTGAAAGAAAATGCCGGTAAGAGTACTAAAAAAGAGATTAAAACTAGTCCTCGCATTCGAAAACCTGCCTCCCATTCAACAGGTGTGAAGATCCAATCGAATTCTCCAAGAACAATGAGCAAGAAAGTTCAAGCTTGTGGTAGGAGGAGTGTGTCATCATCAAGCAAGAGATCAAAATCACAACCAAGGAGAAGATTCGCAGAGAGCTTTGCAATTGTGAAGTCATCATTCGATCCACTGAGAGACTTCAGGGAATCTATGGTGGAGATGATTGTGGAGAATAATATCCGGGGATCGAAGGAGTTGGAAGAGCTTCTTGCTTGTTACCTCTCATTGAATTCAGATGAGTATCATGGTCTCATTGTTAAGGCATTTCAGCAAATCTGGTTTGATATGGCTGACCACAGGATGTGAAATTGTTGTGGTTGATGTAATCTTGTAAATGTCACTGTTTTAGAAACATGGTATTCATTTTTTTTCCTTTTTTTTTTTCCTCACAAGAACTGCTCATCAATTCTCAATCTGACAGTTGAAATCTCCAAATGGCTAATGGTTTCATGTCATCAGCATAGGTGGAATTAGGGGTGTAAAATTGCCCAGCCTGCCTGACCTTGGGCTTGGGCCTACGGGTCATGCTGGGCCCATTCAGGCTTTGGTAAAAGAAAATTGAGTCAGGCCGGCCTAATTTCCAAAAATCTAGGCCCAGGAAGAAATCTGGCCTGGGCGGGGCCTAATATTTTTTTTCCTCATCAAAATAGCTTGAAAGTGATGTTGGACAGTGGGCGGGTTTGGCCTTGGTTCATGTCTCGGGTCAGGTTGGGTAGTGTCTCAAGTGACGGCCTTTTCTCACACCCCTAGGTGGACTTATGGGTACGTTATGGATATGCAAATAAGTTAAAATTTTAAAAAAATAAAATAGAGGTATGGTCCGTTTGTCCATGAAATAATATTTTTTTTTATAATTTGTGAATACATGACATATAAAAATCAAAAAAATCAAATATGAAAAATAATAATACTAATATTTTTGAAATGGTGAAAAAAGGAATCCTAAGTACTTTTTACATTTTTACAATTTGCAAAAATATCTTTTATTTATTTTTTTTTAAGAAACAAGCACAGTATAATTAAATTGTATTCTTATGTTTTTAAAAAAGTTAAACCTATGCCTTGAGATATCAACAAAAGTACTTAAAATCTATATTTGGCCATGTCGTACTAGGGGTGGGCATGGTCCGGATTGGACCGGATTGAGATAAAACCAGAACCAATCCGTTATCTACGGTTCCTGAAAAATTGGAACCAATCCAATCCGTTTAAATCATGGAACCAATCCGAACCAATCCATTTAAATACGGATTGGATCGGTTTAGGACCACGGATTCACATAATTAAATAACAAATATATATATAACACTTTAATTTCATAAAAATATAAATATAGCGCTATATTAGTTCCACAATAGCAACATGTTTTTCTATAATAGAGATATACTATTCTAGAATTTAAACAACCATAAGAAAACTGGTTTCACCATAAGTATTTAGACCATTACAAATTAAAACTAAAAACTAACAAACAAAAGTAATAAAAGAAGATATTATACGGTTTTAGGTTTGAGTTTAGATTTTATATAGAATAAGAGAAGATACTATGGGGGAAGATGTATAATAAAAATATAAACTATTTGTATACGGTCCGAATCGGTTCCAATCCGGAACCGTGCGGTTCAATCCGGAACCAATCCGTGGACTACGGATTTTTAATTCTTTAATCCAGAACCGAACCACGGATTCAAAAAACCAATCTAAACCTATCGGATTGGACTGGACTGGATCGGATTACGGATTTTACGGATTCCTTGCTCAGCCCTATGTCGTACCATATTATACCTGAATCATACTCAAAATATTTTACATATTGAATACGTATTTCGTATATCCATGCTAAGTAAGTACTCAGTACTCGTACAATAATATTTTAAGAATAGCCATGCTTTAGAGCATGTCTTGAATGATCATGGTCAAATGCTTTCATATGTTTGTTGCCCAAGATGAATGATTGTCAATAATTTCTAGTTGAAGATGTAACTCAAGGTGGTACATAGCACACACAAATGTCCATTCTCACTCCCTCTCTAGTCGAAGTTCTCTGTGGCTAGAGATCATTTGTCTCCAAAATTATTGTCACTAATACACTCCCAATCACATGATGTGGTAAAAATCTCATGTTGTTTGTTGCTCACACCCACAAAAGTCACAGATGGTTGCAAACTGAAGAAAAGAGAGGATATGAAATGCAGCTGAAGATTTGGGCTGAAGATTCAGCCAAGCTATGCTATTGTAGAATGGCTTGTTGGTGGCTTGTCAGTGGGTGAGCTTGACCGTTGGCTCTCCCATTTCGGGTATAAATGGGAGTGCATGTTACAAGTGTTTTGAAGTAGTAGTATTAATATAGAAATCAGAGAAAGTAGTGTGTGAGAATGAGTTGAGTTGAGTGTTGTCTCCTCCTCCATTGTTGTAATTTGTATTGTATGTTCTCTCTAAAATTAGTAAAATCCGTTGCCTGTGAACATAAAAACATTTCTAAATCACATAAAACTTGTTTGTTTTGTGGGTGTATTATTGGTGTTTGTTTCTAGGCCTCGGGTGCAACATCTTAAACATGAGACTCTTTAGGCACGATCTTGTGTTGTGACTGGAAGTGCATTCACTACAACAAAAAACAGTTTTGGCGACCAAAAATGTAAATTTCGTCGCTGAAAGTAGGACAATTGGCGACTAAAATTGAATTAGTAGCCAAAAGTGAAGACTTTTGGCGACTAAAGCAGTTTAGTAGCCAAATGAGTACTTATTGGCGACTAAAAATCAGATTAGTTGCTGATTATATGGGTTTTAGTGACTAAAACAATTTTAGTAGCCAAAGATGAAAGTTTTTGGTGACAAAAAAAGATTAGTAGCCAAAAGTATAGGCTTTGGCGACTAAAAAATGGTTTGGTCGCCGATTGTAGGTGTTTTACCGACAAAAAAAAATGTTGTAGCCAAAAGTAAAGGTTTTTGGCTACTAAAAAGTTTTTAGTAGCTAAAAGTGGACAATTGGCGACTAAAATTGAGTTTAGTCGGCAAAAGTGGCGGTTTTGGCGACTAAAAATTAGTTTAGTCACCGAAAGTGGTTATTTTTAGACGGAAATTAATTTTTTTAGCGACTAAATTTTGGTAGTAGCCAAAACTAAGGTTTTTGGCGACTAAAAAAAACTTTAGTCGCCAAAAGTGGCTCCCTTTTTTTTTTAATAATTAATTTATTTTTTACATAAATTAATATTGAATAAAAATTATTATATTTATATATATAGTTTTAAATTAATACGGGTCAATATACTATATAAATAATATATATTGCATATATATTCATGTGATCTTGTGGTGGCATAGTGGAGGGAGTGTGTTGGTAAAGGTGTAGAAAGTAGAAGGTCCGCGGTTTGAATTTCAGAACAAGCAAAAAAGTTGATAATTTTTTTTTTTTTTTCACGGAAGCACCTTTGGTGACTAAAATTATTAGTCGCCAAAAGTCTTTAGTTTGGCGACTAAATGGATTAGTCGGCGATTTAGTGAGTATTGGCGACTAAAGGATTAGTCGCTAAATGTATGATTTTGAAAAGTGTAAATCACTATTGGCGACTAAAATGTTGGTCGCGAAAGAGCTGCTTTTTGGCGACTAAAAAAGTTTTAGTCGCCAATACCTCTGCCGACCATCTATACGCGACAAAACTAGCGACTAAAAAAATTAGTCGGGCAAAGTAAAAAGTCAACTTTTGACGACTAAAAACGGACTTTTGGCGATTGAAAATTTAGTCACCAAATGTGCTTTTTCTTGTAGTGATCGAAGACAAATGACATGAATTTTAGAGACAAAGATAGGGTTGACGACAACTAATACAAAGTTGTTTGTGAAGCAGAAAATTTTCCAAACTTAAGTTAAAAAAATAAAAAGAAAAACAAACAAACAAACAATCTCTGAACATTTAAGATCACAATTAATAATGCTCAGCCTCTGCTCATTCCTCAATTTAAAATCATTTCTGACCAGTTTGAACATATCTGGAAAACAAATCCAAAACTGTGGTGGACATATGATAAGGTGATCCAAATGTACATATGAACCTAACAAATTACTTTTCTTTTCTTTTTTTTTTCTTTTTTTTTCTTTTTTTTTTTCTTTAAACTTTCTCTATAACTTTTTTTTAGTAATTGTCAAATGTATTAACTTTTTTAGCATTTAATTTTTTTAATCTAAAAAAAAAAAACTAACAAAACATTTGATAAACCTAACGTTAATGTACGAACACACTTCTCCCAATTAAGTAGAATCTAATTGCGACTCCCATGACAATTGGACTCCAATTAACTGAAGAGGAGTCAAACCTTAAAATAACTCAATAATCACGTTAGATAATTTCAACCCCAAAAATCACAAGCATAATAACTACAATGGCATGAAAATAAAACTACGTCTAATTTAATTGGTCACCATGCCTTTCTTAGGGTTTAGTCCTAAGGAGGTCATGGGTTCAATTCCTCTTAGGAGAGTTGAATTAAGAGAGTGCAAGCACTTAGGTGCTTTGTCAAAGATTGATAGTTTTTCTTCTATAGGTGTTAATCTAACAACTAACATTTGTCGATAAAAATAAAAAATAAAATAAGAAAAACAATGGCATGAAAATAAAGCTCCACATGTTGTATAGTGCAAACAGCATAAAAGATAGATAAGGTTAATAAGTGTAAAGCAACATTCGAGTTTGCATTCTTGTCTAAAGTGAAAGTTAACTGTAAAAGTTAAAATGCACTGTGAAAATTAAATAAATTTTGATCTACAAATTAATTATTGTCTGAGATCAAGCAATTATACATGGTAATGCAATTAGAAAAGGAAAAAGACCCAAACCCCCTTTTCTCTCACCCCCTTGACCCCCTCTCTCCCTCATTGGTCAGATTTTCTTTTTTCTTTTTTTTTTTTCCTTCTCCTCCAATCACCACCCACCACGTGTGTGTGGGGGTGATGAGCGTGGTGATTGGAGCGGGTCTCTATCAAAGCTCATTAGAAAATTTGCCCAAAATAACAACATACCATGTCAAGGTGTAAAGATAAAGAATGAAAAGAAAACATAGCTCCTCTACACCATCAAAGATGTTAGATATCTTCTGTCCCAACGCATTCACAAGCAAAGAACAAAATATTGAGACATGATCATGTCACTAGCACTCTTGATTAATAATATTTGCACCCCTTTTTTTTTTTGTTTTTCTTTTTCCTTTTTTTTTTTATTAAGCATTGTCCTTGCTCTTCTTAAAATTATTGAAAACACAAGGGGCCTATTTAGTAACTATTTTGTTTTCACTTTTCAGTTTATATTTACAAAAATTTTAAAAACTATCATAAAACTTATATAAATGGTTGTTTCAGTTTATAAATTTAAGAGGAAAAAAAATGAGTTTACGTTGGTTTTTAAACAAAAATTTAAAATTTTGACTAACAATTTTTTTTTCAATTATAATGTGTATGATCCCTTTGTTATAAATAATAAAAAATAAATATAAATATTTTAAGTCTGAATAAACAAATTTTTCAGTTTATATTTTTAAAAATTTTCAAATATTTTGTTTAAACAAAACGCGTTTGTAATTTATGTTTTTGTAAAAGTAAATAAAAATCAATTTATAAAATTTTTGTGAATATAAACTAAAAACGTAAACGTTATCAAAACCCATCTATTTACACAAATAGTCATTTAATATAAATATGCATATATAATATGGACGCTCAGATTACGCTCTCGATCTTTTTTTTTTTAATTCAAATTTGACACTCTCGGTCTAACTCACATTTGATGACTTAGGCTGGTAGTACAATGGGACAGAAAGATTTGAGAGCAAAGAGGATCACGTGCGTGCAAATGAGAAAATTTTAAAGGAGAGTGAAAAGTACAATTAAAAAAAATAGAGTACAATTTAAGTTTGATAACAAAATAAAAACTGATACATTAGGTCTGCTATTAGCTGTAACATATCCAAAATTTTAAAAGACTGGTTTGTGATGTCCCCCTCAGAACCCCTACCAACAAAGTGCCTCTCCTGTGTTTGTTGCTCAACTGGAGGTGGTCCTTCCACCACTGACAGGTAAGTGTTCTTACCCATTGATGCCCATTCCCAAAATTATGAGAAGTGTTTTGATTCTATAAATCATGGATACAAATATGGAATAAAGACATAATATGATATAATAAAATTTTATAAAATAGGATACATGTATGGTTAGGATATGTAAAAAAATTTATAAATAATTTTTTAGTGTTTTTATTGTATATAAACTCAAAGAATAGCAAGAAACTATTCTTTAGGAATTTGAACATTAGTTTAAGAGTTAACAGTTTGTTTACTTTTATTTAGTCGACGTTAATTTGAGTCGTGTTGGATTTTACAACACACATGTTTTATTTTATTTTCCAGAATTACATTTATTGAGATTTAAAATAAATTTTAATTAATTTTTGTTAATTTTAAGTATGACTCAATATACATATTTTCAAATTACTATAAAATCTTTTTTTTTTTTTTCGTAAGTATATTTTTTGAGGTTTAAAATAGATTTTAATTAATTTTTATTAATTTTAAGTATGATCCAGTATACATATTTTCAAATTACTATGAAATGAGTTTTTTACATTTTATTTCAAAAGCTAATGACTTTAAGAATAAATGTTTACAAATTATTTTTGACCAATACCTGAATTAAGTGAATAAAAAATATTCACAATTATTAAATGATTATAAAAATAAAAATTGTGTCATAAATAAAAATTATTTTTGAACTGCTGATTTTATTTATTTTTTAAAGACATTTTTTAGACAACACATTAACAAAATAAAAAATATTAAATAAAACAATTATAAAAATAAATGTAACCGCTGTCTATATATTTTTTATTTTACATGCTAATGTAATGATACAAAATTAAAAAAAAAAATTATAAAAAAAAATTCATATAAGATTTTTTTTTCTTTGGGTTTAGATCACTTAAGCATTTGTTCTTTTTTTTTTTTTGTTGTTGTAATTATTTATTCTTTTTTTGTAAGTTTTTATTTTTTGGAAAAAACTATTCAAAATGTTGTAAAAGGAAGGTACTTGTAATTATGCTAAACCTCATGAGAGCTAAGTGTAATTTATCCTAGGAAAGAATGAATGAGAGTTAGTTGTGTCAGTTGTGTCACCAGCACGGTTCAAAGGTATTATGATCAATTCGGCTGTCAAGTTAACGTCGTTCATCTTCTTTTAACGTGAAGGGAGAATTTGTGTATTATTTTAAAGTAAGAGAGGTCAATGTTAATTTTGAAACTACAGAGGAGACACCTGTAATTAAGATAAATCTCAAGGGAAGTCAGTATAATTTACCCTAAAAAGTAAGATCTATTTGTGTGGGTTTAGTTTTTGTTGTTAGTTTAAACAGTAATAGTGTATCCCAATAGCATAGTGATGTAAGAGCATCTCCACCAGAACCCTTAAACCCTCTCCTTATCTATTTTAAGGGGTAGATGGCTCCTTATACACCTGCATCAACTCCCCTAAATAGTTTCCTAAATTAGTTTTTGCTACAGTGGCTTCCTATTTGTAAGGAGTCACTGTAGCCCTCTTATATATATATATATATATATTTTTTTTTTTCTGCTTTGCTTTATTTAGGGACTGCAGTATACATTTATGATTTTTATTTTTTGAAATTTATAATTAAAAATAATATTTTAATAAAATAAATGAAAAAAAATATGAAGTTTATTAATAAAATAGAAAAAGAATAGAAAATCTGTTAGAATAAATAAATAATTTTTAAAATAGAGAATGAATTTTTTAATAATATTTTAAGGTAAACTAAAATAGAGTGAGGGGAATTCTCTAAGAGTGGGACTAAAATATATAAACATATGTTTAAAAAAATAAAATGAAATAAAAAAAAAATATAAAAAAAAGACAATAATGATGGTCTTGTCCCATCATTCCATCACACCCAAGCAATCTCTCTTGAACAACCTCTCTCTCTCCTCCCTTCACTAACTGGCTCGCAATTAGGAGTATAATTTTGGCCCACAGTCCGTGAGCGGCCCGAAGCTTGCTCGTAGCTCCATGTGGGCCCAACCCATTAAGGCTCGTTTAGGCCCGAGCCCAAGGCCAGTCCGAGACCTTGGGCCAGGGCTTGAGCCATCGTTTTGAAGCCCGACCCGAGACACAGCCCACCCGAGGCCCAGTATTATTTTTAATAGAAAATAATAAAATTTTGGTGGAAAAAATTAAAAAAAATTAAAAAATTATTTAGGCCCGCCCGAGCCCAGGCCTAAGCCCAAGGGCCCGGCCCCACTGGCCCGCGCCAAAGCCCGAATACTCTTGGGCCTGGGCCTAGTTTTTTGGCCCGTGGACCGGGCCAAAATTACACCCTTACTCGCAATGGATCCATTAGACCAGAATACAAAAATGTTTGTTAACTGTTATTATCTTACATTAACAATGGGTTTGGTTAGGAGTGTAAAAATAATCCACGGTCTGTAGGCGATTCAAAATCAGTCCGTGGTTCAGGATGGGCTTGGCCTCTTTAGACCTATTTGGACACGAGCCCAGCCTGAATCTCTAGGCCTGGGTCATCATTTTGAAGCCTGGCCCATGACCCGGTCCATTGACCCGCTTAAAGCCCACTCAGAACCCGACCCGAGACCCATTGTCTTTTTTAGTAAAAAAATAATAAACTTTTGGTAGAAAAAATTTTAAAAAGCAAAAAAAATAGTCAAGCCGGCCCAAGCCTAAGGCTCGAATACCCTTGGGCCTGAACTTATTTTTTTAGCCCGTGGGCCTGGCCGGCCCAGCTCGAATTTTGACAGAAGTCCGCAAGGCCCGACATGGGTCGGGCCGGGCCTGGCCTGATCAGATTTACACCCCTAGGTTTGCTCTTACAGTATCCCTGAAAGCACACTACCACATTGACACGTGGCCTCTATTTATTTTTTATATTTCAAATTTTAGGAAGACAACTTTTGTTTTTACATATTTTTTATTGAATTTATAATTTTAGAATTAACTCAATGAAATCTATTAAACAAGATGAATATTAACTATAAAATTATATAAAAATAAAAAAAATATAATTATTTATAAGCCTACTATACAGACCATTGTTGATTGTACTTATTTATTATTATTATTTTATTTTATTTTATTTTTCACATTGTAACGTCAAGGGTTAGTTGTTATTAGTTGTTAATAAAAGATGTGGGACCTTTTCATAACTGGCTAATTTCTTATAGTCCCATTGTAAATGCATTAGACACAATTGTGTCTACTCTAACTTGCCACAATCATCCAACCACAAGGCAACATTTTTACGTAGACAGGGCAATATCTTCCGAGATGTCCTTCAAATCACTTCCCTCTCAAAAAAGGAAACAACATGCCTGGGAGAGCACCAAAGCCTTCAACGACCAAACAAATATTAGACTGGGACACAGCCCAATTAAATCACAGCAGGCCCATTTCACCCCTTTTGACTAAATGTGTCACATGGATATGATGTCTACAAAATTACGGATTCATATTTATATAAGATATTTGATCATTTATTTAGTAGAAAATTTGATATCCCTAACATTACTCTTCCTTATCGAAAAATGCTATATGTCCCAAATTTTTTTACTAAATAAATGACTAAATGTCTCACATGGGTGCGGTGTCCATACAATTGCAGACCACACACCTATGTGAGACATTTAGTCATTTATTTGGTAGAAAAATTGATATCTCTAATATTACTTTTCCTTATAAGAGAGAGCACATAATGATTGGAGGGATAGTGTGTGTGGGGATTGAAACTCTGTTAAAGGATGGATGGCAAGAAACTTTTACAAGAGTCTTTGGTTTCAGTTTTTTGAATTTAATTTTTTATCTTTCGTATTTTTTTATTTTTAGTGAATGTTTTAAAATTTTGAAGCATTTTTTTTTTTTTACTTTTTTAGATGCGCCTTACTTAGATGTATCTAAAAAGTAAAATATTTGTGAAAAAGTATTTAAAAAAAATTAATAAATACACAAAAATATGAAAAATATACTAAATTTTCATTTTTTTTTTTTGGTATTTTGTGAATTTTTTTAAAAAAAAAAATCACAAAAATTATACTTTTTAAGTGTATTTATATTAGGTGTTTATAAAAATTAAAAAAAATTTCTTAAAATATTTAAAAAATTCAATAAAAGCACAAAAATACAAAAAATAAAAAAGTAAAATTTTTTAAAAAGTATTTTCAAAAAATTAAAATCAAACAAATAAATTAAAAATCAATTAGCTTAGTACTTGATAGTAAGAACCACCATAACAACACATATTTAGGGGTGTAATTTGGGTCTGGCCCACCTAGCACATATTTAGGGGTGTAATTTGAGCTTGGACCATTCGGGTTCGGGGTGAGCCGGCCCATTTTCGTGTCTTGTGAGTTCTTGTCTTTTCGAGTCGGTTCAGGACGGTTCACGGACTAAAAAGTTTGGTCCAGGCATAGGGCCACTCAATTTAGAGTATCGGGCCGAGCCAGGCAGGTAGACGGGCCTAGCAAGCCTTTTTTTTTTTTAACGAAAAATAAACGATAAATATTACATATATATATATATTATTTATGAGGGATAAAAAATAAAAAATAAAAAAATTACTAGAGTATTTTGATTAAGATTAATGAGATATTTGATTATATTTCATGTGATAATATTTAATTATGTATGACTTATATTTTTTTGGTTACAACTATAAAAGTATAAAGTTGTGTAATTTTCCTCTTTTGAAATGAATAATTTTATATATATTAAAATGAAACGAAATATTACAATCATTAAATTAAATAAATAATTTTATTTCAAAATGAAATAAACTATTACAAAAATTTATATCATTAAATAAAATAGATATAGATTATTGATGATAGTAGAAAAATTACATCACTATATGTCAAATACATCCCAACTAGGATGACACCTATTAGCCTACCAATCATTTGCATTACGAAATGAAATAGTGAAAAAAAATTGTTGATCAATTATTGGAGCAAACAGACAATTCACTCGCGTTGCCCAAGGATGTATCATCAAAATCGCTTTGAATTCTCTCATTTTCACTATAATTTTGTCCTCTCATAAGCACATGCATATGATCTCTCGATATCATCAGTGTCTCAACCATTTGCGGTAAAAGTTTGTTGCAGTAATCGCTCAACCCTCGTCTACCTACACTAAAAGCTATTTCAGAAGCAATTATAGAAATAAGAACGGTTAGTATATCACGGCCCATCTGTGGAAGCATGGCCCACATAGATTGATTTTGTTTCTATCAATTCAAAATATCAAAATCATCGTTATCATCCACTAGTGGGTTACCCAAATAACGATTTAATTCAAAATTACTTACGTTTGTATGTTGAGATATTTTTCTACTTTTCATGACTGAAAAAACATTTAATCTTCCACCTCGAGATGAGATTGATATAGTGTGTGTAGGTGTATTTGCATATGCTATATTCTTCAAATAATTTTGTGCATGTTTTCATAATAGGAGCAAGTTGTTTTTTATCAGCAAAAATACGATCTAAAAATTCTTGTAAACCAATTTCTTTACATCTATGATCAATTACAATGGCTAAACCTAAAAGATGAGGCAATGAATTAAAATATTTATCAATTTTTTCTTTCATTGCAATAATAATAGTTATATAATATTCATTACCTATATATTTTGTGAAAACTTTCATTATTTCTACTAACATATATAAAACAAATGGTGAAGTAGAAATATATATGTAAGAAAATAATTTTGTTGCAATATCAAAAAAAATTAGAAAATATATATATATATATATAAGGTTACTTTGTGCCAATTAAGTTCTGTGGGAGTCAGTACTACTCCTATTGATATTGTTGCAAAAAATAAACCTATTCATTTTCGTTGTTTATGAACTCTCTTTAACATATTATACGTTGAATTCCACTTGCTATTTATATCTAAAATTAATTTTTTAAATTTGATACACTCTCATTGATAAATTTTTCTATATTCTGAAATTCAACTAGCAAAAGACATAATAGTAACAACCGCTTGTTTTATTATTAGTACAAAAGTCTCATATACAGGCATAGCTTCTTTAAGAATCAAGTTTAAAATATGAGCACAATAACGAACATCAAATAAATTACCATCAACAAGTAATTCTATAGTTGATTTCAAATGGGCTACAATCTGATTGTAGTATGTTTCATTATCTAAACTAATGATAAATATTTTATTTTACAAAGCCCACTCATATAATACATTTGTTATTTCTACTGTAAGTGAATAACTAGTGTATGGAAATTCAACTAATCTAAGTGAAATGATTCTTTTATTTAACTTTCAATCATTATTAAGAAAATGTACAGTGGTACATTAATATTTTAAACCATTATTTGATCACAGATGTTAAACAAATTCTTCCGTTTAAATTTTTTGAAAATGTCAAATAATTCACTTTCAATATCCTCAAATTTTTTTGAAACCCTCTTTCTAATAGTATTTCTTGAAAAACATGATATTGCGGTGCAAAACCCCCATGAATTATTTCTAAAAAATGGAGACATTCATTAGTAGTAAAAAGTTGTTCTTTTTTAATAATATAATTAATTACAAAATTTTGTGTACGTGTAGAATCATATGAAAATATTTACAAATTACCAATTAATGAATCTCCTAATTGCATTTGAGTTCTAATATCAAGTTGTTGACTTTATAAATGTCTTTGAGTATGCCTTTTTAAATGGCTAGTACCTCCATCAATGTAACACTAAGTAAATGTGTACAATATTTACATCTTGTTTTAAATACAATTGTACCATCATGATTTGTAACAGATACTCTTTCCAAATGCTTTCAAATAGTACTGGACATGCCCCTAGATGATGATGCTACTATTGGAAGATTGATATTATGTACAGTAGAAAAAGAATCAATAGTTTCATGTTGTATATATACATCAATATCGACATAAATATTAAGAATATTAAGATCTATAGTAATGTAAGTAAAATAATATATATAAACTGACAATTAACTAAAATAATGAGTAAACAATAACAACTAATATATGTTAAAAAATAATTAATGTAAAAAAGATGAGTAACTAATAAATATTAATTCAAATAATTAATGTTATCGATTGACAAAAGCAATATAAAAATTAACTTATTTTGATAAAAATTTCTTCTTATACAATTACAATTGCCACTTAAAGATGAGATTTCAAAATTAATTGAGAAAGAATGAGAGTTTGAAAGAAAAATAAAATGAAAGAAGAGTGGTATGTATGAAAGTTGGGAGAGGGAGGGGTTAATTTATAAAAATTAAAAAAAATAAAAAATAAAAAGGTTGTTTGGCCGTTGTGGAATTAACAATTCAATGACCACTTGATTTTTTTTTTTTTTTTTTTTTTTTTTTTTTTTTTTTTTGAATTTGAATTTGAATTTGTTACTGTTGCACAGTGAGGAAGCCATTGGGCGGGTCAGCCAGCGAGGGAGGGGTGACAATTTTCAGGCCAAGCTCTAAAACACACAGCCCAAACCCAGGATCTCGGACTAGACTCAAGCACAGGCCTAGCCAAGCCTAACCAAGTCGAGCCCACCCAGGCCACGGGCTAGCTGGCCAAATTTACACCCCTGCACATATTGGTGTGATTTTAGGCTATAATAGTGGACCACATAAGGATTGAAAGAGAAGCCAACTGGCCATTATGTTTGTGCATCTTACAACATGATTACACACATGACGAGTTTATTTTCATTGAGAAATACCCCGTTAAGACTAGTTACTTTCAAATAGTCAAGTGACTTAATTGTCAGTCTCAATTCCAACCCCACCTTTGTCTCCCTCTTGTAAAATCAGATTTCAAAATGACACAACACAACTTTCCTGTCTCCATCAACTTGTAAGAAAGTTCTGCCCCTCATGAAGGTTAAATTACCTTTAAGAAAAGGTGGAACATCATAATTCAGGCATGATCCACCAAAAAGTTTTATTATGACCAAAAAAAGGAATTGGGCATGCATATTAATCATGAATCTGTGCAGCTCCCATGTCGAGAATAAAAAACAGAGAACTATAATAGCATGCTATATGGTTTTTAACACATGAAAAAGGGTTGTCAGTCACTGTTAAGATAGAAGCAGTGATCAGGTAACTGCTGGAATGTTATAGGACTTAACTGCTACAATATATATATTATGCTGTGACAGCCAAGAAACTTACATATATGTCCTTCATTACAATAGAAACTAAAATAAGACAAGGGAGAAAAGTATCTTACAGAAATACCGAGTTATCCCTCCTCGTTGAAGTTTAAGACAAGCTCTCGATGCAGCATTTCACCACGAATTGAATAAAGCCTATAACGTCAAGGTTGATCTCACCATCATCTTTTCGGTGCTGGGATGACTCTCTTTTTATTACCCTTGATTTTGTTGCCTACACTATATTATCACATCTGATCTGACACAAACAAATATTTACACTGTCGGAGATGCATGCACAAACCAGTACTACGTCCCGTATAATTCTTAGATTCATAAAACTGATAATTTAAGCTCTTCTTCCTTGATGTCCTTCCCTCTTACCATCATTTCTAGTTTTCAGAGAATAAGAACTTCCCACTGGTCGTGATGCCTTGTCAGAAAGCTCACAAGGTTCCTGAAACCCAATATTTTCCACGGCACCAACTGTCTTGAACAACCGTCTCTTGTTCACCTCTTCCACCAATGACCGGTGCAGCACCTGGCTACGCATATCCACGAGAGATTGGTTCCTTGTTAATCTACAGCTGTCCATCAGCCATCCAACTTTAGATTTCAAAACTTCTTGTGAATTGAGCAAAACTTTGCATTGCCTGTGACAATTTCTAGCCCGGGATTGCCTGGTGCTAGAATTTTCTTCTGGACAGAACCTTGTAGACTTGTGCGCATTTGCATTTGAGTACTGCTGATCTCGTCTTTTGGGGCTCTTATCAGAATCATGTTCCTCACCAGAATGGTAGTTCAAGTCCGAATATTTTCCTGAGTGCAAAGAACTTTGAGAGCTGGTTTCATCAAACAAGTCATCTGCAACAACATTTTGTTGCCACTTATTGGTTGAAGAGTACAAATTGTTGTGCTTTGTGTTCAACTAGGAAAATTTATTTATGAATATATATTCAATGAGGGAGAAAATGGAGCAATTTATAGTCAATGGAGAAGAAAATTAAGCCCAAACAAAAAAATTTGTTTAGTAGTGACCTATAAACCTAAATTTGTTTTGCTATCTATTGATACCCCAATTGTTTCCCTACATTTCACAAGTTTTACCTTTCATGAATGTACATTGGAATTTGAAATACAGACGATTCCTTTGTAGAAGGGACATTCACGAAAAGCAAATTGAAAAGGATTAAACAATTACATATTATATTAAGGCGAATTATACTAATAGTCCATGCAGTTTAAGACTTGTGTCACTTTGATCTCTGATTTTTCAATTATGATACATTTGATCCTGAATTTTAAATCTCGTTCCAAATAAAGATAATTAAAGATATTATTGCTCAATTTCAAGGGTAAAATTGTCAATTTGATAAAATATAAACTAACTTGACAAAAATAAATGTCAAAATTATTTTTACATTTTTAAAAATTTTTTATACTCACCAAAGATAAAATTATAAAAAAATGATAAATCTTTTATATTTTTATTTTTTTTTATCAAATTAATTTTTAGGATGTGTTTAAATAATGACTATGTAATGGGTGAATGTGTTTGTTGATATTTCTGGATGGTTATCATGTAATAGACGATTGTATTTGTTGTTAACAGATTTTTTCTAATAGTTATCATGTAATGGATGGTTATTAAGCTTTTAATGTATAATCGATATATTTAATATATGAAATGTTTTTAGTTTTGGATTTTTTGATTTAATGGATAGACTAAATAATGACATCAAAGTTGTCATCATGTTTGACTTTTGACAAAATAAAAACTAATTTGACAAAAATAAATATTAAAAAAATTATTTCTACCCTCTCAAAATATAAAATTATATAAAAATGATGTGTTTTTAAATTTTTTTTCACCATTTTAATTTTAAGTTTCTTAAAAAAAATTCTGAAAATAGATTTTGAAAGCCAAACCGAATAGAACTTTATAACTAAAAAGAGTCCAACATTATTCATTGAAAAAAATCTCATTATATTTCAAACAACATATAAGTTAACTAACACAAAATAAGTTGTATAACGACTTTGCCTTTCAAATGGAGCAACATGTCTTCAATTGTCCTTATTTAGAATAAGATTCAAAATTTAAGATCAAATATATCACAATTGAAAGGTCGGGAATCAAAATAACACAAACCCCAAATTATAGGGACGGTTAGCGTAATTCGCCCAATATATTAATATGATTCCATATGAATATAGACCTGATCTCATAGCAAATTGCTGTAGACCAGAACCAATAACTTTGGTTACAACGGGCAGTGCCCATGACCATTGACCCCTATGACTATCAGCTAGATAATTATTCCATAAGGTCTTGTTAAAATTGCCTATATCTTTTTGGTTTTTCTATGCCAATAGATCAGATGACCTGCGACACACAACACAACAATGGACAAGTAGATAGAATTCCAAGATACATACCCTGGAGCCAATCACAACCATGAGTTCTTTCTCCCATCTTGTGGGAAGCAATAAATGCGGAGAGTGACACTTGGGATGATGAACAAGAGGAGAAACAGTAAAAGCGATGATGGTGCCCATCATCATCCTCTTGATAGTGTACGGGGCAGTGATCTGATTGAGGCTGGCCCCATTTTTCCCAATGTGGTACAAGTGCAGAAATCTCTCCATCAATCATTACCGCAATTTGAAAGGGCTCCCAATCGATGATCTCCAACTCCGTCACCAACTCAGTTGCAACATCTAATGGTGTGTCACTAGCAATGTCAAAGGGGAAATATACATTCCTAACAGAATCTGCAAGAAATGCAATATGAAAATTTAACCACATATAAGTCTCTTGAGGCAAGCTTCAACTAAAACTATTATATTTTGGTAATAGTGGGGTTTTTTCTACTGCCAGCCAATTAATGGGCTATCATCTAGAGCAGACTTAGGGCTACAAAGCAGAGCACAAGCTTCACCCATGGAAAACAGGGGTCTGCACCACAATTGTCAAAGACTAGAGCCCTCTATTTCTTTGTTTGCCAAAGGTTATGCAATTTGACATACTTAAATGAAGGACTCTGTACACTGCTTATCGGGGCATTTGAGCAAAATGATAAAATCTAAACTAAACTGATAAAACGCAAAATCATTCAATAAGGTAGTGCATAAAACTGTGTTTTATAAATAAAAGTAGTTAACAGAATGTCCCTAAGTCCTACCTCCTTCATCAGCTATCTGCACCTTCAGAAAGATTGTATCATCTTCAGGATTTAGCTTTCCTGTTATAGTCATGTTGGTCCGTGATGGATTTCCACTAAGCTTGAGTTCCTCGATTCTTATGTTGTCATTCAAAAATGGCTTCTGACATCCAACTTTTGTTGCAGCCAATAATTCCTCTTCATCAAATGCAAGAAATGGATCGAGCAATAGCTCTTTCGCTGATAATCTCTTTGAAGCAGTTTCTAAGCATTTGCCTATGAATCTTTGTGCTTCCAAGTCTCGAAGTTTATAGAATGATCTTGGCAGCTTTCCCTGAATGAAGAAAACAGCAAGTATGTCAAATTTTGAGTGACTTATATATTTGATGCCATATATATCAAATTCTGATCTTACCAATGTTACTTTCTTGTAGATTTGTGCTGGGTTGGTGCATTCGCTATATGGGTATTCAGAAGTGAGCATCTCCAAAACACACATACCAAATGAGTAGACATCAACTAGTTCATTATAACTTTCCTCGTATAGTTCTGGTGCCATGAACTCTGGTGTGCCTATCACCAGGAAAATTTTAAAGCATGGTATAAGTAGTTCAACAATCTTAATTAAAAAATAAATAAAAATCCAATGTTGGTTTTAACTACATATTAAGGGTTCAATTTGAGACATTTGACCAATTTATATCTAGTTTTTAAAAAGGTAATCGTTTACTTGGGCTCCTGTTCAAGGATGGTTTCATTTAATCCTATGCAAAGTCAACTGTTTTTGGATGCAAGAAAATTAGGATATGTTGTTACACTCATGTACATCTTATGCTGAAATAAACAAATGACTAATTCTAAACTTCTTGCCTGCTTTTTGGCTCAAATTTCAAGCAGGAAATTACATACAATTTGATTTGGCTGGAGTATCTTCTAAAAGGGGTAGGGGTTTGGATTTGTTCATCTTGATCCATTTAACAGAAGACTCGGGAATGAGTTGAATGATGTAACATAACCATTTCACCCATATACATTCCTAAAAGAGTGTGTCCAACATAATTAAGTGCTAATGCCAGAGATGAGTACCTATAACACTGTGTGCTGTCTGAGACCCATGTAGAATCGCAGCCAAGCCCAGATCACCAATCTTCACTTGCCCAAGATGGCCATTGACAAAGATATTATCACACTTAATGTCTCTATGGATCACGGGAGGATCATGGCTGTGCAAATAAACAAGGCCCGCTAGTATTTGGCGGGCCCAATTCTTTATGGCACGGATGTCTACTTGCTTGTACTTTTTCCTGTATCTGCAATACATCACACAGATGTAACCCTATTCAGTCTTATCACTTGTGAAGAATCATTAAGTATAAAATTCTACTTGTAATCCCATTGAGTACTAGTGCTTGTAAAGAATCTACTAATACAATACAATGTATCCAAACCTAAGAGACTCCAATCATGCAGCCACAAGTTGAACATGGACCTACTACTATTTGACCTCAGTTGGAGACTATGTTACATGGACTCTTCTATTTTTCCCAAAATACCTGCATCCATGGGATATGACAAGGGCAAGTGTGTAGGGTATATGTCGACACCCGTACCTAATTTAAACACTTCAATTTTATGATGTTTTAAGAATAAGAAACTCACATTTTCTAGTAAAAAAAAATCATAACCTCTAACACAGATGAGAGATAAAAAAAATTTATAATCTTTTTAATCTTATTTAAGATCAAGTACATTTCTACATAATTTATAATATCTTATCTACGAATATTTTATACAATATGCAATATATGTGTGTGTGTGTTCATTTATTATTAATATAATATGAATAGTAGCTTGACAAATTTTTTTTCTCTCTTTTTGATCACATTCAAATCACCAATTGTTAAACAAGATCACAATGGACCCCAACCCATTAATCCCTCATGCTGAGGGAATCAGCCCTGGATTGACTCAGAAACAAATATTAAGTGATATTTTAACAGTTTTGTTGGGCTTATGGTTTGAAGAGGATATCAGAAAGACAATACAAATAAACTGTCCACCACCTTGAAATGTTCAATGAATTTAATAATGGGATCATTCCATGAAAAAATCAGCTCAGAAACCCCTAAATTTTGAGTGCACAATGAAAGAGTTTATATCTAAGCAACAAAGGAGGGACTGTGAAATTACTGTCGGAGGGTGCCTGAAGCAAACATTTCAGTTATGAAATTGAAGGTTCTTTGATCAACATCAATCCAAGATGTGTAGAATTTCATGATTGAGTTGTGATCAAGGGTGCTGAGGAGGTGAACCTCTGAGTATAGCCGCTGTAAGTCCTCTGCTGACTGGAGCAAGTCATTAAGTTTTACCTGATTCCATGCCACTTCAACGCCAAGAACAACATCAATTGCCTTGTACACAGTTTTCATTGCCCCTTTTCCAAGAACTTCTTCAAACTGTCCATGAAAGATACAAGCATTCATATTTCTGTCAACGGTAATATGATTTTCAAAATAAACTGTTAAGCTATACATATCCGATTAACGTGATTTTTTACAAGAATGAAATTCTTGACGAACTCTACACATTGAACGATTCGGATTATCAAAACAAGACCCGTGGTGGCCCCATGGGCCCGAATAGCATGGTGGACCGGAGAGAATCGGTTTCCAATAATTGGAGGATTGAAAACAACACAAAAGTGTTCATAATATTATATTCACAATGATGGTATAACTTTTGAAAAGCGTCTCAAACCCTCTCTTACATACACAAATGAAACTATGTTTCTTTGCTAACACTCATTGAATTGCTTAACACAGGCAAACAAAGATCCCAATCAATGATCAATCAATCAATCCAAAACCTGCATGCATACATAATTCAAATATATATATATAGAGATATAGATATGAACTTACACGAACATAGCGTCGAGTTGGATCGGTTTCAGCACAATCACGATCAGATATGTGCTCATCGCAACGCTCTACAAACCTGCCTCCTTTGTGCATGTTTGAGAAGAGTCTTCAAAATAGGTTATTATTCGATTCTTATTATGCAATACAAATGAAATCAAACAGAGAAGAGAAAGCAATGTAAGAATCTAAATCCGAGGCTTCCCCTCATGATTTTCGTAGGAAAACACGCCGAATAGGATCCAAAAGAGCCTCGAGAAGTCAATCCTAAGCATAATCGAAGCCATCTCCACAACCGCGCGAGAGAAGTCGTAGTTCTTAGCAAACATTTGAAGATTAGAAGTAGTAGTGAGTGATGAGGTTGGATTTGACAGCAGAAGGAGAGTGATGAAAGAGACTTTTTTCCTGGAAAATTTACTAGAATTTTCTCGAGTGAGTGGGGGAAAGGAAAGGAGAGAAGTGGAAAGTGAAAGAGAAAAATGAAGGAAGGGAAGATTAGAGATGAGAAGGCCTGAACTTGAAGAATCTGTGGTTAAGCTTAGCGAGTGCCATTTGTGGTGGTTGATTGAGAGATCAATCGAAGAGAGAAAGTAGAAGGAATCTGAAGAAACAAAACTTTGAGAAAAATACAATGAGGTGGTGGTGGTGGTGGCTGGTGAGGAGGGTTGAGGGGATGGTAAATAGCGTTAAAGACGGAACCGTACGAGTTGGGAGTTGGGGTGGATATCATTCGAGGTTGTTTGCATTAGGGTCGGTGTCGGGCTTATTTCAACTTCGATGTTTGTTGGCAGTTTGTTTGTTATTTTTATTTTTTTAATTTAAATCTGTTTAGTTATTCAATTTTCAAAATTGAGTTTTTAATTTGAATTTTTAAAAAGCTTCACAAATGTTCTACGTTTTGACTACCTGATATATGGGTTGTTGGAGATAATTTAAATAAATGAATTTTTTTACTTTTTACAAAATAATATACGGAAAAGTAAAGAGATTATTATCTAAATAAGTATACTTATTTAGGAGACGCCAAATAAATAAGTAAAGAGAGATTTATGAATAAATATTTCAAAAAAAAAATGATAAAAATATTTATAAAATTGACTAAAAATTAAAAAAAAAATACTACTAATTGAAAACTTAAAATCTGATTTTAAAAACTAGATAATCAAACAAAACTACTGAACTAGGATAGGCTGAAAAAGTGAAAAAAAAAAAAAAAAAAATTGAGTCAATAACCAAAAACAATTTTTTTTTTTTTTTTTTTAATTTTAATTTTTAGATTTGTCTCAATAAGACAAATTAGGAAGTTTAAAAAAATTAACGTAATTTTTAAAAAAGATCACTAAAAACAAAAACAATTCAAAAAAAATTATGACTTTTTTAAGTGTATGCCAAACAAAAATTTGAATTTGACCATTATATTTGAACTTATAGACTCACCACTAGTTCACGTTTTAATTATTTTAATAATTTGTTTTATAAGATTCTTTATATATTATCTATGAAAAACATTAAACTAATTCGATAATCATAACACTTTTGTTTTATCGTTTTTTTTTTTTTAATTTTTATAAATAACTCATCTTTTTTTTATAAATAAATATAATAACCTAAAAAGGTTACGATTCCAGACGGTAGGGGAAGGACGAGGGGGCTAGGGAGATAGGTTGGAGGAGGAGGAGGAGGGGGCTACGAGGGTTGATAAGATGGAGTTGGGGGCGACTAGTGGAAGAATGTAAAGGTGGGGTTCAATGGGTATTTTTGAAATTATGGTAAAGATTCAAAGAAAAAGGAGATGAGAGCAGTTTTGGTGAATAATAGTTTACAAAAGTAAGAAAACCTAAGAAGAAAGTATGGAGATTTAGCAACACTCATTTATATATACTAAGAAATTATTAGGTATATATTTTAAATTGATCTCAATTAGGAGTGAAAATTAAAATATGAGTCATTGCTCTGATCATTAATATGTTGAACTGCATTAAACTGGCTGATTGAGCGCTCAATTGGGGACTCGTTTTTTAATTGATTCTTTTAATGACTTTTTTTTACTTTTTATGAAAAGATATTAAAAAAATAAAAATAATAATTTGATAACTTATAATTACTTTTAAACTTGTTAACAAAAATATTTAATTCCCAAACATAGCATGATAACTTATACTAAAAGTGTGAAAAGTCTAAATCCGCACACTCTACACCATATGTGTCTTGCATATGGTGTAATAATGCAACTTCTTATCATGGTTATTTTCCAATTTTCAATCAATTAGCAAATTGAAACAATTTCAAATCATTCAAATTGCGATTTAGTTATTTATCATTTACAATTTAATTTATAATTTTATTGTCAAATCATCCAAACTGCACCACACACTCCTATCATGGATGGGAAGGCCACGCTTAGCCAAATACCCATATAGACAAAGGCAATACCTCACTTATCCCTCACCTAGTGATGTAATAATGGCTCGGCTCGGCTCGGCCCAAGCGGGGCCTCGCGAGCTCCCGCTTCTTTGGCGGGCCGGCCCATAGGCAAAAAAGAGAGGCCATGCCCACTCAGAACCAGGCCTAGGGCCTGGGCTTGAGCAACGGGCCAGGCCTCTGCAGGCCTTTTTTTTTTTTTTTTTTTGAAAAAATGAACGATAAATATGTTACCTATGTAGATTATTTATTGGAGATAAAAAAAATAAAAGAAAAATTATACTATATCTCCAACTTTTGTATGACTATTTTTTTTTTCTAAAAAATGCTTCTTATTTACAAAAAAATAAAAATAAATAAATTAGGCATGAATAAGGACATATTTGGTATAGCAAATTGGAATTTAAAATATTTTTTATGTCCAGAATTTGTATGGCAATATTTAACACAATTCTTGATTATAATATAATGTAAAATAATTTAAATAAGTTTTAAAAATATCTATCAAAAAACCTTATTAATTATCAATTTTAAATTTTAAAAACAAAAAATCATACCAAATGGTAGTAAACTCTGAAGAACTAGAAGTCCATCGCAACTTGAGCAAGAAGACAAAGAGGGGAAGAAGCCGCCCCCTAATCATTCATATCATATTTTTTAAATTATTTTATATATTATTGAAAATAAATATAAATTTATTATATTAATACCAGATTGACCCATTAAATGATTAAAATATATTATATTAAGAAAATATGATTATTCTATTTCGATTAATTTTACTTTTATCTTTTAAATTATCACTATTCATCTATTGCATCCTAAATTATCAATTTTATCTAGGTAGTCCATGAAGTTTTTTATTTTGGTTTATGTAGTTCAATTGATGGTAATTGTACAATTTAATAATAGTTGAAATCTAATTTAATGATTAAGAAATAATTTCAAATTTTGAATATTTTGTTCAAAATAATATGAAAACTAGTGTTTGATTATACTATTTAAATTATTCAAATTTTGAAATAACATGCCATCAAAAAAAAAAAAAATTTTGTCATTTTTGCTCATCAAATTAAACTCCAGTGGTTTGTGATTTGTACTAGCGTCTCTAATTAGACTACTTGAACTGAAACCAACAGCTTAAAGAACTTTAAGAAACAAAATTGATAATTTGGTAATGAAATTTAAAATAATAATAAAGGGTAATTACCAAAAAAAAAAACAAAAAAACAACTCAAGAGTTTGATCCTAATAATAAAATAAAGGTAAATTACACTTTACTCTTCTTATGTTTGGTCATTTTTTCATTTTGGCATTTTAAGTTTATTTTTTCTCACTTTGTCCCCTCATGTTTCAAGTTTTTCCCAGTTTAGTTTTAAAATTAATTTTTGTTCAAAATTAGACAAAAAATACCATGTTAACTTTCACATAACATAAATATATATATTATTAATTATATTAGAGTTTAGGTTTGTGTCAAAGATATGAGTCATATATAATGAAATATTTTTATGTAACGTGACCATGGTTATATCATTTTGAACACAAGTTAGTTTTTGAGTAAATTGAGAAAAATTTGAAACATGATGGACCCGAAGTGAAAAAAAAAACAAACTTTAAGTGCCAAAGAGAAAAAATAGCCAAACATAAAAAGGGAAAGTGTAATTTAAACCTAAAATAAATCTTGAATTTTTTAATTTTATCAATTTGAACCCTAATCTTTTAATTTATTTTCAATTTAAACCATAACACTATCTTTGTTAAGTAAAATCTACAAAAAAAAATGATATATTAATCACTAAACTCAATATAGGTGTACATAAAATGTCTAAAGTAACCTTTTTTTATTGAATTTAATGACTAAAATATTTTTTTTTTGTTTGTTGATTTTATTTAATAGAAATAGAAAAATAATTAGATTAAAAACAAATAAAAAATTTTAAAATTAAAATTTCAAAGTTTATTTTATTTCAAAAGTCCTACTATAAATTATTTATTTATTTTTTAAATTTTTTTTAAACTTTTTTATAACTTCCCCTAATAATAATACCCATAAGAATAATGATAATAATTTAGAAGATAAAAGTGAATTAACTTGTCTAACATTAGGCAAATGTTTGAGACCCCTTTTGAAGATAGCCCCCGCACCCCTAAAGTGATTCTGGCATTTCTTTTTTTTTGGGTACATATTCTAGCATTTCATATAGATGTAAAATTCACTTATATATGTGTATAGTTTAAATTATAAGTAGTTCAGATTTATAAGAGTTTTGTGAGGTGTTAATCATTATTCCGAACATTATTGGTTATAGAATAGACGTCTGCCATTGTGGGTCATAAACTAGTGGGTTGAAAAGAAAACCTTTTTCCATTAAAAATTCACAATTATGCTATATATTTCGAAAGAGACAAACAAGAGTCCCACCAACACTTGCCTTATACTTATCCTCTTTTTGCATTTTTTGGTTGGTCTTATTAGCACTATAATCTTATCAAAAATAGTTGAATAAATTACACAAGCAATTCTTATATTTTATTTCTTGTTTTATAATTTTTTTTAAGAAAAATATATACATAAATAGCATGTATTATATTTTTAAGAATAAAATTATAAATTTACTCAACTAAGTGAATTAACATCAACCAACTTAATGTCAAAAATCCTAATCGACATTGTTAGGATCAAAATCGAATCAATTGAAAGTGTGACGACCAAACTGACACAAAGAGCAAAATGCATGGATTACTTTTGTAATTTATCCAAAATATTTTATTTAGTTTTTTTTCTTTAACTAGTAAAAGTTGCAATAAAAATCATTTATATTATTTTTGTCAACTTTTTCAAGTGTTAATCTCTACACCTTTACACTTTCGTTTCTCTGCTCTCTTAAGATCAATTTAGATATTTGTGGAAATTTTGCTATTGAAAGCAAAGATACGATCCTTTTTTTTTCTTCTTATATATGGAAATGGGAGTAAATAGAGACACTTTTATTTTATTTTTATTACCCATTTTCTTTCAACAATTCTTCAACTTACCTCAAAATTGTCTTAGTATCTATATATATATATGGTTAATTATGTTTAGTATTTTTATATTTTTATCAAAATTTATTTCACTTTTTTCAATTGTAACTGTGAACCTTTTATATTTTAAATTAATCCATAATATCATACTTCCAATCATCTAGTGTTTTTAAAGTTGACAAAAATTACACGTGACCGGTAACGCCTATGAATTTTTGTGAGGGTCATTCAAATTTTTTTGGTATTGTCTTTATTTTCGGTATTTTATTTTTTTTCATGTTTTCAAAGACAAAAACAACGAAAAATTTAAAAGCACTCAACATTTTAAATTTTTTTAAGTAAAATTTTTTTTTGAAAATTTAAAAAATATTAAAAGGAGTATTATTTTCATTTTTTATTTCTCAAAAAAAAAAAAATCAGATCATTAATAATAATTATAAAAAACTAAGCTTGCTTGGTTCCATTTTTTTAAAAACAGTTTTCAGAAAATTCTACTTTCTTATTTTTCGTGTTTTTTTGTTTTTACTGAATTTTTTTAATATTTTATGCAAATATTTTACTTTTTAGACACACCTAACATAAATACACTTAAAAAGGAAAAAAAAATTGTAAAAAAAATCTTTTAAAAATTTACTAAATACCAAAAATACAAGAATTTAGTACATTTTTTGTATTTTTATGTATTTCTTAATTTTTTAAAATATTTTTTCACAATTTTTTTACTTTTTAGATACATCTAAGTAAGGTGCATCTAAAAAAGTAAAAAAAATGTTTAAAATTTTAAAAATATTCACTAAAAACAAAAAAATACAAAAATCAAAAAACTCAATTTTCAAAAAACTTAATCCAGAAAACTCAAACCAAACACACTGAATAATGTTTTTACAAAAAAGACATGAATACTTTTACAAATTCGGATCCCCTGCAGTGACAACTATAGTATTTTGAAGGACATGCATCACATCAAAAAAATAAATAAATAAAGAAAAAGTGTTGAGTTTAAAGTTAAAAATGAATTATTCTTTAAAGAGCAATGTTATACATAATTACTTTTCTTCCCTTATTTTTTCAGTCTTAGACAAAAAATAATTGGAATCATATTAATAAATACACATGAAATTCACTCAGTTGTATCTAGGAATGTAAAAATAAGACTAGAATAGAATTATATGTAGCATTTTTCTTTGTTTAAATTTAGGTAGTACATTATATTTTGCACTTTCATCAAAAAAACAGAATTATATTTTCTACTTTGATCGAAAAATTATTGACTCTTCGCCCAATTATGTATTCAAAAAAATATTACTGGTCATGCTAAGGATAGCACATCAGATTGTTATTAGAAGGCATATAAAATGACCCCCCAAAAAAATTCACTATAGCTTTTATAAATTTTAATATATTTTTTATGTATTTATTGAAATTAATGTGCCAATAGCATTTTCTTCATATAATAGGGATTAGTGGGGGCGTATTATTATTATTATTTTAGTGGGGCGTACTGTAATTTTAAAAATTGTTAGAAAAGTCAATATAGTTTATGTATTACTAGGTAAGGTTGTTACATTTTATTTTTGCGCTTGTCAATTTTACTACTTACAACATCCGTCACCAGGATTGTCATGCAGTTGATTAAAAATTAATTTTTTAATTATTTTTAATTATTTTTAAAAAAATTTGTAAATAAATAAAAAAATAATGTGACCCCAAAATAAGTTAAAAGTTTCAAATTAGGCTTAATATTGGCCATGTTTGGTAGAGCTGTGGGAAAGTACTTATAGCTTATGCCTAAACAGCTTATAACTTATAACTATGAACATAAACTGATTTCTGACTTATAAATTAAGCATCTCCTGCCCCACTCAAAGAATAAGCTGATTTCTGACTTCCAAAAAGCTATAAGCTATAAGTTATAAGCTAAACTAAACACATCAAAATAGTTTAAATTAAGCTGAAAGCTGAAATAAACAGCTTTTAAGCTGTACCAAACAGGGCTATTATACGGGAAATGTTCCAGTGTGAATTCTATACAAAATTACATAAATTTTATATAAGTGATCATACAAAAAAATCCTGTACTAGACCTCTAATGACATGGAACACATTATGTGAGGAAACAACCCATGCTCTCTCTTACCCTTCTCTCTCTCTCTCTCTCTCTCTCTCTCTCTCTCTGCCAAGACAAATTCCTTTTCTCTTGCCTTCCTCTTTTTCTCTCACTGACCACCAATGACCTTTCCACCGACGACGACGACATTTGGCCACCTCCTCTCACCCTCATCTATATTTCCTCTTACCGACAACCGATCTCTCTCATTTCTTATCTATCTAAAAACTATCGAACCTACCACTATCGCTGGCAGCAGCAACCCCTCTTCTCCTTTCTCCTATCGCCGGTTGATGTTGCCCCGCCAAGCCCTTTATTCCTCTCCCTCCTTCCCCATTGTCTGCCGCCCTATTCTCTCATTCTCCTTCTCCTTCTCCTTCCTTGCTTTATATTTATAATCTAATAGACTTATTCACATTCTAGGCCTTAGAATCTCGAGAACTTGAATTCAACAAGTAGCAGAGATTGAACAACAAAACAAAACAAAAAAATCCAAAGGTTTTTGTTCGAAAACAAGTCAGAAATTTTTAGATCTATTTTTCTTTTCTTTTTTGCGCCGGTGGGTTGCTTCAAAAGTTTTCAGATCTATTTTTCTTTTCTTTTTTGCACCGGTGGTTTGCTTTTGATGGTGGTCGCCGTAGGAGGTCCTCATTATTTTTTTTTCTTTTTTCTAGAGAGGGGGGAGGATGGAGGGGGTTTTGTCTTGTTCTTGATGGGTTCTAGGTTGTTAAAGAATTGTGTTGTGGGAGATGAGGTAGGAGGTGAAGAAATAGCAGGAGAGAGAAAACCAAGGAAGCCATTTGAGGTACCTATAGCAATATTACGCCGGTCGGTGGGTTTGTTTTATAATTTTTTTTTTCTTTTTTAGACGCTGGACGGCAGAGAAGAGGGATGGCAAAGGAGAGAACTATAAGACGAAGTGCCAATTTTTAATTTTTTTAATTTTTATTTATTATTATTATTTTTTCCACTATGAGTAAACACACACTCACTGTATATGCAAATGGGCTTTCCCATCTTTTGGTTGTCACCTCAGTAAAGCTCGGTGTAGAGCTCTTCAATTAGAGCTCTCTATCATCTTTGATACATAACCATAGCCATTGGTTTCATATGATGTTGTTAGTGACATGCTAATCACTAATTATTATAGAGACAATTACATGTCAGTGAGTTTCAAAAAAAAAAAAAAAAAATTACAAAAAAATGATAAATATTAATAATTAAAACCATAATTTTTTTTTGTTATTTTGTAATAATTTTTGAAAATATCCTCTAAATAGTAATTTCTCCATTATTTTATATATATATATATTTTATATACTCAAACATAACCTCCCTAAACTACTGTCATGACCCGAACCCGCCTCTAAAAGTTTGGGTCATAACCGGCTAGTAATCCGTAGATTATCGAAGGCCTCAAACAATCATGCAGAATATTTATGCTAATTGGGCCATAAACGGAAGCATATAATAAGGAGAAGTCCATTGAACTATGCCAATCATGAGCAAAATCATAGAGTTAACCACGTAACAAAATAATACATATACATGCCTATAAAAAATATAAGAGCTAGAGAAAAATCATACATAATGTTTGCAACCCAAGACCATGAAAGCAAAAGCATAATAGAGTCATAATGTGGTGTGAGCCAAGACAAAACTCCGTCTAGGAGGCATGACTCGATTGGGTCACAAAAGGCTCCTGAAGCTGACTCTAGGGGTGTGCTCCATGTTGTTGATCATTTACATGTGCATACATAAAATTGGGTAAGCGAAGCTCAATGAGTAATAATGTAGTAAAACAGTGTAAGTAGATGATCATAAGGTTCTCTTAATATCTATAATCATATAAACCAAGCGGCCTTAGGCCCAAGCATATAACAAGCGGTCTTGGGCCCAATTATATGTCAAGCAGCCTCAGCCTCAGCCTCAATCATAATCAGCAGCCTTGGGCCCAATCATATAACAAGTGGCCTCGGGCCTAATCATTTAGCACATGTCATATAATATCAATGAAGTTTCATGATTTCCAGTCAATTCATAATGTTGGCACCAATCACCATTCATGGTTCAAGATACGCAACAAAGAGTATAAGTGTACTATATTACTACTCACAATGCGTTTGGTCTTGCGGCATTGCCTCCCGCAGTCAACCTACACAAAACATGTCACATACATATCCAATAAATCATTTGTTTCAATTCGTACATTTTTCTTTAATTTCTCTCAAGTGTTCAATGCTAAACTTCTTTACATGTGAACTGCGTACAAAACATGTTCCAAAGATGTACCTTAAACGGGCCTAAATGTTCATGACTTAAATTAATGTTTCCTACAATAATTTCATATGTTTTTCATTGAACATGTCATGTTTACTATTTAAGATTTAAGGAAATAGCAAGAAGCGAAAGGAAACTAAGTTAGGATAGGAATTGGCATGAAACGGTTAAAAGAAAATAAGTAGCCTTTACTAATTTGAGCATATCTATATGTGTACTTAGAATTTGGGCATGAGACTACTACCATTAGAAACTAGACTTTGAGGGCTTGAATTTAGGCTCAAGAATCGCTTAAAACGGAGTCCGGATGAAGGAGATATGCCTTTTTTAGGTTGGGCTGAAACAGGGGTTCCGCACGAGTGGAAGTCTTCACCGCTCGAGCGGAAAAAACTGCCACTTGAGTGCCCAAGGAGTAGAATCAAAACTTCTTTTTTTTCTTCATGTTCCGCTCGTGTGATGCCCGTGGCCGCTCATGCGGTCTGGGCAAACTCAAACAGTCTGAAAATGGCCAAAAAATGCCAAACCTTCCAACTCATTTCCAAACTCAAATTTATGCAAAAACAACTCAAAAACATTGATATCTAAGCATGATACAAGTGTAATTCTACACTAAACATACCAATCTTGCATCAACAACAATTCCATGGTCTCATCTTTTTCCCATATTCATTCATTACATAAACAAATTCAAAGTATGTAAACTATGAATGATTTTACAACAAAATTAGTTTCCATAGAAAATCTAAGGTTTGTTTCATGGGTCAATCACAAGAGTGGACTTAAATCAACAAAGATGGAGAGATTAGGGTTCAATCTCATGCCTTGAGCTCAAACCACTATACAACTCAAAACCCTAGCTCAAACCTTTAATCTCTTCTTGATTTCTTGACAAAGATAAGTTAGAATCAAAGTTTGTGAGTGATTTTCCATAGCTTAGTTCAAATCTATGGTTTGCTCCTTGATTTCCTTCAAATTCTTAGCTTTCTCTTCTTCCTCTCTCTCTAACCCACCCTGTAGAGCTCTCAAGCACAACAAGGAACACAAGAGGCCAACATATACGTGACTTAGCTTTAAAAATTCCAATTTAATCATTACGAAATTGTAATTTTTCAAAATCTCACTAAAGGCTCTAAAAATCATGCTAATCATAGATATGAAGTCGGTTTTTATTTATCACGCCTCTACGGCTATCAATTTCAGTTCAAAGTTTCAATTGCAACAGACATTCCTACTTTCAATAGATATTTTTCCAAATTCACATATTTCCCATACTTAAACTTGCAAATTCATATCAAACATATAATCACATATATAATTAAGTATAATACGGGTTGGGTTATCACAACTGCTACTTGTCTATGCCCCAAACCACATAATAACCACTTCAATCTAACAATTGATCAGGATGGAAGGAAGTGTAATACATCCAAACCAATGGGAAGGTTGTTACACCTACTAATCATTATAAAAATTTTAACATCAAAATTTTCAAACGCGAATCATTATCAATTCGATTAAAAACTGTAAACATATTTTAAGTGATTGTTTGACCTCTTAAAACATAAGAATTGAATGGGAATCTATTTAATTGTTCAAAACATCACTCGAAAATTATCTATGGAGTCTAGTGCATTACTTGTTTGTATATTATTCAATAGCTCTTTGTTTTTTTTGTCTGACATGTTCTTTATCTTTTGAATCATATAATTAAAAGCTTCATTTGGCATTGGTTATGATAGTCAATTTTTTTGTGTTGAGACTTTTTTAGCTTGACTTTTTAAATCTCGTTTGGTTTTTGTTTTTAGATTTTTTAACTTTTATAAGAGAAAAAATGTAATAATTATGGTTTAGATGTGACATTTTATCTTATGAACTTATATATCCTATTTTGTCTTTTTGTGCTTTTTTAACTCCAAAATATTTACTAAACAAGGACTAATTAAATGTGCAATGTACATAAAATTCTCATAATTCATGATAATTACTCGTTCTATTGGTTGGACACAATGAGATTAATAATTACGACACATTCCGACAATTGGGAGCTTAGCTTATAATAAAACAAAAAAATAAAATAACAATAAGTGCAATTGTGATTTAAGTTTAGAATGTATAATGTTTGCCTCTAATTTAGAACATCTTGAATCGGATGAGCTTCCAACATCTATGTAAGGATCAATATCAGCCGAAGCAATTTTTGTTGTACGTGCCACTCAAATGAATACGCAAGATAAAAGATATTTAATCCCCCCAAAAAATATATATTTGTTTACTTTCATTAGTTTAATAGTTTTGAATATTCTAAATCCAATATCACACGAGGATAAGTGTTTTTCATGTTGTGTTCCGATTTTAAAATCATAATAGTATAAATTAACGTCAAGTAAGTAAATCATATCTATAAGAGGTAAAATCGCACACAAAAATAATTATGAGCCCTATTCAACTAGATACATTGCCATAATGAGGCCAATTCAACCAAGAAGTCCGACAAATAACTTAACTAGGGTAAGACAACAATCACTAAAAATAGAAAGCATTATGAAAGGGAAAGAGTATACCTTAACTCTGCATGTGTTGGTTACATATTTTCTATAAGACAATTACAGTTTAACACATGATAGGATGAAAGTACTATGGAAAGACAATTCAAGTTTTCAATCATAATCACACGTGGTAGTTAGTATTGGTTATTATGGATCTATATAGTATGAAATCAGCAGAGAGGTGTAAGATGACGTGGCCTTAAAGGTTACTCATATTTAAATTTAAGTATAATGAGGGAAGCCTAACTGCAGACATGGCTTAGTGGAGCTAACTGTGAAGAAACATGATCGACAATCATGGAAGGATGATTCGATGGTTAGAAGTTCATTTTGATGGTTACCATTGACAAGTATAAATAGCAGAAAAAGTCCCAGAAAGAGCCCCCAGACTCAGATCCAAAAAACCAGTTTTATCTACTTTATTTTCCTTTTAGTTTTTATATTTCTTGTTCTTTATATTCCTGTACTTCAAATTTCTGCACTGCACTTTGTTCATAGGAGTAGTTTTAAGTAGTTTGTCACTGTAAACCTTTACGAGGCTGATTTGGATCTTTGTAAGTCTTTCATTTTACTTAATGAAATGTTACCATTATTCTTCATTTAATCATTGTTTACTTAATTCTCTTAAACAAAGCCACCAGTAAAAGTCCTCTTCATTGAGGCTGAAAGAACTAAAAGACAATCGTCTAATAATTGGTTGGCAATTAATATTCTGTAAGGACTGATTGATCCTTACTGGCACGCTCAAATTTACAATAATAACATTTGAATGTCAAAAAGCCAACAGTATGCTACAACACTTTCTTACTTCTTTTTTTCTCTATCAGAACACTCCCTAACTTCATCATCGAGAGTGTCTTCCTGCTAAAAATTACCAATTGAATGAAAAAAAAAAATGATATCTTATTTTGCAGATATGTGACACAAAGTTCATATCTTTACTGAATTTCTCCATCAATTTATGTGAACTAATTTTCAGTTCACACAATCTATATTATTATCTAAACCTTACTTTTGTTACTAATCACATTTTTGTTTTTGTTGCCACCTAAACTTTTTCATTAATTTCTCTTATAAGACAGTAAAATCAAAAGGAGCAAATAATTTTTAATGGGACTATAAAATAAATAATAAAAAATGAAGTGCATTAGTTTTTAGATGGGACAATGAAATAGTTAAATTAAGTGCATATGGACATGACAAATCTAAATTTTTTTAAAGATCTACCTTTCAAAAACGACTTGTTTTTGTTTGTTCCAATAATAATGAAACAAGTGAGGACCATCTACGATGACATATTTGTGTCTTGTTTGGCAATTTACTATTTCAACTTTAAAGTTAAAAAGTTACTAAAAATATTTAAAAAATAACAATTTATACTAAAAAGATAAAAATTTCATTTTCACTCTATTTTTTGTACATCTTTTTGTAAAAAATTAAAAAATTATTCCAAACATACTAATTTTTTTACCTCATATTTTAACTAAAAAATTAAAAAATTTCTAAAATAGTCTGTTTCCAAACAAGATCTTAAAAAATCGTTTACAAGTTTTATATTAGAAAAAACAAAAAAAAGGGGGGCCATAAAAAAAAAAGGGAAGTAGAAAAATGATTTTAAACTCATAAAAGTTACTTTCATGAATTTATAATTATTTTTTTCTAATTC
Source organism: Camellia granthamiana (assembly GCA_036172215.1). NCBI lineage: Eukaryota > Viridiplantae > Streptophyta > Magnoliopsida > Ericales > Theaceae > Camellia > Camellia granthamiana. Next base: position 54,218,603 of record CM069905.1, on the reverse strand, counting down.
TCACTTTTTTTTTTTTGTATTTTTCAAATATATATATTGCAATGGCATTTTTTAAATTATAGTTTAATGGGCATTAAATGTTTTGATTTAAAATAAAAGGCGTATCACTCCCCTATATAAAAATTATAAAAATTAGGAGAAATTATAAAACAGAGACATTTTTCAAAAATAATTACATATTTATGAGAAAGTTTGTAAATTTAATTATTAAAATTTGGAAAGTTTACCACTGATTTGTACACACAAAAAAAAAAAAAAATAATAATAATAATAATAATAAAGCAAACTTGCACTGATTTATTATTTTCCCTAAAAATTTTCGTACAGTTATTTTATTTGTTTAAAGTTGCTTTAATTATAATCCATGCATCTTGACTTAAATGTCAAATCAATTACCACGTATGTGGTTAGTGGGGAACACCAAATTGAGGATGATTACTAAATTAATAATAAAATTTAGTGATTGATTAGTTGACTATCACAAAATACATGCACGTTTTATTGAAAATATTATTTTTGCTCCAAAAGTTTGGAAGGAGTCGTCTAAAGATTGAAAAATTATTCATTATTGCATACAACAATGTCGCACACTCATCTTTCATCATATTTGTGTGGATATTAGGTAAGATGAATTTGCGTGCAATAGTGAACTTTTGCTTCTAAAGATTGTAGGGTTAAATTAATTATAATCTAGTGGCCGCGAATAAAACCTATTTCAAGCACGCGCACTTTCTATAAATTCTTGCCAATTAAATTTAGGATAAATTACAAACATACTTTTTAAAATTTATTTAAATTATAAATTATTTTTTATAATTTTAGAAATTACATTATATCCCTCAAGATTTCTAATTTCATAATAAATAGGTCCTTTTATTAATAAATCATTAAGTTAATTAATAGTTTTTTAATAATATTAAAATTTTATTTTAATTAATAATTCAAATAATTTTATTATTGTATAGGTGAACAATTAGAAATTTCACTTTTTCAATTAATTCTGTTAAATAAAAAGTTCTGACATGGAGGTAATTGTAATTTTCCAAACTATAGGGAACAATTCATATTTTAAGCAAATCTTAGGAGGTGTATTTGTAATCTATCCTTAAATTTAATGTTATATTTGGTTGGAGGATTTGAAAAGAAAAAGATATGTGAAACTATATGAAATGTAGGTATATTTTATTCATATTTCACCTATATTTTCTTACTCTTTCCAAATTACAATCAATTCCATACTTTTTATATAATTACAATAACTTCCCTTTTAGTAAGGTTAGAGACCGAAACTAATGCAGATAGTAGATAAATATTGAAATCAATAAAGATAAATATATATTTTAATAAGAAAAAGAAGACAATATTATTTTTTTCATTCATACGACTAATGAATTACTGCTAAAAAATGATCTAACTGTTATGTGAATTAAAATTTTAAAAAAGACTAATGTAATTATTTCAAAAGTGTGAGACTAATTATATATTTTTAAAATCTCAAGAGACCTTAGTGTAATTTACCCTTCAATTTACAAATTCTATATTTAAATCATAGATTGAGATAAGAATTTAGAAAAGAAAAAAAAGAAAAGAAAAGGAAATAGAGGGAAAAAAAAAACTAACTTATGTGTTCATTAAAAAAATCTCTCATCTTTTCCTTTCTTTTCTTTTCTTTTCTTTTTTTTATTTTTTATTTATTTATTTATTTTTTTTTTCAAAATACATAATCCAAACACAATTCTTAAGTAACAAACGATGTGTCAGCAAACCCAATATCAATATATTATAAAGATATTATTTGGCATCCAAATTTAATCATTATTATAACTATGATTAGCAAATGAAGTTGAAGTTTAGGCTCCACTATGTGAATAAACGAGAACATACATACAATTAATCACACACACACACATATATATATATTTTATGTATTTATTTATTTTTTCGATGGATAGAAGATTAATTATCCCATAAAATTGAAATAGCCTTATTAATCAGTCAATTGGAATAATTCAATTAATCGCTCTTTTAATTGAGAGATCAAGACGAAAATTAATAAGTCTTGCTTTAGTTGTTTAATTCTTTCCTATTTTGGAGGTCGCTATTATATTATGCAACAGTGTTGAGATTTTGGGCATATGTTGTTGATGTAATCGTCTTGATATTGGTAAGAATATATTATTCCGCTACCACTTAACCAATATATATGATGGGCGTGCCTTATATGGCCAGGGCAGCCCAACCCACAACTGCCTTTGGATGGCCCAAACAGGCATTTAGTTAGTACAGTCTAGTAGACAAAACCCAACGGCAGGCCCACCAAGGAACCCACGTTGATCCATCCCCTGTGACACTTACGTGACAAATAATGATCCTGCAGAGTTATTAAACCCAAGCATCAAGCATTAAATAAGGCTGGCATGACATTAAATGCAATAAGACCTCTCGCCTCCGAGTATGGTGAAAACTGTCATGGCCGACGATAAGTAGACAAGTAGACCATAGACTTTCGGCTAATAACACAGTTCAAATGGACAAGAAAATGATTAGTAAGAGATATAAGGACGCTCGTGAAGAAGGTTAGCGATAACACGTAACTCTCTCTCTACTTCATCTAACACTTCCAATCTAACTTGATCGTTTGAGTGTCTACGAGGAGTAACAGATCCAATCCTGGTGTCTCCCTGCCGGACCTTTTGTAGGCACGCAGCAAGAAGACAGAGGCTCGCAGACCCATGGAACGCATGGATCAGACCGACCCATCCTCCATTGACCACATTGCTTTATCAACTGGCGTTCTTTGTGGGAACTCTCTTTGGTAGACAATTGTGTTCATTGTCATCGGATGAAGCTCCACTATCACCCATGTTCTACGTTAAGATGGATGGTTATGACGAGATCCATGGCTTCACAATACAATTTTGGTGACCTTGAAGCTGAGTCATCTAACCCAAATAACCCACCTCCGTATTTCGCCGAACTCACTAACAATATCAACCGACTGACCGAACAAAACCAAGCCCTGATCAACGCTTTGCTCCAGCGTGACTTACCTATCCCTCTTTCACCACCGCAAGCAGTCCTCCCAAACCCGGAACAATCCCACCATCATCATCAACTCCCACCACATGTATCCCAAGGAATGTTTTCGCCCTTCGTTCCATAGCCTTAACCATCGAATCTTGACGATTTGCGCGCCCCTCCTCCAGGCTCGCAGCTCCGCTAAGAGGGACTGCCGTTCTTTCATAATCACCCTCCATAACACCACGCTGCCGTCCATGAAGGAAAGGCTAGTAGTGTTCAACCCCCGATTCATACTAGAGGAGACGATGCTCCTATTTGGGACAAAGAACTATGGGCCATGAAGCTTTAACTGCAAGGGGTCATGCAGAACATGCAGCACAAACCTTTTTCTACCTTCAACTCTCTCTTTATCGCTTCTATCAGAGATAAAGATCTACCGCCTAAGTTCAAAATGCCTTCGATAGACACCTTCGATGGTACCACCGACCCGGTTGATCACGTGGAAGTATAACGGACACTTATGATCATCAATGCCTTTTCAGACGAAATCATGCGTCACGCTTTCCCCGTTACCTTGAAAGGATCGATGCGACTCTCATTCAGCCAGCTTCCCCCAGACTCTGTCACTTATTTCCACCAGCTTAGCGAATCTTTCTTGAACCATTTCTTCAGAGCCCAGCGGCAGCAACATTTGGCGACTCAATTGCTAAATATCCGATAGACGGAAGGGGAATCTCTGCGCATCTTTGCCACCTGTTTCAATACAGAGGCCTTATAAGTGAAGGAAAACGATGATAAGGTCATTCTTACAACATTCATAACCGGCTTACGCTCGTCAGATTTCGTCTTTTCTCCTTCCAAGAACCCCTTATCCGCAATGGCCACCCTTCTCACCAAAGCCCAGAAATATATGAATGCTGAAGATTCTGTGGCAGCTCGCCAAGACTCCACATCTAAAACTCCACAATCCAGGGAAAAGAGAAAAGAAACTGAGCCTAGGCACTCACAATATACTCACCGACCTCCTCAATATACAAATCGACCCCCACGCTTAGACCGGTCAACTCCTACCCACCCACCTGGTCGGTTCGAACAGTACACACATCTTAACTCACCTATGGAGCAAGTCTTACACCAAATTTAACATGACTATAATCTGAAATGGCCTCAACCATCCAAATCTCTCTCCACCCAGCGGGACCAATCCAAGTATTGTCGTTTCCATCGTGACCACGGCCATACCACTAAAGAATGTGTCAACCTTATAGACCAGGTCAAGGATTTGATCCGCCAGGGGCTTTTCAACCGATTCACAACAGCATGTCCCTAGCAAAGGCCTAGGACCAACCCCCCTAGGTACAACGACCGATGCACTTCTCCCAAGCAGCCTGCACAACCTAAGCGAAATAATGACCGGACTTAACAATAACCCCAAGCACAAGGTGGTCCTGCCCCCCCATTAGGCGAGATTAGGGTCATCGCCGAAGGACTTGCATGCGGCAGATCATCTCGGTCGGCACAACGAGCTGAGCTTAGAAAAATTAAACAAGGCTCCGATAAGGAAGTGACGACTGTGAACTGACCAACCCTACAAGCAACCCCAGTAATGGTCTGAGCCGATTACCTTTACGAAAGTGGATTGTACGGGCGTTCACTACTGTAGCTTGCTTTTCGTGCTCCTCGGAGGGGTTTAGTCTCCTCAGATACGATAGCCCTACAGTTCGGACTTCCGTGGTTCGTAATCTGATTTCACAAGTGCAATATGAAACATTGAAAACACAAAAGAGTCCAAATCTGACAAATCTTTTGGAAAATCGATTTTTAATCAAAATGCCAAAATGGACTACTTTGTTAGATTTTAGAGTCGCCACCTAAATATTTTTGAAAAATTTAGGAAACCCATGACTCGTGCCAAAGGCCACTTGTCCATCATCACCAAAGTGTCTCGGCTCGGGAACTTAGGTATGAGAGGGGAAGGTCATGAATTGAGCACTCCACTCACCCGATCAAAGATCGGCCCCCTACTAATCATGATGTGATTTTTGTTTACATTATATGCTCTTGTTCTGGTTACTATGCTATCTTACTATGTGAGGCACACAAGTATAGACTAATTCACAAAAGTTGGAACGCTAATTTCATGTTTGTTTTGAATATGTTTCACTTGAAAAAGCGATCTCATATGTACATTAATCAAATCATCCCAACTTAAGCGAAAAACCTTCATCCACAGGCATTCAAACAGATATTTCAACTAAGCACTTAGCCTCATGGTAATCATGCTTGACATGGCAACAATCGTACACATGCAATATGCCAAAGCAAAAACTGCTCACCTAGTATTCTGAGGTAAGCCAAAGAAAACAAAAATGAGTTAAAAAATGCATGATCCTAAGCAATGCAACATGACTAATGTAACGCATACAAACATGCAATTAATAAGCTCGGCTACTAGTATGGCATGTGAGTCAATTCGAGGCATGCGATAAAAGTACACATTCAATTAAGGAATTTGAATATGACATTCGGTTAGTATGATGAGACGAACCTTATGTGTGCAAATATGGATATAAGTCATGGCAATGACATGAAAATGTAAAACATGATGCTATCATTATAAGCAGGTAAATGAAAGGGATAAAGAAATGGGGGTTGGAAAACATACACACATTATTACATATTTGCCCTCGCAGAGGAGGGTCCAAATGTCCAAGTGTTCGAATTAACTACTTATTACAAATCCAAATGAATTAACAAGCTAAATTAACTAATTATTACAAATTTGAAGGAATCTAATTAATTACAACATATTACTATTAAAGCATTAAATTATGGACTAAATTAAGGAACGGAAGATGTGGAGTCGCACGCATACGAACAAGAATAGCCTCCCATAAACTCTCTGTTTACTGTCAGTGTCTATATTGTCTCGCAGTCAGAAAATTAATATGTTTTAGCCTCAGCCTCTGCTCTACTGTCTGCTCAACGAAAAGTGGTCAGTCGGGCAAAGAAAGTGGTCCGCCGGATAGTAGGGTGGCCGACCAGCCACTATTTTTTGGTACTGCCCTGCTGCAACATAATAGAAACAGAGCAAAAACAGAATGTTTTCAGGAGATGTTTATCATCTCTACCTCTCCATATCATGGAATTGATCAAGGGATGAGTAGAATCGGTTCACAAATCATCAATGATCACAAGGTTATTGCATGATGATCTATGAACTAATTAGACAAAAAGATCAATGAAATGAAAGACCAACAACACCCTTTTCCTATCATGAAGTCACCTCAAGAAAATGAGTGGACATTGCTCCTTGAACCATTAACATCACTAGGAGTATGTAATGATCCTAGGCTCAATAGGTTCAATTAACGTCCGATTGAACCCAACTTGATTTTATTATCTTGTTACCAATTTTAGTCCAATTTTATTATCCTTTTTTTAATTACCTTACCATTCTTTAATCATTTTTGTAACAACCCTCGTACTGATTACCGATAAACTACTGAATTAGCTACTGGTTACTGCTAAACTGAACTGATAATGACTGATAATTGAATTAACTGAAGTACTGAATGGACTGATTGAAATCGAAACTGAAATTGAATAAGTTTATCTATTGAATTGCATATTGCATTTGTTTGATTGATTGATTACCTGTTTGAATTCATATGTTTAAACTGCTAATTGAAGGCCTTATCGGCGGCCGAATTAGGAACTGTTTAGAGTTTTGGGATCAGTAGAATATTTGTGATTTAATGGTATATTTATTTAAAATGTGATTAGGAATGATTAAATTAGATTAGAATTAAGCCAATTAAAGAGTTTGCCGTAATTGCGGAATTGCCATTGAGTGGGCCTTAGTTATTTTTTTTATTATTTGAGCCTTGCATACACTTGAAACAAACCTCTTCCTCAGCCAATTTGAGAGCTCAACCGAATTTTAGAGAGAGAAGAATTTGGGGAATTGATTTCATCTCATTGTTGCTTGTAAATTGCCTAGTAATTGGAGGAATTGGAACATAGGTTGCAAAGTTAGCCTCCACACCTTGGAATTGAAACTCTAGGTAAGAATTTCATCTCCTTATTGTTGTCTTTGAGCTTCATCTTGCATGGTTCATGCCCCATTGTAGGATTAAACCATGATTTAGTGCTAAGAAGGTTGAATTATGTTTGGATTGTTGCATGCATGGTTGAATTGGTGATTTTGAGTTGAGTTCATGTGAAGATTGTCCATGCATGTCCATGTTTTAGCTAAAGCCCATGTTTTCATTTTGTTTTCCAACTATTGAGCTCAATTGAGCAAGGATTGAAGCTTAATTTTGGTTTAAAGCTCATGCATTGCATGTTTTAAATGGTTCTTGAAAATGGGTTTGAATGTTGGATTTAATTGACTCACCTTTGGGGCTTGAATTCACAAATTGGCTTTTGAAACTTGTTATTCATTGTTTTGGGATGTATTTTCCAGAATTTGGGCCCAAGAGGTCGAGAATTGAGTTGAGAATGCTTGGTTTGAGCTTGGGAGGCAAATCTGGAAATTCCAGATTTGGCTTCTTCGCTCGAGCGAAGGATTCCTCGCTCGAGCGAGCACCCTTTATTCAGGGCTCCGCTCGAGCGAGCATCGAGCGTGGTATCGCGCGTAAAAATCCAACAACCAGTACTTTTACTATTTCATCAGACCGCTCGAGCGAAGCCTTTGATTTTGCAACCTCGCTCGAGCGAAGGAAGGCTCGCTCGAGTGAGACCCCTGTTTTCAGCAACTTTTGAAAAATGCCTTCCAACTGTATTTTTGCATCCTCATCTCATCCTAGGCATTCTTAGGCCTAGTTTAAGACATCTTAATGAGGATTAGACGTAGAACCACACCGAGGAAATTTAGGGATTTAATTATTATCCTTCCCAACTGTATAACTCAGTGTGTGTTCTATTTGTTAACTGTTTAGGGTTGGCTCTCGGGGACGCGCTCTAGCTGCTATTAGCCCAATCTCTGTGAGTAACGATTGTGTAAAGATATGTTCAAAATGGTTATCTTTTGAATACTGAACTGAACTGTTTATTGAACTGATATTATTTACTGAATGAATGTATGTCCTGTATTCTGAACTGTATTGTGGCATCCTTAGCACTTACTGTTTACCGTTACTGTTATAGAGCTCTGTCGGTTCCCTTGTGGAACCATACTGTTTACTGATTGATGGCCATCATTACTGTTGGGTCTGTTAAGACCCGGTCCTTTTGGACCTACTGTTTATAGGCTAATGGGTGTACCACATATGGCTGATTGACTGAAACACTGAAAGACTGAAATACTGTTTAATGAACTGTTTCCATTACTGTAAGGACATTCATTCATAACCTCTTTACGCTTTCTGTTATTCACTGGGATTTAGCTCACTGTTTATATATATATATATGTAGGTTCTCAGCAGCCAGACCGGAGCTAGGAGCGTGGGTTAGTCCCCAGTTTTGTCAAGCCAGCCTATGTGCCTCACTGCGAGGTTCCGAGTTACCATGCTATGGCTTGGGGTTTTTGTGTCCCCCATCGGTCTCCTTACTGTTTTGTACTACTGTATAGACTGTCTACTGTTTAACTGTGCTGTTATCGAGGGATTAGGTCCCCGTACTGAATGTTCGTATATGATTGTATAGACTGTATATAGACTGTATTGTTCTGAACTGTATGAATGCATGAAAATGTTTTTGGCATACATATTTTCACAGCTCAATGGACACTAGTTACTTACTGTATTGGCTTCCGCCAGGCCCTGTACTCTGTTTAACTGTATTACTGTTCAGCAGGCCTTCGGTAATCTCGGATTACTGGCTAGTTACGGTGCTAAACCCATAGGGCCGGGTTTGGGTCGTGACAGAGTGGTATCAGAGCGATACTTAACCACGAGTTATACCCCACACACGTGTCCAAATGAGCTATAGGGTGTCCTAGAAAAGTGAGTAGGGCATTCATGAGCATGAAAAGTGTGTGGTTATGACATGACTGATTATGTTTTAATGTGTTAACCTGTTTAAACACATGACTGCTTATGTGATAAACTGTTTAAGTATGTAACTGCTTATGATTGAACCTGTTACAACTGTTTATAGAATAATGGATAATGCAAGCACTGCAAATGAAACTGAATCCTCATCAACTGAGGCCAGAATGGCCAGAATGGAAAGAATGATGGAACTGATAACTGCTAGACTTGACCAACAACAGAACCAACAGCCCCCCGCCTCCTCATCCTCCGGTACAGCCGGAACTAAATGCAAATGTGAATGATGGGGACATAATTGCTCTCACCCATAAATTCAGCAAGATGAAACCGCCATCCTTTCAGGGAGGCCTTGAACCGTTAAAGGCTGAAGCTTGGGTGCTTGAAACAGAAAAACTATTTGAAATGTTTCTGTGCTCCGAAGCCAATAAAGTACTGTTAGCTACCTTCACCCTACAAGAAGAAGCTAGAAGGTGGTGGATGTTGATCCGTGATGCAAATACTGTTATGACGTGGGCTCAGTTTAAGGAGTCCTTCTTTGAGAAATATTTTCCTCAATGTGTCAGGGACAGAAAGGTAACTGAATTTGAACAACTGAGACAGGGCACAATGTCTGTTGCCGAATACGAGACGAAGTTCACCGAGCTTGCTAGGTATGCACCGCATATGGTGGACACCGACTACAAAAAGGCCAGGAAGTTTGAAGGCGGCCTGAATGTTGCTATCCTTGACAGAGTCAACATGTTGAAATTGCCAACTTATGTGAATGTTCTTGACCGGGCCTTGATGGCCGAATCAAATATTGAAGCACTGAAACAAACTGAACCACCAACAACTGAATGGCGTGGTAAAAGACAGGGTTTCAAATTCAAGAAAGGCAAGCACAACCCTTCCAACAAGAAACAGAATACGAGGTCAACAACTAGCCCCAGCCAAGGGAGTGGATTCATTCCACCTGCTCTACATGTGGCAACAAGCACAAAGGAGTTTGTCACAACATAACGGGAGCCTGTTTCAGATGTGGCAAGGTGGGCCACAAAATTAAAGACTGCCCTTCTGCTCCACCAGCTAGTAGTAAAGCTACACCGAGCGCAGCAGCATCAAATGTAGCACCAAAGCCTAACCCCAAAGCTACCGGGAAAGAGCCTATGAGGCAGGGCCGAGTATTTGCCCTAGTACCGGGAGACGTTCAGAATACTGAGACCGTTGTGTCAGGTATCCTCCCTATTTGTACTCAGAATGCATATGTATTGATTGATTCGGGGTCTACACATTCTTATGTGTCGCATGCTTTCTCACGAAAATTAAATAGACCCTTAGAACCCATGAATTATCTGCTAGCTGTATCATCACCTGTTGGGGGATCCATGACATGTGCATATATGTATCCTGCTTGTGAAATTATCGTTGGGGATATGCATCTGTTTATTGATTTACTGCCATTGAACATTGATCACTTTGATGTAATATTGGGGATGGATTGGCTACAAAAATATCATGCCACTATAGACTGTGTAACAAAACAAGTAGTTTTCCGTCCGCCTGGTTTGCCTGAATTTGTGTTTAATGGGAGTGGAGTAGTACCTCCTCCGTATTTGATTTCTTCAGTGAAAGCTGTTAAATTAATTAGAAAGGGGTGTAAAGGATATCTGTGTTCTGTGCTGACTGTGCCTACTGATGATAGTGTTAAAACTGATGTGAATTGTATTCCTATAGTCAGAGAATTCCCGGATGTATTTCCAGATGATCTGCCAGGGGATTTGATTGACAGGGAGATTGAATTTACCGTTGACGTGATTCCGGGAACACAGCCAGTGTCTAAAGCTCCTTACAGAATGGCCCCAACAGAACTGAAGGAGTTGAAAGTGCAATTGCAAGAACTGTTAGACAAGAAGTTTATCAGGCCCAGTACTTCACCGTGGGGTGCACCTGTTTTGTTTGTAAAGAAGAAGGATGGCTCACTGAGACTGTGTATTGATTACCGCGAACTGAACAAGGTAACTGTAAAGAATAAATATCCATTACCGCGTATTGATGATTTATTTGACCAGTTACAGGGCGCACAAGTGTTTTCCAAGATTGATCTTAGGTCGGGGTATCATCAACTGAAAGTCAAACCGGAAGACATTGATAAAACTACTTTTAGAACGAGGTATGGACATTACGAATTCTTAGTTATGCCTTTTGGAGTTACCAATGCACCTGCAGCTTTTATGGACCTTATGAACAGAATTTTTAAACCGTACCTTGATGATTTCATTGTGGTATTTATTGATGACATACTGATTTATTCTAAGACTGTAGAAGAACATGAACATCATCTGAGACTTGCCCTGCAAACCCTAAGAGAACAGAAACTGCATGGTAAACTGTCTAAATGTGAGTTTTGGCTTGATCATGTTATGTTTTTGGGGCATGTTGTTAGCAAAGATGGAATTTCTGTTGATCCGCAGAAAATTGAAGCTGTAGTGAACTGGCCTAGACCAACAAATGTGACTGAAGTCCGAAGCTTTTTGGGATTGGCTGGATATTACAGAAGATTTTTCAAAGATTTCTCCAAAATTGCCTTACCATTGACTCAGTTAACTCAGAAGGGGACATCATTTGACTGGACAGACCAAAGGGAATCAGCATTTCAAGAGTTGAAAACTCAACTTGTGACTGCACCGATCCTTACTCTACCTTCAGGTGCGGATGGTTACACTGTTTTTAGTGATGCTTCTCACAAGGGTTTGGGATGTGTTTTAATGCAGAATGGGAGAGTTATTGCTTATGCTTCCCGACAGTTGAGACCGCATGAAAAGAATTACCCAACCCATGATCTGGAACTTGCTGCAGTGGTATTTGCATTGAAAATCTGGCGTCACTATTTATATGGAGCAACATGCGAAGTGTATACTGACCACAAGAGCCTGAAATATTTCTTTACACAGAAAGAACTGAATATGAGACAGCGGAGATGGCTTGAACTGATAAAAGATTATGACTTACAGATTTTGTACCATCCGGGAAAAGCCAACACCGTTGCCGATGCTTTGAGCCGAAAATCGATTGGGAACTTAGCCTGTTTGCTGACTGGACAGAAGGAGTTGCTTTGTGACCTTGAAAAGTCTGAGATTGAAATTGTTTTGAAGGAACAAGGTGGAACCTTAGCTGCTATTTCTGCTCAACCAGCATTGATTGAAGAAATTAAGGAGAAACAGCAACTGGATGATTACTTGAAAAAGGTTATTGAAGAAAGAGATTCTAAACCGAGACCGGGGTTCAAATTTGAGAACAATGTATTGAAATTTCAAGAAAGACTGTGTGTACCGAATGACACTGAACTGAAGAGAAGAGTTTTGCAAGAGGGCCACAATTCAAAATTTTCTATCCACCTAGGGAATACGAAAATGTATCAAGATTTGAAATTGAATTTCTGTTGGCCAGGAATGAAGAAAGAAATTGCCGACTTCGTGTCCAAATGTCTTCATTGCCAACAAGTCAAAGCTGAACATCAACGACCTGCTGGATTATTGCAACCCTTACCCATACCAGAGTGGAAATGGGAGCATATCACGATGGATTTTATTGTTGGATTACCTCGCTCCAGAAAAGGTATGGACTCTATTTGGGTTATTGTTGATAGATTGACTAAATCTGCACACTTCCTACCTGTCAAGACAATTTATAATGCAGACAAATTGGCTGTTATCTATATTGACGAAATTGTGAGATTGCATGAAGTGCCTGTATCTACTGTTTCTGATAGGGATTCGAAGTTTACATCGAGGTTCTGGCAAAGCCTACAGACTGCATTGGGTACTAAATTGAGGCTGAGTAGTGCCTATCATCCTCAGACAGATGGACAGTCAGAAAGGACCATCCAGACTTTAGAGGATCTACTGAGAATGTGTGTCCTTGATTTCCAAGGAAACTGGGAAAGTCATTTGCCATTGGCTGAATTCGCCTACAACAACAGCTACCATTCGAGTATCGGTATGGCGCCTTTCGAGGCATTGTATGGCAGAAAGTGTAGATCTCCAATTTGCTGGGCAGAAGTTGGAGATGGGCCGTTACTTGGGCCCGAAATTGTTTATGAAACGACTGAAAAGATAAAACTGATACAACAGAGACTGAAAACTGCACAGAGTAGACAGAAGAGTTATGCAGATATTAGAAGACGAGACCGAGAATATGAAGTGGGTGATCACGTTTTTGTGAAAGTGACACCAATGAAAGGCCAGACTCGTTTTGGAGTCAAAGGCAAGTTAGCACCGCGGTATGTCGGACCGTATCAGATTATTGAGAAAATCAATCCGGTGGCGTATCAAGTTGCACTTCCTCCTGAAATGGAGTATATGCATAACGTCTTCCACATATCTATGTTGAGAGATTATCTCCGGGATCCTTTCCATGTGATTGAGCCTACTCGAGTAGTGTTGAGTGATGACTACACTTACGAGGAACGGCCTATACAGATTGTAAACCGACGGATCAAGAAACTGAGAAACAAAGAGATCCCGCTAGTGAAAGTTGATTGGCAGAACCATGGTGGTGTGTATGCCACTTGGGAAAGGGAAGATGACATGGCTAAAAGATACCCAGAACTGTTTCCACTGAATCCTGTTTTCTTCCAAACTGAAGGTAACTCGAGTTTAGAGGACTAAACTCCTTATAAGGAGGGGAGACTGTAACAACCCTCGTACTGATTACCGATAAACTACTGAATTAGCTACTGGTTACTGCTAAACTGAACTGATAATGACTGATAATTGAATTAACTGAAGTACTGAATGGACTGATTGAAATCGAAACTGAAATTGAATAAGTTTATCTATTGAATTGCATATTGTATCTGTTTGATTGATTGATTACCTGTTTGAATTCATATGTTTAAACTGCTAATTGAAGGCCTTATCGGCTGCTGAATTAGGAACCGTTTAGAGTTTTGGGATCAGTAGAATATTTGTGATTTAATGGTATATTTATTTAAAATGTGATTAGGAATGATTAAATTAGATTAGAATTAAGCCAATTAAAGAGTTTGCTGTAATTGCGGAATTGCCATTGAGTGGGCCTTAGTTATTTTTTTTATTATTTGAGCCTTGCATACACTTGAAACAAACCTCTTCCTCAGCCAATTTGAGAGCTCAACCGAATTTTAGAGAGAGAAGAATTTGGGGAATTGATTTCATCTCATTGTTGCTTGTAAATTGCCTAGTAATTGGAGGAATTGGAACATAGGTTGCAAAGTTAGCCTCCACACCTTGGAATTGAAACTCTAGGTAAGAATTTCATCTCCTTATTGTTGTCTTTGAGCTTCATCTTGCATGGTTCATGCCCCATTGTAGGATTAAACCATGATTTAGTGCTAAGAAGGTTGAATTATGTTTGGATTGTTGCATGCATGGTTGAATTGGTGATTTTGAGTTGAGTTCATGTGAAGATTGTCCATGCATGTCCATGTTTTAGCTAAAGCCCATGTTTTCATTTTGTTTTCCAACTATTGAGCTCAATTGAGCAAGGATTGAAGCTTAATTTTGGCTTAAAGCTCATGCATTGCATGTTTTAAATGGTTCTTGAAAATGGGTTTGAATGTTGGATTTAATTGACTCACCTTTGGGGCTTGAATTCACAAATTGGCTTTTGAAACTTGTTATTCATTGTTTTGGGATGTATTTTCCAGAATTTGGGCCCAAGAGGTCGAGAATTGAGTTGAGAATGCTTGGTTTGAGCTTGGGAGGCAAATCTAGAAATTCCAGATTTGGCTTCTTCGCTCGAGCGAAGGATTCCTCGCTCGAGCGAGCACCCTTTATTCAGGGCTCCGCTCGAGCGAGCATCGAGCGTGGTATCGTGCGTAAAAATCCAACAACCAGTACTTTTACTGTTTCATCAGACCGCTCGAGCGAAGGATTTTTCGCTCGAGCGAAGCCTTTGATTTTGCAACCTCGCTCGAGCGAAGGAAGGCTCGCTCGAGCGAGACCCCTGTTTTCAGCAACTTTTGAAAAATGCCTTCCAACTGTATTTTTGCATCCTCATCTCATCCTAGGCATTCTTAGGCCTAGTTTAAGACATCTTAATGAGGATTAGACGTAGAACCACACCGAGGAAATTTAGGGATTTAATTATTATCCTTCCCAACTGTATAACTCAGTGTGTGTTCTATTTGTTAACTGTTTAGGGTTGGCTCTCGGGGACGCGCTCTAGCTGCTATTAGCCCAATCTCTGTGAGTAACGATTGTGTAAAGATATGTTCAAAATGGTTATCTTTTGAATACTGAACTAAACTGTTTATTGAACTGATATTATTTACTGAATAAATGTATGTCCTGTATTCTGAACTGTATTGTGGCATCCTTAGCACTTACTGTTTACCGTTACTGTTACAGAGCTCTGTCGGTTCCCTTGTGGAACCATACTGTTTACTGATTGATGGCCATCATTACTGTTGGGTCTGTTAAGACCCGGTCCTTTTGGACCTACTGTTTATAGGTTAATGGGTGTACCACATATGACTGATTGACTGAAACACTGAAAGACTGAAATACTGTTTAATGAACTGTTTCCATTACTGTAAGGACATTCATTCATAACCTCTTTACGCTTTCTGTTATTCACTGGGCTTTAGCTCACTGTTTATATATATATATATATATATGTAGGTTCTCAGCAGCCAGACCGGAGCTAGGAGCGTGGGTTAGTCCCCAGTTTTGTCAAGTCAGCCTATGTGCCTCACTGCGAGGTTCCGAGTTGCCATGCTATGGCTTGGGGTTTTTGTGTCCCCCATCGGTCTCCTTACTGTTTTGTACTACTGTATAGACTGTCTACTGTTTAACTGTGTTGTTACCGAGGGATTAGGTCCCCGTACTGAATGTTCGTATATGATTGTATAAACTGTATATAGACTGTACTGTTCTGAACTGTATGAATGCATGAAAATGTTTTTGGCATACAGATTTTCACAGCTCAATGGACACTAGTTACTTACTGTATTGGCTTCCGCCAGGCCCTGTACTCTGTTTAACTGTATTACTGTTCAGCAGGCCTTCGGTAATCTCGGATTACTGGCCAGTTACGGTGCTAAACCCATAGGGCCGGGTTTGGGTCGTGACAATTTTAGTCCAAAAATGAGGGTTATGTCCACTAAATGAAGAGAAATGTCAAACAAGAAGTTGTTCTTAGCATGAGAGAGATGTAATGCCTTGATAATGAACCTCCGAAGAGATTAAACCATTAAGCATGGTATGTCTCTTTCGCATGCCTCAAACAACACTCGTTTGAAACAACTCTCAAACAAATAAAACCAAGAAAGGAGGGAGAGTGCAGAGATGGTTATTGCAAGTGTGAACACATGTATGAAAAGCTTAAAATAAAAGCTATCAACTCAAATAAGTTGGTGTCTGAGGCCTAAACCACCAAATCTATGAGGACTACAACACTACAAGCATACTATGCAAAGCATAAATGAAATAACACACTAAGACAGTCCTAAAACTCACAAAAATAACGCTGGAAAATCAGTTTGAAAAGCTTAAAAAGTGAGCAAAAATAATAGAGAAATAAAGGTAAGCAAGCGTAAGGAAGGGTGGCTAACCCCTCCATTTTTGGGACCTCAAAATAACATATTTACCCTTTAAAAAACTCTAAAAAAACAGTGATAAAAAGGTGGAAAAAAGTTGAGAAAGAAGTGGGAAACACAATGGCAAAAGCTTAGAGAACAAGGTTCAAAGAAAGATGGTTAACCCTTCTACCTTTTATAGCTTTAAGCCACAAGTTTTAGCCCATAAAAACAGTGTAAAGACTGTATGAAATCAGCAAGAAAAGAGTACGAAGAAGTAGTGTAAGGATGGTAGAAGTTATACCTCTTTAAGATGAATAAGTCCTTTGTTCACAAACCACAAAGTATTCACTCTCAAGAAGTGAGATTTGAGCTCAAGAATCTCAGTAAAAAGAGCCAAATTTTTGGTTTATGAAGTGTGGAAAGAGAGAGTGTGTAGATTGCAAGCTAGAGAGGGAGAATGTTTTACAAGTTTTTGGCTTTTGGTAATTTTTTCTAACCTAATTTCAAGTGAAGTGGTCATGTATATATAGAAAAACCAGTGCCTCTATCGAACACAGTCGTATAGAGACAGCTGGTGTAGTACATGTACATGGGGAAATAGCTGGCAACAAAATATCTGCCTGTCGAGAAACATGGCTGGCCAGAAAGTAAAAGGACGGCCGGCCACTAATTTCTGGTCAGCCGACCACTAGTTGGCCTGCAGGCCTTTAGGCGGTCAGGCTTGAAAAAAAAAAAAAACAGGTTTTCTTGGTCCAAAGGTGGTGCAGGGTTCTAGGATTTAAAACTCAAGCATCGAGGCTTCTTGTTGAGAGAATTGAGCATATGTACAATGTAGTTTCATCATCGAGTGATCAACTTGAGGCACCCAAGTCTTAAGGACGGTCAAAACTGGGGTGTCTACAACTACCCTTACGACGACCCCCTAGTCATTTCCGCTCTCTTATCGAACTACAAAGTCAGGCGAGTACTTATTGATAATGGTAGCTCCTCAAACATCATCTTCCTCAATGCCTACCGACAACTCAAGGTCGGGGAAGAAAAGTTGTCGCCTTTACAAACCCCTTTGGTCGGCTTCACTAGGGATCGAGTGACCTCCATCAGCTCCATCGACCTTCCCATTATTATCGGAGAGTATCCATGGTAGTCCACAAAACTCCTTACCTTCCTTGTTGTCGACTGTCTTTCCACTTACAATATCATATTCGGATGCACGACTCTCAACGCCCTCCAAGCTGTAACATCCATGTACCATTTGGCCATGAAATTTTTGACTGATCAGGGGGTCAGCACAGTAAGGAGTGAACAAACGATGGCTAGAGAATGCTATGTCGTCTTGTTAAAGGAAGTCAAGATGAAGGAGGCTATGATCATTGAAGGCCTTGATGTCAGAGGCGATGAGGAGCTAATTAGAGGGGAACCAGTTGAGGAACTAGTTGAAGTACTCATTGATTCCACCGACCCAATGAAAACAGCTAAGATTGGCAGCCAGCTATCCCTTCAGGCCAAGGCCGACCTCACAACTCTCTTAGTTGAGCGTAACGATGCCTTTGCTTGGACTCATTCGGACATGCCAGGTATTGACCCTTCTTTTATTACTCATAGCCTCAGTATTGAGCCCCAATTCCTATCGTTTTGCCAAAAACATCGCATATTTCATCCAAAGCGCAACAATCTTATCACTGCTGAAGTAGACAAGCTATTGAAGGCCTAGTTCATTAAAAATGTTATCCCAGATAGGCAACCCAAGAGGGGGGGTGAATTGGGTTATTAAAAATTTCACAGTATTAAAATTAACACAATATTCAGAATTTTAATAAATAAAAAAAAACAGAATAATAATTATCAAAATAAAAGTAAGAGAGATAGGGAGAGAAAATCAAACACTGCGATTTATAGTGGTTCGGCACGCCGGCCTACGTCCACTCCCCAAGGAACCTCCTTGAGAATTTCTTTACTATCAATTGAATAAATACACCACCAAGCTTGTGGATTTGGCACATGACTTACTCTTATCTATTGAGCCTCACTCAACAATAAAAGCCTTACCCTTACAAAATCTCTCTAAAAAATAAGGAATAAGAATAAGGGTAATTTAAACCCTCTTTTACAATAATTCTCTCACAAAGAGTAGATATGAAAGTGTAAGAACAAATGCTAGACTTAGATCTGAAAGTGAAAGAGCAGAATACTCAGAATTTTGAAGCTCACAGAAAATTTTTCTCTTCAAGTTCTTGGTTTCTTCTCCACATCCAACACCTCTATTTATACACAAAAATATACCCGTTGGACGCTCCTTGCTGACGTCATGGCTTACATAAGCGCGCTCTTGACGTCATCGCTTACATAAGCACGCTTCTGATGTCATGGCTTACATAAGCAGGCTCTTGATGTCATCGCTTACATAAGTACACTCCTTAATTTTAAATAGTCAGCAAATGATAAGAATAAAAATAAGACTAATTTTTTCTTTTTGTTTTTTTCAAACATGGAGCCACCGTTTTTGTAGACAATTTAATACAAAGTTCACAACTTTCAAACAAATAATTTTCTCCATCTTGTTTATAATATATATATACATATATAAATATATATATATATATATAACTCCATCTTTTTCTTCTTGCTTGATTATAATATGATATAATCAATGTAGTGTAGTGTGATATGATATAATCAATGTAATGTAAAAAATTTAATAGCGCACGTGATGTATTCTGCATATAACGTTATATATGTTCTGATCAAATATTTGCATACACAGACAATATATGATGGATCTGAAAATATATGCCCTCTTTAAAATATTGTACAAGTTGTAGAGATTTTAAACTAAATATATTCTACCACTCCATATTAATTTTGTCAAAACAAGACAACCCATAAATATCAAATTTGTCAAAATAATACAACCAATCAATCATTTTTATCAAAATTATATAACTAATCGATTTGTCAAAAGATGAATATTAATTAACCCTATTTTTCAAAAAGTGAATAGTAAAGCTTTTGAAAATATTTTTATTTAAATAATATTTAACAAATATATATTTTAAAAAAAATAATATTTTGGGTCAAATAATATGTATATTAGAAAAATCCAAATTGTTACAAATAATATTTTAGACATCATCAAAATTAAATAATCAAAATTAAATAATATGATTAACAAAAAACATGGACTATCCCAAGTGGTTATCCAATGTGGTCTTGGTCTGCAAAAGTAATGGCAAATAGAGACTTTGCATCGATTACTCCGATCTCAACCGAGCTTGCCGTAAAGATAGCTACCCGCTACATAAGATAGATCTATTGGTTGACACAATAGCGGGACACCAGATGCTTAGCTTCATGGATGCTTTCTCAAGCTATAACCAGATCTTAATGCATGCGGTTGATCGGGAGCATACCACTTTCATTACTGACAGAGGGATTTATCATTACTGTGTGATGCCATTTGGTTTGAAGAATGCGGGAGCCATTTACCAACGCCTGGTTAATGTTATTTTCAAAAACCAGATAGGTAGGAATATGGAGGTCTACGTCGATGGCATGCTCGTCAAAAGCAAATTCTCCTCAGATCACGTAATAAACCTGCGAGAGACCTTCTAAGCCTTGCGCAAGTATAAGATGAAGCTAAATCCAGAGAAGTGCGCCTTCGGCATTAAGTTTGGTAAGTTTTTAGGGTTCATAGTCAGCCACAGAGGTATTGAGGCCAATCCAGAAAAGATCAAGGCCTTGGTAGAAATGTAGTCTCCTAGAACGGTAAAGGAGGTTCAACAGCTCATGAATAGAGTACTCGCCCTCAATCGCTTCATATCAACGGCAATCGACAAGTGCCTTCCGTTCTTCAAAGTACTTAGGAAGGCTTTTGACTGGAATACTGAGTCCGATGAGGCATTTCAACAACTAAAACAGTACATGGCAAACCCTCACATCCTCTCTCAAGTGATTCCCGGGAGACCCTCTTCTTTTACTCAGTTGTTTTTTATACTGTGGTTAACGCTGCCCTAATCAGGAAGGAAGACTCAATCCAGCTCTCGGTTTACTACATCAGCCGCACACTTCGATGGGTAGAACAAAATTATCCCTTATTAGAGAAAATGAATCTAGCTCTAGTCATCGCCTCCAGACGCCGCCGACCTTATTTTCAAGCCCACTCTATCGTGGTTCTCACTGACTAGCCTTTGAAAAAAGTTATGCAACAACTAGAGTCATCAAGCAGGCTTATGTAGTGGTCTGTTAAATTAAGCTAATACGAGATCTCCTACTGACCCCGAATAGCTATCAAAGGCCAGGTTGTTGCAGATTTTATCCTGGAGTTCACCAATCTCACCCAGACATAGCCCCTCCACTAGTACACGTCATTCCTGATGCAGAGGACCCCCACTCTTGGACTCTTAGCGTTGACGGTTCATCCCTTAAAGAGGGTAGTGGAACTGGCTTAATCTTTACCCCCTCAGAGTGTGAGTACTTCAAGTGTGCCCTCTGATTCCTATTTGCTGCAAGTAACATCGAGGCTGAGTATAAGACCTTAATAGCAGGTCTTCGGCTAGCTAGAGACATTGTGGTCGATCATCTCCGAGTGTCTAGTGATTCTCGATTGGTCGTCGAACAGATAACAGGTGAGTTCTATGCAAAAGAGGAAACAATGTGATTGTACAAGGACATCGTTCTTCTCCTCACCTACCTCTTTAATAGTTTTCACATCAAACATGTCCCCAGGATAGAGAATTCCCAAGTATATGAAATGGCCCAACTAGCCTCAACGGAGCAATCAAACCTCAACCACGGTGTCTGAATTGAATACTTGACGCACCCAGCAGTTTCACCAGATCAACAAGAGGTTCATTTACTCTAGGTCGAGCCTATCCCATGGGCCCAAGACATTATCGCATTCTTAGAACAGGGAGTGCTACCAGAAGATAAGCAGGAGGCCGATAAGGTCAGGGCCCGGTCGTCCAATTATGTCCTTAACAGTGACATCTTGTACAAGAGGGGATTCTCGCGGCCGTACTTCAAATGTCTGAATGCTAATCAAGTCACCTATGTAATGAGAGAAATATATGAAGGGGTTTGTGGAAATCACTCTGGGGGACGGTTTTTGGCTCATAAAATTCTCCGTACGGGTTACTTTTGGCCTACGCTTAACCAAGACGCCATCGCATTTGTACTTAAATATGACAAATGTCAATGCTTCGCCAACATCCATCACATCCCTCCAACAGAGCTGATCACGCTCAGCAGTCCTTATCCCTTTGCCAAGTGGGGAATCGATCTCGTAGGCCTCTTGCCGACAAGTAGAGGACAAGTAAAGTTTGTTGTGGTTGTCATCGATTACTTCACTAAGTGGGTGGAAGCAGAACCCCTTGCCAAGATTGCCGAGCGGAATACCACCAGGTTCATTTGGCAATCTATTGTGTGTCGCTTTGAGATCCCTTAAGCCATCGTCTCCAACAATGGTAAACAGTTCAACAATGCCAAATTTAGGGAGTTCTGCAACGAGCTCAACATCAAAACCTGTTTCTCTTCCCCTGGCCATCCCCAAGCTAACGGCAAGGTGGAAGTCACCAACCGCTCTCTGTTGAAAATTGTTGAGAACAAGTTGGAGACCGCCAAAGGACTCTGGGCAAAAGAATTGCCGAACGTACTCTGGGCTTATCGAACAACGACCAGAACTCCCATTGGGGAGACCTCTTTGCGCTTAACATACGGCGCAGAGGCGGTCATCCCTGTGGCCTGCTGTCCCCTAGGATCATTCATCCCGATCCGCAATTGAACGAAGAATTTCAAAGGGTAATTGAAGAACTATGAGAAATAGCCATAGTCCGACTGGCTTCATACTAGTCGAAAATAAGGCAACACTATAATCATAGAGTCCGACCTAGGGAATTCGCAGTGGGAGACCTAGTCCTACGTAAAACAACTCTTGCCACCAAAAACCCGACTGAAGGGAAGCTAGCAGCTAAGTGGGAAAGACCTTACATTGTCAATCCAGGCCACGTCTAGACACTTACCGTCTACAAGATATAGAAGGCAGAGATCTCCTTCATCCGTGAAATGCTGAGCACTTGAAGCAATATTACCAATAAAACGAAGTCTTTCCCTATTGTCATGTTCATTTTACAGTTCGGCCCACTTGTTCATTTTTGTCATTTCAATACAATGTATACCCTTACAGTGGCACGATTGTACATTAATGACAAGGATATTCCCTTTCTATTATTTGTATTGTGCAATTTGCATAGCAACATGCGGCACTAAGCCTGAAGAGCTCAACCAGACTGAATCAAGCAAGCCCCATACTAGACTGAGTCTGAAGAGCTCAGCCAGATTGAATCAAGCAAGCCCCTGCCAAACTGAGCATCACGAGCCTCAACCAGACTAAGCCTGAAGAACTCAGCCAAATTGATTTAGGCAAGCCTCTGCTAGACTGAGCATCACCATCCTCAGCCAGATAGAGTCAAACTAGCCTCAGCCAGACTGAGTCAAACAATCCTCAGCCAGACTAGGCATGACCAGCTCAGTCAGACTGAATCTCACAACATTAATCTCATATTCATTTAGACGCTAATCTCATAATCACATGATTGTTTTTACAGTTCCTAAAACTTCACCCTTATTCTTTTGTTCAAATAATATTCTTTTTTTCAAATAACATAACTTGTTTTTTCTTTGAAATAACACACCATGTGCAAAGCCAGTTCATTATACAACAGTGCAAAAGGAAAAACACACAACAGTTTAGTACTCTACAAACTTCTCCCATACAAATAGCAGTTTTGTAATTTAACAAAAATTTCTTACAAACTGTAAAAAAATTTACAAAAGCAAATTAAAACAGAATAAAGCACATAAGTCTAGGCCGCATCTTCAATATCCTCTGCGATCACCTTCTTCGTCCTCACTAGATGCTAAGTCTTCTTCCTCAACACCCT
Organism: Camellia granthamiana; assembly: GCA_036172215.1. Taxonomy (NCBI): domain Eukaryota; kingdom Viridiplantae; phylum Streptophyta; class Magnoliopsida; order Ericales; family Theaceae; genus Camellia; species Camellia granthamiana. The sequence goes on along the minus strand of CM069905.1, from coordinate 54,195,111 downwards.
TATCTAGTGGGATCTAGGCAATGTCTCCCTCCCCTGGCTTCACACGGCTGAAATCAATGTCTGGGAAGAGCTCCTCTGCCCTATGCTTGAAGCTCATCCACCCACTGTCCCAGTACATGCTTAACTCATGCTTGTAGTAGTCAGACTGTTGGAAGTTTTGTATTATCTCTGCCTTGGTATGCCCTTCCACCAGTTCAGCCGCTGCCACGTTAGATGGCCCAGCTTCACCTCCTTCCCCCTTGGCCAGACTTGTGGCCATAGCAGCATCTATAGCTATTTGAAATTCTATCGATTACTTGTACTACTCCACAACTGCACCATAAAAATCCGGGTAGGCCGCCCTCTCTGCTAGCAAAGTCTTAGCCAGCTCTGCCGACTTCCCCTGCTCCTCCTCTAAGCCTCTTTTTCAGCAGCTAGAGCCTTCTTTAATTTAGCCACTCATGCATCTACCTTCTCCTTCTCCTTCTCCTTCACGGCCAGATCACACAGCTCTTCATTATTGATAAGGGCCTCCTCCAACCTCTCATTGGCAGTGGCACAAGCTTGCTGGGCCTTGTCAGTCTTCTTCTACTCTTTCGCCAATTTGAACTCCAACGACACGGCCTTACGACGTACTATTTCAAGCTCAGCCTTAATGACTGATAGTTCGGTAGCAGCCTCAGTTTAGCCCATCCTGGCCCACTCAGCCAGGTAACTCTACACCACTGCCAACACTTTCATCTTCTTCGCCCTCTGAGCGTATGTGAGGCCCTTCGCGCAGGCGCTCCTCGCTGCCTTTCTCCAGCCTGTTGTCTTCACTCTCACATTCTGCAATTGCATATGAGCCTCCGCTAACTAGGCCTTGAGCAGCATCTCCACTTCCCTGCCTAATAGAGCGGCTGCCAGGGTCAACGCCTCCATCTGCGTTGAGCATAATCTCCTTATAAGGTCGGCCTCTGAAAACTATGCGATACCTCACACGACTGCGTCCTCAATGGCCCCCAGTAGGCGATTTGCGCCAGCCCTGGCCTTCCGTAACACTCTAAAAGAGTCTCCAACTTCAACCACTAAGCGGCCGGCCGCTACATTCAGATGATAAGTAGCAGTCCCCAAAGTGGCGCCTGTCTTTGGCTCACTCGCTCACTTTTTTTCCCACTTCCTGGCTTGGGGGCAAGTCTATTGAGGGTAGGTCAATCGATTGCTCAACCATTGGCCCCTCTTTTTTTTCCTCCATTCAGCTCATCGTTTCGGTGGTCAGGGGCTCAGCCAAGCCCCCCTCTGCCTTCATTCCCAATTTGGCCTCATCCTCTTTAATCTCCAAGGCACCTCCACCGCCCCCTCCTTCGTCTTCTTTAGCAAGGGCCCCTCTTCACCACCCTCTGAAGTCACCTTCCTCTTCTTCTTCTTCTTCAACACCAGCTCTATCTCTCTCATGCTTCTCTCCTTTAGCGGATCAACCTGCGCTCGCGGGGGCATAAAGTTTGCTAAGTCCTTCTCTCCTAAGGGTTTAGGCCGTGGTCTGACAGAGCTCTTCGTGACCGGCTTAGGCGCTGGGCCTAACTTTTTTCATTGTATTTTTCTGCCATTGCCCAAACTCATCTGTCCTCTGCCTCTTGCACCTTCCTCCTCGCCCCCGCCTTCTCAGGAGCAGGGTCTCTCTCGGTAGGCTCAGGCCCCAGATTCAAGGCAAACAAGGCCGAGGGCTAGATGAGGTCATCTCATTTTAGCCTTTCCTTCTCCCTCCACTCCTTCGCTTGCCTCAACCTCCTCTCTACCGCAGCATCAAACCTTGGCTCCAACGACTTGGTGGGGATTTTCCAAATCGTATTCACTCCCCTCCCGCCATTTTGCTGACATAAAAAACCATTTTGGCCTCCAACCCTTCACCGATAAGGGTAACCCCAACACCAGTCCCCTCTCTGCTATCGTTTGCAGGGTCACCCATGTTTCCTATTGCCCCAAGGCTTTATAGCATAAAAAAAACTCATCCACTGTCATCGCCTCCCCCCAGGTTACCTGTGGCTATGCAATCGTGCAGGCGAATAGAATCTTCCATGCATTCGACATTAGTTGCCCTAGCTCCACCTTTAGGTGGTTCAGTACATCGACCACCAGTGATGGGAGTGGCAATCTCAGGTCCCTACACTGCGCCTCTTTATACAGTGTGAACTCCATCGGCTGTGCGTTAGACTCTCTCTTCTTTGCCATTGGCACTCTCAACTCTACATCCACTGGAATCTGATATCTGCTACGAAACTCCTCCAGATCCTCTGCCGTTAACATGGATTTGTCAGCCTTGGTATGCCAGTAGTCAGGCACCACTTGGCTAATAGGTTGGGCAACCGAGATCATTATCGCTGGAATAGGTTGTGCCGGCCGCTCCGCTTCCCTTTTCACCAGTCTTTCCACTCTATACTGTTCCGTCAGCACCACTCTGTCATCCTTTTCTAACACATCAGATGTCATGGCCGGTGCCTTGTCTTGTGCTATGTCCTTAACGTTTCTATATATCGCCTCGATTGCGGGGACTGAGGAAGTTTGTGATGTGAAAGAGTGGAGAATCAAACGAGATGTAGGAGCTAAAGTCTGGAATGTATTGATTTTTTGCAATAAGGTAAGAAAATCGAACAAGTCCGAAAGCCTAGGGCTTGCTTGTGTTCCAAGGGTCGCGATTAAAATTCACCAGTTTGAAAATCCAAAAAACGTGTTAAAACCCTCACATTTTCGACATCTCCCTCTATGCAAACCCTTTCACTTTCTATAACCAATTCGATATCCTTAACTAGTGGCCAAGATTGCCCCACGTGTAAGGCCACGATCCCTCCTTCATCCAACTAATTCTATTTCATCTTCCCTGTTTATTTCACTTTACATCATCACGTGCTTCCCTATACCTCGAGCCTCGTGCACCATCAATGCCTTCAAGTCTTCCTTCGACGGTCGATCATTTCAGCGATCGGTCGGTCACCCAGACCATCAAACACCTTACTGGTCGGCTACATTGACAGTCGATCACCAAAACGGTCTGCCACTAACCCCGACAATCGGTCACATCATTGGTCGACCACCATGGCGGTCAGCCACCTTCCTCAACGGTCGATCACTTTAGCGGTCTCCCACCCTGACGATCGGTTACATCATCGATCGGCCACCTCGCCGGTCGACCAGCTTCGTTGACGGTCGGTCACCACAACAATCTGCCTTATCTCAGCAGTCGGCCACTCTACCGCTCAGTCGACCACCTTCATTTTTTCCCTTCGGTCTTATCTTTGGTGACTTGGGGGACTACTATCCCCTTTCTTATTCCTTTCGCTAGACTGAAACTGCACTTGAGAATGGGGGACTACTGATGGCTGTGACCCATATGGCCCAAGGCAGCTCAACCCACAACTGCCTTCGACGGCCTAAACAGGCATTTAGTTAGTAGAACTTAGTAGACGAAACCCAACGGTAGACTTATCAAGGAACCCATGTTAATCTAGTCCCTGTGACACTTAGACATCTGTTGGATGAGGAGGTGCCCACGTGACAGACAAAGATCCTACAGACATCAAGCATTAAATGAGACTGGCATGACATTAAATGCAACAAGACCTCTCACCCCCAAGTATGGTGAAAACTGTCATGGCCGACGACAAGTAGACCATAGACTTTCGGTCAAAAGATAGTTCAAATGGACAAGGAAATGATTAGTAAGAGATATAAGGACCCTCGTGAAGAAGGTTAGCGACAACAAGTAACTCTATCTCTCTAACTCTCTCTCTCTCTCTCTCTACTTCTTCTAACACTTTCAATCTAACTTGATTGTCGGAGTGTTTACGGGGAGTAACCGCTTCAATCCTGGTGTCTCCCTGCAGAACCTTTTGCAAGCACGCAGCAAGAAGACGGAGGCTCGTAGACCCATGGAACGGGTGGATCAGACCGACCCATCCTTCATTGACCACATTGCTTTATCAATATATATATATTATATTTTTTACAATAAACAATATTTTAAGATAATGAGACATTTATGATCAAAGTAGTATTATATGTAAACAAAAATTTTAATTCCATAAATTTAAAACAAAAGACCCATCAAAAAGATTTATATTTTAAAAAATGTCTATTCTATATCAATCTTTTCATGAATTCTATATAATAATAAAAAAATTGGGTGAATTACACTTACCTCCTTGATATTTGAAAAAAATATGTAATCAATCCTACACTTTTGACATAATTACACTAACCTCTCTTGCAATTAGGGGAAGAGCCAAAATTACACTAACCTCTCTTGCAATCAAGGGAGGAGCCAAAGAAGGCCCAATGAGATTATGTGCCCCCCTTTCCTCTCAATTTTGAACTTTTTTTGTTTTTGTTTTGTGATTATATGCAAAATGTATTCTTTTTTTTCTTAACATGTTCTTTGGCTAAGGATTTATTATATTGTTCACAATAAGTAACTATTTGATACTTTAGGAGCACTATGTGGTATTGTTTATGTAATAGTCTAAATCAATAGTGTAGTGGAAAATCTTATGAATCGAATATAATTAACTCATTATTTTCAGGTAGTTGACAAACTACTTAGTGTGATTTGTGATTTCTCATATTTTGAGCATTATATAGGCAACGCCATATGGTACTCTTAAGACTATTTTATAATTTCCATTCAAAACACATCATATATAAGCAATATCATATCTTTAATATTTTCTGTCAAATAAAAATTAAATAGATTTTATAATAATTTGTGCTATAAATGATGTGTTTTTATTTTCTAAAATTAAAAATTTTGATCCATAATTTTTTGTGCTAAAATTAAAACTTTACATCACCATCCAATACCGAGCTATTGCACACTATTATAGAATTTTGATTTATTCCTATTAATAATGATTTTTAATTTCTTATGCTTAAGTTTAGCTTATAAAATTATTATTATCTTAATGTTGATCATGATTTTTTTTAAATAAAAAATTGTAATTAATAAGTGCCCCCTCAAATTTAATTTCCTGGTTCCGCCACTGCTTGCAATAAAGCTAAATTGATTGAAACTAATACAAATGGCAGGTAGACATTGAAATAAATAAAAATAAATATAAAATTTTAGTATTAAAGTAGTGATAACATCATTTTTTTCCCAATCATACGACTAATGAATTACGATGAAAAATTGCTTAACTGTTATGTGAGTTAAATTCTCAAAAGATATCAATGTAATTATGTAAAAAATGTGTGACTAACTATATTTTTCTCAAATCTTAGGGAATGTGCGTAATTTACCTTAAAAAAATTGTAAACACATCATTTTCCATATAATCATTTATATAACTATCTATTTGATTCCTCAATTACTAATTATTTTTATTAGAAAATAAACTTAGAAAATATATATTGATTCCCTTTCATCACTCGGGTCATAAACTTAATTTTAAAATTTTTGGAAAAAAGCCTCAATCTCTAATCTTTTGAGGCCATACGAATAATAACAATTTGAAAGATTATATTAGTCTTATGCCAACTATTATACATATGTATTCACATCACTTGTCTCTCTACTGTTACTTATCTGCCAACGCGTTACTTATATGTTCACTTAATTTATATTATATCCATCCATATCACCACTACTGTGAGACCCTTGATCTTTGCAATATTTTCTTTAACCCTTAATTTTAAATTATTTCTTTGTAGTCCCTCAATTTCTTAATTAATTTCAATTTTAACCCTAGAATCAAAAATATGCACCAGCCGAAAACTCGCAAACCCTAAATTGAACTCGGAAACTTAGGAACCATTTCTAAAACCCTAATAATAATTAAAATAATTTTCTAATTATAGTTCTTGGTACAATTCGCCGTTTAATTCAAAACAAAGAAAACTTTAACCAAATTAAAATCCAAAACCTTAAATAAATTAAATACTACACTTAATTAAATGTTCAAATTCATAAATTAAAGCCAAAACTCTCACATTTTAATCAAATTACAAATTGATCCCCAATTAGTACCATTACATACATATATATATACTTGTACCTTTCTTAAATAAATAACTTTGTACACAAAATATCTTCAAATTGTACGCAAAAAAAAAAAAAAAAAAAAAAAAAATCAAAAGAAATCCACTCAAATCCACCCCCCAAGGCCGGCTATGCTATGTGTATATATATATAGGTGATGTCCTTTTGGGGACAAATTGCTTGATTTAGGGAAGAAAATTTGACCTAGGGTACATATAAGATTATATATTGATATATATATATATATTATATACTTGTAACCAATTCAACTTTGATTAAACCTAAGCCTAACTAGAACATGTTTAAAGGTGTAATTAAGGCTATAATCATCATACATTCCATTTCATCCTAACTAAATCCAAGACTATTCAATTGAATTATAACTAAGGACATTTTGAACTTTTCACTATTATTTTTTCTCTACAAATACACCAATTCTCTCTACTCTTTTGAGCATAAAACACACTCACATACTTACATATTTGGCTGAGAGAGAGAGGGAAAAAGAGAGAGCTTTGGTCGTTGTAACGCCCCGAAGAAATGCCATAAATAAATTCAAGACTATATGTAAATAACAATATAAATCAGAGTATAATGTTCTTTCATTTCATTAGAGTTAATAGTATAAAAGAGTTTAACTAAATAAAAGCCCTATAGGCTTACATCTTTCCAAGACCACGCTTGGTTACAACAAAAACGGATATAAATCCAATACATATAAAGCCCTTGGCTTGAATCAAAACGACAACATAATACACAAAAGAGAAGCTTTTGCTCCAAATTCCTCCAAGCTGCTGTCTTGGCGGAGGGATATCATTAGCACCTGAAAATGATTTTCCCAATTAGGGTGAGCCAAAACCCAGTAGAAACAATCTAACACAATATATGAATCTTAACAAAGATATAAATATGATATACATATCCAATGCCCATGATAAAATCATTTATAACTTTTCACAAAACCATGCCATATCTAGCTTTATATCTCAATTCATTTTGTCTCAATTCATATGTCATTCACCATTTCATTCAGATAACCAAACTGAGGTTACAACTCAGTGGGTCCCTAACTAACATAGATATTATACAAATACTACCATGTTGCTATTTCACAGATATTTCGTCTGCGGGAATCAACACCCACGTATATGCGCTATTTTAGGACTTTCACCCTGAACACATAGGCCAACTTAATTCAATAAAGTCCATCCCCTTTCTTCTCCCAAACATAGAGTATATCACATTTCTTCTCCCAAACATCATACATTTACAATGTATAAAAGACATAGTCATATTCAATGACAACGAATAAGAGATTAGTTTTAATTCACCTAATCCTCATTGTAGACACCCCATTTTTGACCGTCCTCAAGGCTTGGACGTCACCGCTTGAGCACTCGGTGATTATCCATGTTTGTGTTTGTTTGGAGTTCCCGGAGTTCTCGGCTACGCGCCTTGTCTCAGGATCTCCGAACTTGACTGTTTTGTGTCTGGTTTTGCACCAAACACTTGTGTTTTGCCTTGGAGGGGCAGGGAATGCCTTGTGAGGCATCCCCACACACCACCGGCACTAGCTAGAGGCCACCGGCTGGTTTTTCTTGCCACCGGCAATATATATTGCCGGTCGGCACTCTTTGTTGCCGGTCGGCAGTCATTTTTGTCAAAATGACATTTTTGGCTAGCCGATTACTGTTTAGCTGCTTTTGGAGATATTTTGAGACAACTGTTTGGCATTTGGTTCCCCTCCTGTATGGAGGGATGCCCTCTTTGTAAGCTTGTGGCATAAGCTTTACAACTTGGTTGCCTATAAGGGAGGGGTCTCCTCTCTTCGCTTAAGGGGTAGATTTTTTTTTAGAGAGGGAATAACTCAGAGAGAGCTCTGGTTTTAGGTTAGGGTTTGTGTATCTATCCTATATCTCTCTCTCTCCCTTAAGCTTAGTGTGTGTGTTTTGTCTTACTATTGCACACAAGCACCTAGTGCTTCACCTTCCTTTGGCTACTGAGGTTCCAAGGGCTTGTTCTTGCTATTTTTGATTGGATTTAAGCTCAAGGAGGCAACAACATCAACATTTGTGAAGGTGGTCAACAAGGGTAAGAAACTAGCCTTTTATTCCCCATTTTTGCATCCTATTTCTACCTATCTTAGAGCTATTTTTGTGTTTAGTGTATAACATAAAAAGGTTCTATTTTTAGGCCCTCTTGATTGTTTATTAAGAGTGTTTTGTGCTTTGGGGAAGTTTGACCCCTCTTAGGCCTTGAAAGGCCTCATTTTGTGCTATTTTGTGCAAGTTTCGAGACTTTGGTGTTTGGGTCTCTTCACCACTGAAATCTTGAGGGATTTCAGTGGTAGAGATGGTGCCTTGAAGTTTCCAAAAGGGGAGGGCCACCCCCTCTCCTTGTTGTCCTTGAAAGGGACCATTTTTGGTCTCTTAAGGAAGTCTTTGTTCAAGTGTGTGTTGAGCATGCCATGGCTGTATTTTATGCCTATATTGCCATGTTATAACTTTGTATTAAGTTGGTTTTGGTATTCCATGCATGCTTAGCATAGTTGCCATGTAATGCCTCCTTGATCCCTTAACATGCCTTAGGTTGTATGCCTTTGTTTGAGCATGTTTTAGGCTTAGACTTATGAATGTTTTGTGCATATTTTGCCATGCTTTAGGTCTGTCCATAATTGTTTGGATTGATTTCGGCATGCTTAGTATAGCTCCTTTGCATTTATGGCTTGTCGGGCTTGTAGGTCTCAAGTATGTGAATGTGTAGCATGTGTTGCTTGCATCATTTTGGTGGTTTGGAACCACCCAACATGAAATTTCAGTCCCTTTGGCATGCTCATATGCTTGCCTTAATTGCCTCTTTATTGCTTTGAGAGCATGTGTTGTATGCCTTATGTTTTGACCATTGTGCATGCCTTTGAATTCAAACCATTTAGATGCCATCTAAGTAGTCCTTTGGGCCTGATTTTGTGTGCTAAAGCTCTGATTTTAGTTGCTTAATTCTTGCCATGTTAGGTCTTGACAAGTGTAGTTCAATGCCTTTTGGCTTGCCTTCAAGTACTTAGGCCATTTGCATGCTTTTGTTTGTCTTGTTTGAGTTGGTTTGGCACCTCTTATAACATGACTTAAGAGCTTAACTCGCATGCTAATTGTTCATATTTGTGCCCTTTTAAACGTGTTTAAAAGTTACCCCATTATGCTTTAAGTATTAGACCATGAGTGCTTGCATGTGTGTGTGCACTTTGGCCTTCACTTCCTTGCTTTTGGCCACCGATTTTAGGCCTATTTGGAGTTGCCTAAGTCATGTTTAAGTCCACCCCTTTGCTTGGTTTGCATGCTTGCCTTGCATGCTCGCTTGTATGTTCGTATAAGTGTCTTGCATTGTCCATATCACATGTTAGCCAACGTGTCTAGGATTGCATCGCATTGTGCATGCTTGGCCTCTTGAAGCAAGTGTGATAGAGGTTGAGGCTTGAGGACCGCCTCGGTTTACTGTTTTTCTTAGCATGGTTAATTTGTTAATTAATTAGGCAATTTGTAATATTTAATTAGCTTGCGTAGTTAATTAATTTGTATATTATTTTGGTCCCTCCGAGCGAGGGCAAATCTGTAATAAGTGTGCGTGAGTGGTGTGTATGTCTTCCAACCCCCACTTCTTTCTCCCTTTTATTTACCTGCTTATGATGGTAGATTAGGGCACGTTTATTTTAGCATACCTTATGCGATGTATGCGTGCATCCATGCATTTGTTGACATGCACCGGGCTCGGTACATCATACAAATCGCATTGTATCTTCAAATCTAAACTTGAATACGTGCACCGAATGATTGCATTTCACATGCCATTTTAGGGTTAGCCGAGCCTATCCTAAACTGCATCTCTGTATGTGATGCATTAGTCACTCTAACATGAACCAGGGCATACATGTTTGCTAACTAGTTTCATTGTTTTGGCTTGGAGTACGATGTAAGTATTTATGCTTTAGCATATCGCATGCGTGTGAATGTTAACATGACAGTATGATTACCATGTGGCTAAGTGCTTATATGAGATAAACTGCTTGAATGCCTGTGGGTGAAGGTTGGATTGTTTGAGTTGGAAAAACTCGTTGAAATCCGTGTTTTAGCCTACTTGCGAGTAGCAAATTCCAAAGCGCTTTTCAAAACAAACGGATATGCAATGCTTATTTCCAAATTAAGCAATCTAGTCTATACTTGTTTGCCGTGCGCATAACATAGTAATTCTAGGCTAATAACCGGAATAAGAAATGTCTTCAAAATCGAATATCATGGTTAGTAGAGGCCGGTCTTCGGACCGGGCGAAAGGGGGTGCTCATAGCTGACCTTCCCCGATCGTACCCAAGCTCCCGAGCCAAGACAACTTTGGTGATGACGGGCACGTGGCCTTTGGCACCGAGTCAGGGTTTCCAAAATTTCCCCATTTAAAAATATTTAGGTGGCGACTCTGTATCTGGCAAAGCAGTCCATGTTTGGCACTTCTTTTCAAAAATCTGTTTTCTCAAAACGATTTGCCGGATTTGGACTCTTTGGTTCAGATTAAGAACTGACAACAAAAGGGAGTCCGAACTGTAGAGTGAAGCCCACGGGGATGTCTACAGTTTCTGGCGACTTTGCTGGGGATTTTTAGAGAGCTTGACTCGAACTCGTGATATCCTGTTTTGACTACACTTATGTGTTTCTTTGCATTGCATGTGCATTGGTGCGCCTAGGATACCGTGTTGGCCATCTGCTATTCCTGAGCGGTTTGCCGGAGGCTTGTCTTGTCAAGGCATGACCATAAGGCTAACCGGTTGCGGGCTCTGCCAGTATGGGAACACAAACCCCGGTTTTACCGGGGCACCCTTTTTGACCATTTGACCTAGTGCATATTTGGATCCATAGTGACCATTCCAAACTAGGACAGGTTGCTTACCCGATGTTAGGTTGCTTGAAACCTGCTGCGTGCGTAGTGAAACCCTAGCTCCTGACAAAATAGGACAGGGAAACCCTACCCCAACATAGGGGTGTATTGGTTCTCATTTACCTGTTATGTGCTTTTAGAGTGTATCTCTACAGGAACACACATATCAGTTTGCAAGATTGGGTATTCGACCCGAGGGCACCAGTATCAGTGTTGTTGAGAATCAGTTATATCTGCGGGTATCAGTTCAGTTTCGAACAGTGATTCTGGGGAACAGTGATCAGTAGTAGAGTGCAGTTGATCAGCTACACCCGTGTTTAATCTGTTTGGGGCTGAAATACTGCTTGTTTTCTGTTTCAGAGGTTCAGAGATTCAGAGAGTTGATCCAGAATAGCTAGTGTCTTCTCCTTGCTGAGGCAGGACTTAGTATGACGCAGAATCCAGAAGAGATCACGGTCATGACGGCCGCGTTGGATTAAGGAATCACCCTACACAGTGAGACTACTGTTGATATGCCACATCCACCCAGATCGCCGGTTGCACACCCAGTTTGGACCCCCCCAGCTATACCAGGCTCGCGAGCCCACCACATTCGAGCTAATGGGAATGATAGGTGATCTTCAAAGATCCGTGGCGAATCTCGCCTATGGGATGTCTGCCTTGCCACCAGCCGCACCATATGCCCGGCGGCTTTATACCCCAAGAGCCCCCCTCTACTGGGACGGATAGTAATTGAACTCAACCAACCGGAGACGACCTCCAGCTATGGCAACGACGCATCAAACCAAATTCTAGATCAGGCTGAGGCCAGAGACAAAGGCAAGATGAAGGCAGATGCCGACCCTATCGAACAACTGCTGTGGGCAGTAGAGGCTTTGAAAGCCGGGGGAATGAACAAGCAACAGATATCCGTAGTTGTGACAAAAGCTGTGGAGGATGCTTTCCCCACTCCGCCTGAGGGCAGTTCCAGTCAATCAGAGAATCGGGATAGGCCCCGTCATGCCAAAACAGTTCTTCCCGCTCCCAACCTTGCATCCGGAAAGGATCAGAAATCCAAGGCCGCACCCGCCGATCCGTTCGCTAGTACATCTGGCAAGAGTACCCAGGCTCCAAAGTACCTGCCCCGAGGGCGCAGGGTCTTCCATCCTCTCTACATGCCTTTGTCTAGGGCACTTTTGATTTTGGCTAAAAAGGGGGCACCTTACACCCCTGGAGCCGCGACCCCTACCGAAGAATCTCCCTGCTACTCATGATGCTGCTCTGTACTGTGCATACCACCAGCAGACAGGCCATGCTACCGACAACTGTTTCCGCCTCCGTCATGAGGTGCAAGATTTGATTGACAACGAGGTTATCCTCCCCCCCCACCTCAGCCAAGTCAGTCACTACAGAGTTCTTGGATTTTGAGGACACAGATACTGTGAGTATGTAAGCAAAAGGTGAACCGCCTGTGGGCAGTGCTTGGCGCATTTTTGGATGTGGCGTTTGGCACGCATTCTTGGGCATCTGTTAATGTTAGCTTTGTAAATTCTGGCTCGGGTGTCGAGTCATTGTTTTGTTTTATTTTGAGTCTGTCTCTCTGTATTGAGTCAGTCTTTTTACTTACAGGGTCTGTCTTGTTGTAATGAGTCAGTCCCTCTTGTATAGTATACCAGGTGATTTCGGGGTTGTTGCCTCAAAAAACCGTTTTGTCTTGTAATTAGTTGTTTTTGCTTTTTGAGTCTGTCTCAGTCGAGGAGCTAGTCACAATCAGGGAATCTGAATGAAACAGCCGCGGCTATCACATTTCCGTACTTGTTGTTGTTTCAGCTAGTTGTGCCAGAGGATGTGAATGGAATGACAGTACATTTCGCCTACTCTCTTGTGCCTTAAGCATCGTTGTAATGACCTAAGCTTTTCATAAAAACCCTTTTCGAACACTGTGGTGATAAAAACGAAGAGGAAGTAATTCCTCGGGTTTTGTGAAACTTCGATCATTTTTGAGAGAAAGAGAGGCATGCTAAACTTTTAATGATTGAAATCATGTTTGTCAGCGTGAGTACTGAGAAGGACCCTAGCTTGATCCAGGCCGGTCCCACACTATCTTCAGCGCGAGCGATGTGTCGCTTTCTTAAAAAAATTTAAAAACAAAACGTTTTGCGCGGTCCTGTGAAGACTTGTGTAGAATCGCTCTTGAGATTGTGCAGCCTAGGATCGCTCTCAGCCTCAAGTTTCAACCCGTTCGTTTTGAACCTCGAACTCATTCAAAACGTTCAGTGGTCAATTATCAGAAGAGGCCAGTGTGGCCAGATTTGAAGCAGCCCTCGAACAAGAGGCACCGAAGTCAGATCAAAGAGATCAGATCCCACCAGGCAAGGCTCGTGAAGCAACCATGATGGACTTTTCTGCAACTCGACACAACAGTCACCCTCCTGGATACGTAGAGGCTTCGATCTCGAAACCATTTGGCATGGGCTTGCTACACTTTTTACCCTTTGAGAGGCTCGCTGGGCCGAAAACCCAGAAGGGCGACCCAGGAAAAAGTTAGAGCAAAGGAAAAATACAAAATGTAAAAAAAAAGAAAGAAAAAAGAGATAAAGAAAAAAAAACAACGAGAAAAAAGGAAAAGAGCAAAAATAGCAAAAAGAAGAAGAAAAGAGAAGAAAAAGAAAAAGAAAAATATAGCTCGTAAGGTCGAAAACCCGCATTGGGCACCTTGGCAAAAGTTAGAGCCTGAAAAGTGAAGGTTAAAATACCCGAGTGTACCTAAACTGGAACTACGTAAGGCTTGATTCCCATGTTTGGGATACGTAGGCAACTTCATTCTGAAGTCCAGCCCCCAACGCTTCCATAAGCGCCTCAGTCCATGTAATGGTTTTGATCATCCTTGCTTCCTCTGCATCCGACAATTCGGTTGTAACAACCGGAACTACGTAAGGCTTGATTCCCATGTTTGGGATATGTAGGCAACTTCGTCCTGAAGTCCAGCCACCATTGCTCTTACAGTGACTGTGTCCATATATTGGTTTAGACCGTCGCCTTCGAAGTTCAGTCGTCCTCGATAAAGACCATCTGCAAAAATGCTGCGGCATCATCCAGACAAGGGGCAACTTTCCGTTGCCATGCATTGCCACAAGTTGCCCTGAGTTGCCGTCCAAACAGGGGCAACTTTCCGTTGCCTTATCCCCCCCTTTTTAAGCCAGGGGCAATTTTCCATCATCCCCGATCTGAGGTTGCACATCTTGAGGGTAAGTTCCCTACTCATCAAGCATCGATTGTTTGCAAAATATAAATAGTTTTTGAAATTTTTTACTGAAGTTGACTATTTTCTCGAAAACTATTTCATTTTCCAAAATCGGACCATGTTTGGACCCAAAAAGGAAAATTTTCAGTGCTCACAGCCTGGTTTGCATGATTTTCAAGTCAAAAATCGAATAAGTGTGTTAATCCAACTCTCGTTTTGATCAAAAATTGTTTTAGGAAGAAAACAAAAAATGGTCAAAGTGACGAACTAGGGGCACAATTGAGTCAGGTCTTCTGTCTTTCGCCGTTAACATACTTGCCAGAAAGGCACTCTATCTACCAGAAGAAACAGCCGCGAACTAGCTGTATTGGGCGTGAGCCCACAACCTCTCGTTTACCCATCAACCGCCCTGGGGAGGGATGAAAAATGAGAGAATAAAGAATAGAGAGGTGTGCGTTGAGAGAAAAAGTGAGGAAAAGGGCTTTTTCAGAAAAACAGAGCTTGAGGGCCGAGTGATGTGAGAATCACAAATGAGAAAAGGGTGGGGAATAATACCCGGAGGAATTGGCTACTCGAGATTAAAGGTCTTTTTGTAAGCATGTCCGTGTGTAGTGTCTTTTGATTTGTCGATCTCGATTTTGGCTTTGAGTCTTTTCCAAGTGTGTCTCGTTGTGTTCAGGTCGTGTGCCTTTTGTTTCTTTGTTTGAGTCCCTCCGCTGTGTTCTGTGGTAGGCTCGATACCCCGGTTGAAAACCCTTCTTTATTTCACAAAATCGTTTGTGCTCAGAATGCTGTGCCATTGTAGACGCGCCCTTGGGCCTCTCTCTACAGTTTGGACTCGATTTGTGTCACGGTTCTTAATCTGAACCAAAGAGTCCAAATCCGGCAAATCGTTTTGAGAAAAACAGATTTTTTGAAAAGTAGTGCCAAACATGGACTGCTTTGCCAGATACAGAATCGCCACCTAAATATTTTTAAAATGGGAAATTTAGGAAACCCTGACTCGGTGCCGAAGGCCACGTGTCCGTCATCACCAAAGTTGTCTTGGCTCGGGAGCTTGGGTACGATCGGGGAAGGTCAGCTATGAGCACCCCCCTCTCGCCCGGTTCCGAAGACCGGCCTCTACTAACCGTGATATCCGATTTTGAAAACGTTATGTGCTCTTATTCCGGTTATTAGCCTAGAATTACTATGTTATGCGCACAGCAAACAAGTATAGACCAAATCACCTAAATTGGAATAAAACATTACATGTTTGTTTTGAAAATGGTTTGCTACTCGCAAGTGGACTAAAATGCAGGTTTTGCCACCCTCAAGTGGGCTTTAGAAAATACGGTTTCGCCACTATCTAGTGGGCTTAAAACTTACAGTTTTAATGCATTATTCCAATTCAAGTAATTCAACCTCCATCCACAGGCATTCAAGCAGTTATATCACATAAGCAGCTAGCCTCATGGTAATCATGCTATTATGGCAACATTCACACGCATGTGATATGCTAAAGCATAAAAAGCTCACCTAGTACTCCAAGCCAAAACAGAAACTAGTTAGTAATCACATGCATGATCCTAGTTCATGTTTGAAAATGGCTAATGCAACACATGCAAAGATGCAATCTAGACAGGCTCGGCTATCCTAAGCATGGCATGTAGAATGCTACAAATAACACGTATTCAATTTGGAATTGAAATACAATGCAGTTTGTATGATGTGCCGAGCCCGGCGCATGCAAAACAGATGAATGAATGCAAACATGCTATCACATTGTTATGCTAATTTAAATGTACCCTAATCTACCATCATAAGCAGGTAAATAAAAGAGAAGAAAGACGTGGGGTTGGAAGACATACACCCACTCACGCACACTTATTACAATTGCGCCCTCGCTCGGAGGGACCGAATAAATATTACAGTCCGAATAATAAATAAATTAATTATTACAAAATTTCCAATTATTTAAAAAATAAATGCAAAAAGGAAAGGTGGCCACAGCCGCCCGCCTCGGGATGCGCGAATGATGCATGCTTGAGCCCGCCTTGCCCGGAAATTCATTGCCATGACACATGTTGCCTCTGTTTTCACTGTTTGGCACCTCTGAAGACTGCACAAGTCCCAAGGTATGTTCTCTGCACACTGTGGAGTGCCACCGGCTAGGAGGAATGTCCATCGGCTATGGGAAATGGTCACCGGCTACTGATGAAGTTATTGGCCATTGATGAATTGCCGGTCGGCACTGTATGTAGCCGACCGGCCAAAACTTTCTGCAGAAACCTGTTTGACAGCAGCAGAGGGCAAACAAGGCATGACAATATATTTTCAAAGCAATGTTTGCACCACCACACTCCATATCATGTTTAAGACTCAAGGGAGTGTGGTGCTCGACCCTCGGGCTACCAATCACGCATTTCGATGCATGATGGCCAAAGAGTCAAGTATGCATTTCAATGTCAAATGCAATGCACAAAAAACATACGAGGGACCCAACCTCAATCATGGTTGATCAAGAGGCGAGGCAATGCACAACAATGCACATGCGACCTAAGCATGCAAGCAAGCATACAAACATGCAATGCAACTACATGGCACACACAATGTACATAACATAACATGCACAACGCATTGAAACATGGCATACACAATGCAAGATGGGCTTACACCAATATGAGATAGCCTCAGCCACACTCACATAGGAGGCCATTAGGTGAAATGAGGCAACCGAAATGCACACAAACATGTCCAATGCATGGATCAATCCTAAGATACAACATGCAACTCTAACAAGGCATGGCAAAATGATGAAACATGGCATGTAAACACGCAGATTTCAGCGCTGGAACATGATGCCAAATGGTCCCAAAACATGGAAATATGTCACCAATGCATGCTATAGGCCCCGAAACCCAAGATTAGGCGCATGAAATGGCTTACAGCTATACAAAGCATGCATAATTTGAACATGTAATGGAGAGAAAGAAGCAAGGAAGCCCCGAGACAAGCATTTTTTCAGTACAAAGCATGGCAAGACAGTAAACGCAAATGGGACTAAAATGGCATGCAAAAATGGCTCCGCAAGGGAGGCAATGAAGCAAGTGGTAGATGCAAAGCCCAAACAGAAAAAGACCCTTCTACAACACTGAAGAGGGACCAAAAATATGACTACTTACAGTAGATGACAAGCCCCAAATCAATATACAAACATGCTCAAAATGCAATGCAAGATTAAGGCCACAAGAGGGCTATAACATGAAGTATACAAAACATGCATCAAACAGCCAAAGACCCTTCATAGGACATGGAGAGGGGGTCAAAATAAGACCCTTTTCAGTTCTGATCAGGGTCGAAAAGCAGAAGCTCAATGTGCTAACAAGTCATGCAAAAACGGAGATCAAAGAGGGGTTCAATGGCAAGTGACACATGGAGGTCCCCAACAGTGTTGAGCCCTTCTTCAATGTTAAAGAAGGGCTCAAAATAAGCCTCTTTACAGTTTACATCGAAACTCAAAAATACTTGTAAATAAGGCTAACCAATGAAGCTAAAAAATGCAAGTTTAAGGGAAATGGGTGCTTACCCTTGAAGAGCAGCAAACCAGCAGCCCTTGGTCCAAGTTTCTGAGCTTCTAACCTCTGTAAATGGCCTCCAAAGTGCTGGAGTGGAGGATGGAGGTGTTGTGCTAGGTGTTGTAGGGCAAATGATGCAAGAACAAAGGTGTTTGGAGGCTTGGATAAGATAGATATAGAGGGTTGTAGATATATATGTTAGATATATATGTCTACTCTCTGGTTTTTTGCTCAAAAACTCCAACCCCTAACAATGGAGGAGGAGAGCTCTTTATATAAGCAAAGGCCAAGGCTCCAAGCTTCTCCAAGAAGCTAAATGAAAGGGGCAAGGGGTGCCAAAGGCTCAAGGCTTCTTGGAGAAGCTAAAATAGCTGGCCAAGCTTCTCCAAGAAGCTTGGCCAAAGGGTTCAAGCTTCTAGAAGCAAAAAGGGGTCAAAAGGCTCAAAAGGGTGCAAAATGGCCACATATATGCATGGGGGGTCGGGTCTGTGCACTCCAGCTGGCACAGCTGGCATGCACCATGCCTGCAAGAGTCAAAAGGGTCAAATCGGCCAAGAAAAGAGGTCATCGGCCAAATAAATGGCCGGTCGGCACAATAAATGGCCGGCCTGCAATCTTTTCTGGCCGGTCGGATAAATAGAGTGCCAGTGGATGGCCGATAAGGTCAAAAAATGGCCGGTTGGTGTCAAAATTGAAGCCCCGGAAGTTATCTTTCCAATGGCACAAACCTTGCATTAAAATTCCTTCTGTGGAAAAAGTTATGCCCTTTTTGGTGAAGCCGCGCAGTCTCGATCCAACCGGGATGATGCCCAACTTCAACCAATCATACCTCCCCCACCCGGACTTGGTTTTGAGAGATTCTTGAGTGCAAAATGAAGCCCCGGAAGTCTTATTTCCAATGGTTATGGCCTCATAGCTTAACTCCAAGTGTATAGATAGATGAGCTTGATTTAGCGAGGACTGCTCGACTCTCTTCTACCCGGATTCATGCCGAACCTCTTCTCCAACTTGTTTTCTCCCCTCTTCTCCTCTTCTCTTCAACTTCAAACCCCGAAGTAAGGTGTTTTGAAAGATTTTTCAAAGATTTCATCTCTCTTTCATTCATCCCCACTTTGTCCTTGCTCGGTTTACCGAAAAGCGCAACATTTACCGAAATGCGAGCGTTGGAACATTGTGGGAATTTTATTTCAAAAATGTTTTGAAAGAGAGGGTTTTAAGGTCTAAAAACCATCCAAAATAATTTTGGTCCAAAATGGGGTGTGAAGTTGAGATTTGTCTCTCTCATTGCCGAGGAAACTAAACCTGTGCCTTGCACACCTTTCTCCACCAAGCAAACCATCAGTAACGCCCAAGTCTTAAGGGCAGTCAAAAATGGGGTGTCTACAGCCATTCTCTACATTCATGGGAAGCAAGAGAAGGAAAGGGAAAATTTGGGACATCCGAGTGTGTTTCAACTGCAACCGTCTTAGTTTTGGTGGTCCGTCTTGTCAGATTGGGTTATTTGTTCAGGGTTTGCTGTGTGCAGAATGAACCGAGTACTGTATTATGGGCTATATGCAGGTCAATCCCCAGTAGAGTATGGGCTATATTGTGTAGTTTGAGTAGTGGTTTGTATGAGTTGTTTGCTGTTAGTTGGTTGGTTATCCGATTATCATAGTGCAAGTGCTCAAATTACAAGTGTTTAATTTTCAGACAACAGATCAGTATCATTTACATTTGAGGTGTAATATGAGGCAATACAGTGCAAGGTATGAAATGCGCAAATGTAAACACTTTTTCAGACAAAAAGTTTGTTTCATTTCATAATCTTTTCAAGTACATAGTTTTGGAAACAAAATCTGCCTGCGGCAGTACAAAGTACCCTAACTACTAACCAAAAGGGGAAAATGCAAAAAGAAAAGAAAAACAGTAAAAATCTGTATCAAATGTCAAAATGGCTCCGGGGCTGTCAATCTGTCCTGGTCCTCTTCCTGGACGAAGGTCCAGGAGCGTCATCAACGGGGGCACCACTAGAGGCATCGCCGTCTGAGCTCGAGTCCGAGCCATCACTGGTCTCCTCCGCCTCTGTCTCCGCCTCAGACTCGTCATCTGGAACTGGAGCCCGCGAGCTGCTCCCGACATGAGTGCGCCTCCCTCTGGTGCGGGGATATACTCTGCCATCCCGGGTAGAAATGGGAGGTCCAGCTGGAGCGCCACCCACCGGAGGAATCTGGAAGGGAGGCTGAAAAAGCATGAAAGGCGAATGCATCAGAATGCCGTGAGCAGTTTATCAGTGCAGGATGCAGTGTATGAGTACAGTGTATGTATGCCGTGAGCAGTGAATCAGTGCAGAATGCAGTGTATGAGTACAGTATATGTATGCCGTGAGCAGTGAATCCGTGCAGGGTACAGTGTGTAAGTATCGTATATCAGATGCCGTAAGCAATTTATCAGATGTTGTGTTATGCATCAGAGTATGTAAAGCAGTTTGTGTATGGTTTGAGGCTGTGGTAAGAACATACCGGAATACTGTAGAGGGCTAGGAGGTCGAAGGTCCGCTGTAGCATCCCCATCATGGAGGCATTCATCTCCAATGACTGCCGGGTGTACTCGGAAGACGCCTGCAAAAGTATCAGATGCATCAGTATTCTGTGGAATATCAAATAAACTAAAACGAAATAACTGTACAAGAATGCAGTAATACATACCGGAGGCAAGTCGGGGATACCGACAAACTCGTGGTCAGCTGGCGGAGGGGCGAAGGGGATCTGATAGGTCACCCCACCCTGCCCTCGGAAAGTCAATGAAGCGGGCAGAGCAGGCCAACCGGTCCCCCGCCCTCGCTGGACTCCACCCCTGCCACGGACTCGAGCCCTCCTCGGCGCTCCCCCTCCAGCTCCTGCTCCGGCCGCTGGCGCCACAGGTCTCTCTCTCTCTGCTCGGCGGCCGCCGCTCAGAGGTCGCATGATGAAGGCCCGAACGTACTCCGAGTAATCCCCCTCGCCTCTGTAGCCGTCCGCCTCCCAGCCAAGGGTGTAGTCCGCCATCTGATCGGCGGTGAATCTCTCGGTATCCCGCATGTGCTCAGGAGGATGCACCGGGACTATCTGCTCAGGTAAGCCCAGGGTCTGGCGTAGGAAACGCTCGCCCAGGTACCAAGCCCGACAGACCGGGCCCTCGAGTAGAATCCGGTAGTGCGAGGTCTCGTCAGCGCCGGCAAACCGATCCCGCATCATCACTGGCAGTGGAGCCCACGGCTGCCAGGTGATCTGAAAATGAAATACAGTTTGTTACCTACTGTTATTAAAATATGTAGTGGAAAGGCGAAACCTAAATGAACTGTAAGTAAAACATACCTTGGCAGGGGTGATGGTGTCGAAGTAGCGGCGGAAGAAGCTGAATGTCTCCCGTGGCCTCCGGGTGCATCTCCCGTCAAAGCGACGTGAAAAAGGGACGACCAGAGAGGTCTCTGCGTCGGGTACAGGAGCGAGCCTAGGAAAGTAGGCATAAACCCACAACTGCAAGATAAATACCAGTGCATTTATCAGATAAAGCAGAATACAGAATAGAAAGCAGAAATAGCAGAGCCATGTTTTGTGCAGAGTATGTGTGTGCCGTGTGTACAGTATACAGCAAGTATAAAGCAGACTACAGTGTGTGCAATGTACAGAGTACAGAAAATATAGAACAGAAATGTAAAGTAGAGAAGAAATGTACCTCCCAAACACGCCAGTAACCCCCGAGCAACTGTCCGCTGCCACGGGAGGCAGAGCTCATATATCCATAAAGGGTGGCCAGAGCGGCGCCACCCCAGTCGAAATGTAAAATGTCTCTGACGTCCACCAGTGCACTGAGAAGACAGAGAGGCACTGTGTTCGCCCGGTCGGCGAAGATGGTCGTCCCGAACAGGAACATAAGGAAGCCGCGTGCGTATCTGTCCACGGCCTCTGGGGTCATCGGGGCTGCATCAACGAGGAGGGGCTGGACCCAGAACTGCACCTTGAACCAGGAGTACCGGACGAAGCCGGGACGCGCGAGAGGCGGTGCCGCGCCAAGCAAGTAGACCTGAGCCGTGGTCCACTCGTCCATGTCAATGTCAAAGGGGATCGGATCACCCCCTACCCCGATGCCGGTGAGCATCGAGAAGTCATAAGGGGTCATCGTCATGTCCCCGGTCGCCGACAAATGAAACGAATCGGTGGTGTCCCACCACCTCTCCACCAGAGCGGCGAGAAGAGGTCTGTATGTCGTGAGCCTGGAAAGTCCCTTGCAAAAGGCGCCAAAGCCGGCCTGGTCCACAATACGGCGAACTGCATCGGGAAGCTCGGTGTACCACTCGCGAGCAACAGTGTTCCCACACCCGCAGATGGTATGGGAATCTCCCTGTTTTCAAACAAATAGTTGCGAAACAATATCAAATGTACAGTTTTGAAGAAACAGTCAAAATCAGTGCAAATTTGGCATGCGTGCATATTATCAGATTCAAAACAGATACCGGGTGTCGGTGTGCTTACAGTGAACTACAACGTATGATGCGTCAGCGTGTTTGAGTGGTTCGATGCAAATTTGGCATGCGTGCATATTATCAGATTCAAACAGATACCGGGTGCCGGTGTGCTTATAGTGAACTACAACGTATGATGCGTCAGCGTGTTTGTGTGGTCTATCGCAAATTCGGCATGCGTGCATATTATCAGATTCAAACAGATACCGGGTGCCGGCGTGATTAAGGTGAACTACAACGTGTGACGCGTCAGCGTGTTTGGGTAGCTCGGTGCAAATGTGGCATGCGTGTAAGTTTATCAGATTCAAACAGATACCGGGTGCCGGTGTGCTTGTAGTGAACTACAACATGTGATGCGTCAGCCTGTTTGGGTGGCTCGGTGCAAATGTGGCATGCGTGCAAGTTTTTCAGATTCAAACAGGTATCAGGTGTCAGTGTTTGCAGTGAAATACGGTGTGTGCCGTGGTTTGAGTGATTCAAGGCTAGTGCAGTGTATGCACGTGTGAGTCTTAAACAGATAATCAGTTGCAAACGCGTTTGTAATCAACTACAATGTACAGTATATCAGCGTATCGGAACTAAGCAATTAAAGAATGCAGCCAGTTATGATAATCGGCAGTTAAACATTCTACATCGCGGAAAGTAAAGCAGAGAAAGAAAGCTACCTCGGAAGCGCCGGAGGATAGGTGGGAGGCAGGCTCGCGCAGCAAGAGCTCAGGATCCAACGCCATGTCGAAGCTCCTGAACTGGCGTAGTCCGTCGGGTGGCAGAACGTGAATCGCCGGCCGGTAGGTCACCGGGTCGAAAGGGCGCTCGCTCAACGGGAGGAGCTCGACCCCGGGATCCATCTCGTGATCCGGGGGAGTCCCAACATGTGGAATGTCGTCGGCCATATCGAGAATGATGGAAAATGGTCGGGGAATGAAAATCGGGTCAGAATACGAAGAGTCAACTGAAAAGTCAACCCCCGGGAGGGTCGAAAATGGCCGGAAAGGTCGGGATGGGAAAGAGGTATGGAAATGAAGAGGAAATCGAGGGGAACAAGTCCCAAAAAGGCGGAAATGGCAAAGGGAGCGCCAAAATGAAATTTCAATCGGTCGAAAATGTTCGAAACGCGATGAACTTCGCGAATCGAACGACGGAAAAGGCGCGAGAACGCAAAGAAATGAGGAAATGAGGAGAGAACAAAGCTCTAGAGAGAGAGAGAGATGGTTTTCGGTGGAGGAGAAATAAGAAAATAGGGTTTAGAAACCCTATTTTAAAAGACCCGGGGTGAAAAGTTGAATCTGCCCCGACTCAGCAACTTTTTGCCGGTCGGCAACATTTTGTGCCGGCCGGCAGAATATTGTGCCGATGGAATTTATTTTTAGCCGGTGGGTAGCCGGTGGCCTTCTAGCCCAGCCGGTGATGTTCCCACAGCCTTGTTTAGGCAATATGAGTGGTTTCTGGTCTTCATGGCCCAAGAAAGTGCAAGAAAGTGTATCTCCGACGCTCAACCGGCCTCTGTTTTGACCTCGGGCCGTGTCTTCTGTGCGTGGCACTCAAATTCATGCAATGTTGTATCCTTTTGTATCCTTTTGCCATTTCCAAGATTCAAAAGTTGCCCCGCGTGCGTTGCATGCATTCATCATATTGTACGGTGCGTTGCGTCGCGCCGTCATGTACATCCCTCATGCATTGTCATGCATTTTATTACAAGCGTTGTCATGCATTGTCATGCACCTCAATACATACATCGCCTCGCACATCATTCGTGTTGTCGTGCATCTCCTTGTTTTGCATTATCATGCATTTCAAAAAGAAGGAACGTGCGTTGTCGCACACTCAAGTTTACATTTTGTGTGGCATGCGTGTCACACTCGCATTGTTTTACATTTCGCGTGGCATGCGTGTCACACTTGCATTGTTTTACATTTCGTGTGGCATGCGTGTCACACTCGCATTGTTTTACATTTTGTGTGGCATGCGCGTCACACTTGCGTCGTTTTACGTTCCCTGTGGCATGTGTGTCACACTTACGTCATTTTACGTTCTTATGAGGCATGCGTGTCTCATTTGTTTCATTCACATCGTTTGCATCATTTTCTATTTCGTGTGGCATGCGTGTCACACTTGTATCGTTTATCATTTGCATTGGCACGTGTGCCTCCTTATTTGCATTGGCACGTGTGCCTCCCCACTTTCATAGGTACGTGTGCCTCCCCATTTTCATAGGCACGTGTGCCTCCCCATTTTCATTGGCACGTGTGCCCCATTTTCATAGGCGCGTGTGCCTCTTCGTTTTCATTGGCACGTGTGCCTCGCTTGCATCGGCACGTGTGCCCCATTCTCATTAGCACGTGTGCCCCATCCTCGTCGGCACGTGTGCCTCCTCACTTGCATCGGCACGTGTGCCTCTTTTCTATTGGCATGTGTGCCTTATCCTCATTAGCACGTGTGCCCCATCCTCATCGGCACGTGTGCCTCCTCACTTGTATCGGCACGTGTGCCTCCTCATTCTCATTAGCATGTGTGCCTCATTCTCATTAGCACGTGTGCCCCATTCTCATCGGCACGTGTGCCTTATTTTCATCGGCATGTGTGCCTCATTCTCATTAGCATGTGTGCCCCATTCTCATCGGCACGTGTGCCTCCCCATTCGCATCGGCACGTGTGCCCCATTTTCATCGGCATGCGTGCCTCATTCTCATTAGCATGCGTGCCCCATCCTCATCGGCACGTGTGCCTCATTCCCATAGGCACGTGTGCCTCATTCCCATAGGCACGTGTGCCTCCTCATTCCCATAGGCACGTGTACCTCCTCATTCCCACAGGCACGTGTGCCTCCTCATTTCCATTGGCATGCGTGTCACGTTTTCGTTGGCATGCATGTCGTCATTTGCATTAGCATGCGTCCCCCATTTGCATTGTCTTACATTCCTTTTTATACACATTGCGTGCACGTGTGCATTGCTTTACTTATATGTGTTCAAGTTCCTTTTTATACACATTGCGTGCACGTGTGCATTGCTTTACTTACATGTGTTCAAGTTCCTTTTTATACACATTGCGTGCACGTGTGCATTGCTTTACTTATATGTGTTCAAGTTCCTTTTTATACACATTGCGTGCATGTGTGCATTGCTTTACTTACATGTGTTCAAGTTCCTTTTCATACACATTGCGTGCACGTGTGCATTGCTTTACTTACATGTGTTCAAGTTCCTTTTCATACACATTGTGTGCACGTGTGCATTGCTTTACTTATATGTGTTCAAGTTCCTTTTTATACACATTGCGTGCACGTGTGCATTGCTTTACTTATATGTGTTCAAGTTCCTTGATATACACATTGCGTGCACGTGTGCATTGCTTTACTTATATGTGTTCAAGTTCCTTTTTATACACATTGCGTGCATGCGTGCATCGCTTTACTGATATGTGTTCAAGTCCCTTGTCATACACATTGCTCGCATACGTGCATTGCTTTACTCACATGTGTTCAATCCTACCATCTTGCCATACGCATGGCACGCGTTATCACGCACTTTCGATTGCATTGTCATGCATGTTGCTAGCATGTTACTAATGACATTGTACCTGTTAAGTTTGTTTTCTTTTCAGGCACGATATTGTATGTACGGTTCATTTGAGGCCGGTGCAACCGGATGAGCCGCACAGGTATTGTATCCTCCGAGTGAGACGTATTGAGAATTGCATAATTCTCCTACATCCTTTCTGCATTGTAGTGTAGCCTGGTGTATGCTAGCTTATAACTGTTGCATGTGTGCTTCGTTACAGCTTTCTTTGCATGATCATAAGTTATGCTCGGCTTCTTGCCTTTTCAGTTGCATTTTGCCCCTGCTTTCGGGCGCATATCTTTGTTTGTCGTGCATGTTTGTCCAAGTCTTCGGCCTTGTCAAAAATGGGTCGTCTCTAGGCTTTGACATTCACTCCCGTCATTGTTATGACTTTCGAGTTCTGTCAAAGAGGGGCAACTGTAGACACCCCATTTTTGACCGTCCTCAAGGCTTGGACGTCACCGCTTGAGAACTCGGTGATTATCCATGTTTGTGTTTGTTTGGAGTTCCCGGAGTTCTCGGCTACGCAACTTGCCTCAGGATCTCCGAACTTGACTGTTTTGTGTCTGGTTTTGCACCAAACACTTGTGTTTTGCCTTGGAGGGGCAGGGAATGCCTTGTGAGGCATCCCCACACACCACCGGCACTAGCTAGAGGCCACCGGCTGGTTTTTCTTGCCACCGGCAATATATATTGCCGGTCGGCACTCTTTGTTGCCGGTCGGCAGTCATTTTTGTCAAAATGACATTTTTGGCTAGTCGATTACTGTTCAGCTACTTTTGGAGATATTTTGAGACAGCTGTTTGGCATTTGGTTCCCTTCCATACACGTGTATGGAGGGATGCCCTCTTTGTAAGCTTGTGGCATAAGCTTTACAACTTGGTTGCCTATAAGGGAGGGGTCTCCTCTCTTGGCTTAAGGGGGAGATTTTTTTTTAGAGAGGGAATAACTCAGAGAGAGCTCTGGTTTTAGGTTAGGGTTTGTGTATCTATCCTATATCTCTCTCTCCCCCTTAAGCTTAGTGTGTGTGTTTTGTCTTACTATTGCACACAAGCACCTAGTGCTTCACCTTCCTTTGGCTACTGAGGTTCCAAGGGCTTGTCCTTGCTATTTTTGATTGGATTTAAGCTCAAGGAGGCAACAACATCAACATTTGTGAAGGTGGTCAACAAGGGTAAGAAACTAGCCTTTTATTCCCCATTTTTGCATCATATTTCTACCTATCTTAGAGCTATTTTGGTGTTTAGTGTATAACATAAAAAAGTTCTGTTTTTAGGCCCTCTTGATTGTTTATTAAGAGTGTTTTGTACTTTGGGGAAGTTTGACCCCTCTTAGGCCTTGAAAGGCCTCATTTTGTGCTATTTTGTGCAAGTTTCGAGACTTTGGTGTTTGGGCCTCTTCACCACTGAAATCTTGAGGGATTTCAGTGGTGGAGATGGTGCCTTGAAGTCTCCAAAAGGGGAGGGCCACCCCCTCTCCTTGTTGTCCTTGAAAGGGACCATTTTTGGTCTCTTAAGGAAGTCTTTGTTCAAGTGTGTGTTGAGCATGTCATGGCTGTATTTTATGCCTATATTGCCATGTTATAACTTTGTATTAAGTTGGTTTTGGTACTCCATGCATGCTTAGCATAGTTGCCATGTAATGCCTCCTTGATCCCTTAATATGCCTTAGGTTGTATGCCTTTGTTTGAGCATGTTTTAGGCTTAGACTTATGAATGTTTTGTGCTTATTTTGCCATGCTTTAGGTCTGTCCATAATTGTTTGGATTGATTTCGGCATGCTTAGTATAGCTCCTTTGCATTTATGGCTTGTCGGGCTTGTAGGTCTCAAGTATGTGAATGTGTAGCATGTGTTGCTTGCATCATTTTGGTGGTTTGGAACCACCCAACACGAAATTTCAGTCCCTTTGGCATGCTCATATGCTTGCCTTAATTGCCTCTTTATTGCTTTGAGAGCATGTGTTGTATGCCTTATGTTTTGACCATTGTGCATGCCTTTGAATTCAAACAATTTAGATGCCATCTAAGTAGTCCTTTGGGCCTGATTTTGTGTGCTAAAGCTCTGATTTTAGTTGCTTAATTCTTGCCATGTTAGGTCTTGACAAGTGTAGTTCAATGCCTTTTGGCTTGCCTTCAAGTACTTAGGCCATTTGCATGCTTTTGTTTGTCTTGTTTGAGTTGGTTTGGCACCTCTTATAACATGACTTAAGAGCTTAACTCGCATGCTAATTGTTCATATTTGTGCCCTTTTAAACGTGTTTAAAGTTACTCCATTATGCTTTAAGTATTAGACCATGAGTGCTTGCATGTGTGTGTGCACTTTGGCCTTCACTTCCTTGCTTTTGGCCACCGATTTTAGGCCTATTTGGAGTTGCCTAAGTCATGTTTAAGTCCACCCCTTTGCTTGGTTTGCATGCTTGCCTTGCATGCTCGCTTGTATGTTCGTATAAGTGTCTTGCATTGTCCATATCACATGTTAGCCAACGTGTCTAGGATTGCATCGCATTGTGCATGCTTGGCCTCTTGAAGCAAGTGTGATAGAGGTTGAGGCTTCCTTGTGTGATTACATGGTTTGCTTGCATTTGAAATTGAAAGTACACACTCGATTCTTTGGGCCATCATGCATGGAAATGCGAGATTGGTGGTCCGAGAATCGAGGCACATCCTCCTTTGAGTCACAAACATGATAAGGAATGTGTTTGGTGCATACATTGCTTGAATTGAGCTGCCATGCAAGATTCTGTCCTCTGCTGCTGTGAGTTGCAGGTTCTGCAGGAATTCATTGCCGGCCGGCAGTATTTAGTGCCGACCGGCAGTCAATCAATGGCCGGTGGATTCATTTTGTGCCGACTACCACAAATTCACTACCGGTAGTCTTTCTACTTAGCCGGTGGTGATTCCCAGTACCCAGGGAGGCATCCTTAAGGCTTTCGCAGTCCTCAGAGAAGAAAAGCAAGGAAAACAGAGGCAGGCTAGGTATGGCAGTGCGACTCCGAGCGGAATCCGAGCGCGCTTGCATTGAGCCCTCTCTCCGAGGCGGTTTACTGTTTTTCTTAGCGTGGTTAATTTGTTAATTAATTAGGCAATTTGTAATATTTAATTAGCTTGCGTAGTTAATTAATTTGTATATTATTTTGGTCCCTCCGAGCGAGGGCAAATCTGTAATAAGTGTGCGTGAGTGGTGTGTATGTCTTCCAACCCCCACTTCTTTCTCCCTTTTATTTACCTGCTTATGATGGTAGATTAGGGCACGTTTATTTTAGCATACCTTATGCGATGTATGCATGCATCCATGCATTTGTTGACATGCACCGGGCTCGGTACATCATACAAATCGCATTGTATCTTCAAATCTAAACTTGAATACGTACACCGAATGATTGCATTTCACATGCCATTTTAGGGTTAGCCGAGCCTATCCTAAACTGCATCTCTGTATGTGATGCATTAGTCACTCTAACATGAACCAGGGCATACACGTTTGCTAACTAGTTTCATTGTTTTGGCTTGGAGTACGATGTAAGTATTTATGCTTTAGCATATCGCATGCGTGTGAATGTTAACATGACAGTATGATTACCATGTGGCTAAGTGCTTATACGAGATAAACTGCTTGAATGCCTGTGGGTGAAGGTTGGATTGTTTGAGTTGGAAAAACTCGTTGAAATCCGTGTTTTAGCCTACTTGCGAGTAGCAAATTCCAAAGCGCTTTTCAAAACAAACGGATATGCAATGCTTATTTCCAAATTAGGCAATCTAGTCTATACTTGTTTGCCGTGCGCATAACATAGTAATTCTAGGCTAATAACCGGAATAAGAACATGTAATGTCTTCAAAATCGAATATCATGGTTAGTAGAGGCCGGTCTTCGGACCGGGCGAAAGGGGGTGCTCATAGCTGACCTTCCCCGATCGTACCCAAGCTCCCGAGCCAAGACAACTTTGGTGATGACGGGTACGTGGCCTTTGGCACCGAGTCAGGGTTTCCTAAATTTCCCCATTTAAAAATATTTAGGTGGCGACTCTGTATCTGGCAAAGCAGTCCATGTTTGGCACTTCTTTTCAAAAATCTGTTTTCTCAAAACGATTTGCCGGATTTGGACTCTTTGGTTCAGATTAAGAACTGACAACAAAAGGGAGTCCGAACTGTAGAGTGAAGCCCACGGGGATGTCTACATTCATGCAATTTCTACAACAATCATAGCTATCCTTTACCGATAGCCCAAAACAAATATTTCTAAACAGATATACAATCCCCAAGACAGATAAATTTTCCAAATTTTCATGGTGAGAGGTAATACATATCCAACTCTACCATTTATATAAACATTTATCCAATTTCATATTCCCAATACCAATTTCATTTATTTATACAAAATAACTATTTGAGATATTTTAAGGCAAAACTCCATTTTCTTCCAAAATCCATCCCGGATATCAAAATCAATAAATTTATCACAACACAACCTCACATCTACTCCCATAAACAATGTTTACTACATACATTTGAAAACCCCTCTTTTGATTTTAAACTAAAACCCTAGATTTGTTCAAAATCATTCCAAACTCCAATATTCTTTATACATTAACAAATAACCAAGTTAAAGCTCATAGAAGAATGTAGAAAGTCCCTACCTCAAGGTTAGAGATCAAAGAGAGAGCAGAGAAACCTCAAACAAACCGAAACCCACTTTTGTTCGGATGAAACGAGAGCCCACAACGTGCTCTACCTTTTTAATAAAGGCACACGGGTGGGGAAACCACTAGATCTAGATGAAAATGTAGAGAGAATGTAGGTTTTAGAGAGATAGGGTCTCAACTTTAGGGTTTTAGGAGAAAAGATATGAAAAAGTGATGTAAAAAGTCATTTTTATGAACTGATATACGCACAGTCTGCTCAAGTGTAAGAGGTGACGCTCGAGCATCAGACACAATAAGTTATTCCACTCGAGCGCAAGAAATGACGCTCAAGCACAGAATGCATACTCCCAGTAGTTTTGCAGACGACAGGCCAACACTCGAGCGCAAGAAAAGCCGCTCGAGCTGAACCTGCTTGAGCGTAGAAAGAATCGCTCGAGCGTAGAATATACTCTCCCAGTAGTTTTGCAGACCTGCAAAAGTACTGAGAGTTCTCAAAACCCGCTTGAGTGCAAGAAGTGCTACTCGAGTGGAGGAGTAAAATCTTGGGCAACAACGTTTGAAAACCAAGCAACCAACCTGTTCCAAACACAACTACTACAATCCAATAGCCAAATTTAAGGAAGTACAAGGGAAGCAAGACATGAACAACAATATGAAACCATAAAACTCGAGTCCAGAATACAAAATGGGTCAGGTCTAAACCAGAATCGCTATAGTGGTAGAGGAGAGAAAAATAGAAGAACCTTGGTAAAAACTCTTCAACTAGGCAACAAGTAGACCATATCACTATCTCTCATTCTATTCCATTTTCAATTACATGTTATTAGATATTTAAAATCATATTTTCAGATGTTTTGTAATGGTGTTCATGTATTCAAAGTTGGTGAATTGGGTTTTGATTCTTCTTCTATTCATATTTCCTCTTAATAGATGCAAAATTACCTTTTTCTTCCCATATCTCATCTTATTTCCAAAGGCATACCATCAATCTAAAAATCTAAGTTATTGATACATTATTTAGTATGTTTTCATCACAAAATAAGTGGAAATTTTTCCTTAGTTGACCTCTTTTATTACCAACCTTCTTATTTTGAGTATTTTGCTGAAAATCCTATTTTACAGCCAACTTTCGTAAATTCTATAAAAATGTAGAAATATCTCCTAGACCTCAGTTTTATTTCAAAACCTTCCTTAAAGAGTTAGCTTTCAAGGAAAAAGTGGTTTCATTGAAAAAGAGTGAGTGGGTTGTAAGAAAATACGATTTTCGTAACGGTCGACGAATCTGGATAGTGCTGGAGTGTTTCTTAAATAATTAAAAATCTAGAAAAACTATTCCATTTACGAAATTTTTTCTAAAAAGTAGATAACTTTCTCTACGAACCATAGGAAGGCCAGGCTCTGGAAAAATCTGAAATGGTCTTTTTGATTTTAATCTTTAAATGGTACTGAATTTGGAAATTTAGTTTTGCATTGGTGTTTTATGCTTTTGTCTTCATGAATATGCTTATTACGATATGATCATGTCTTGGTATGACATTGCATGTGTTATGATAATATACTTTTTATTTTAGTCCTTCGATGATGCTCATACATATGCAAATTTATTCTCTTGTTATTTGTTTGTGCTAACTAACTTAAAACATTAATCTAAACAGAAAACTTAATGGGGTGGCTAATGGGGTTTCAATCACATGAGTATTGTTATAAGATAAAGTTATGTTCAAATTGAATTAGTTGGTGGGACGTGTTACCTTTTGAAAGTTAAAGTCTTGCGCAAGTGGTTGTTCGGAACCCTTGAACGGAGATGTTGTATTTGGACCCTAGGTGGTTTGGTGTGATGAGGGAATGAGCAAGGCCCTATTTTATCGTCTCTTTTGAGGCCCTACGGTTGGCGCTACACGGTATATAACCGTTGGTAAACATCAGAGATAACATCTGCAACAAAGCAGCAAAAGAGGGGGGCATACCAAATAATCCGCGTCCAATTCTTCTCGTTGGGAGGATGAAATCTCTTTGGAGGATTTCTAAACTACTAACAGTTAACCTTGTAACCCTTATTATTTTCTTGAATATCATGTTTCCTTTCCTTTTGTTGTAATTGCTATTGTGTATTGGATCGCGAAAAAGGATGAGATGTGTGTGCGTTTACTGGGCATTTAAAGCTTTTGGCGTTTCATGCCAGGTATCGAAGGAACATACGAGGCAGACGAAGAACCAGAGACATTTGAAGACTTGTGTCTGTTTTAGAGAAAGGTAGCAACCATTTTGCTTATGAGTCTATTCGTGCTTTTATTTTTAGATTGTAATAGTAATGAAACTCGTTTTCTAATTTAAGATTTGAAATACTATAATTATTATTTGCTCTTGTAATCCTCTGCCTACCTCTGCGTTACTTATAAGACCTTGTGTTAATACTTCTTAAGATCTGTCAAAAAGATAGCTTACTATTTAAGGTGGTTGGACTTAAAAGGGAGGCTATATTGACTTCTCTGACTTTCTTGGAATCTTACTTGGCTATTGACCAAAGAACTATGTAGTGAAGTTGCCCTAACCCTCAGAGTAGAATTTGGGACGTCACAACTACCACCACCACCAGTCATTGCCGCTGGCCACCTCCAATGACTTTTTCAACACTAGCGATCAAAAATCTGGCAACAGTGAGTAAGAGTGAAAAAAAGTATCTTTCAGAACAATAATTTTTTCTTTCAACCAAATAATTTCATTAATCATGCCATTACAAAACAAAAATAAAAAATTATAAACCTTACCTAATTAAATAGGCAAAAACCAAAAAACATAGAGTGCTCAGATGCACTATGATTTCATCTGAATTTAAGATTATCATGCCATTACAAAACAAAAATAAAAAAATATAAACAACCTTACCTAATTAAATAGGCAAAAACATAAAAAACATAGAGAGCTTAGATGCACTGTGATTTCCTCTGAATTTAAAGATCAGACGGTTGTGACAGACCCATCCATCACGAAGAGCGCAGAATAGATCTTCACCGCTCACCAGAAGGAGATCGAACCCAGAACCTGTGCCGTGGTAGACCACTAGCACCACGTGATTTGCTTTGCGAAAGCTAATATATATTTGTTTCAAAGTTTTATAGGCTCATTTTTAATAAACCCTACTCAAAAGTCATGTGAGATGCTATTTTTGTTTGGTTTTGAGTTTTTTTATTTTTATTTTTCGTATTTTGCTATTTTTAATTAATTTTTTTGTATTTTAATTATATTTCTTTTATTAATACACTTAAACTAAATGAACTTAAAAAAGTAAAATAGTTGTAAAAAAATCTAAAAAGAATTCAATAAATACAAAAATTAATTGAATTTTATATTCTTTTATATTTAGTAATTCTCAAGTTTTGTACATTTAAATGTCTTTAGATTAAATCATATAAAAAATAAAAAATAATGAAAACATTGAAAAAAATTACCTAAAAATAAAAAAATACTGATTAAAAACTGAAAAATTACTTTGAAAACTCCAAAACCAAAGTTAAATTTTAAAAATATTTCACAATTGCATGTATTATACTCAACCTTATGAACATGTTTGTTTTATTCCATAGGCTATGTGATTGGATTACTAATCTTGTGGGTAAGGGGCGAAGCCAGGAGTTGATGGTTGGGGGCACAAAAAATAAGACTTAGACAAATTCACGTAGTGGGTGTTTGAGAAGTGGGTTTTTATGTAAGTTTTTTTAGTTATAGGATATTATTGGAGAAATTTTTTTTGGTATTTGGGAAGATAGTTGGGTTTTTTTGTGATTAGATGTAATATTTGTGAGAGAAAAAGTGAAATGATTATGGAGTTGGATGTGATCTTTTGTTTGGATGTGTTTTTTTAATTTTGCAAAAACTTTGTCTTTTAGTAGAAAAAATAAAAAAAAACCCAAACAAAAAACTTGCCAAACACCGCCATAGTCAGGTCATGATAAGCTTAAACAATTCTTTAAATACCTCTCTTGAAAAAAACAATTATTTAAATCAATAAATCACTGCTAAAAATAAACTAATAAATAATGAGAATACTTTAGACATACTTTTGAAAACTTAAATTTCAATGATGCACCATTAGAAAAATGTTAATCATAAGTAATATCAAATAACTCACATAATACATGAATGGTAATGGATTAGTGATCATACTATTTAAAAAATGTATATTATATGCTCTATGTTACAATGATTCTTAACAAAACGATAATTGTTCATAATTTTTGTCAATATAATAGTTAGAACATTTTAATATTCATAATATAATCATAGGAAAGACAAATAATTAATTATTATTTAAAAGAAAAAATAACCTTTGAGGTGCTACGTGTATTTAAACATAACATATGAGTAAAGGAAAATAAAAAAAAAAAAAAAAAAAAGCTTAAGATTCCTAAAATCTCACTTTTAAATTTATTCCAAATAATTTGGACCTTATATATCAATTGTTTCTTTGTATAAAGAATCAAACACTTATGAAACAATTCCTACATTAGGAGCTATATTTGGGGTAGTAGCAAAATTCATAAGTTAATTCACATGAAAATTTATTATTATTTTGATTATATTAATGATAAACCTCGTGGCATCATTTACAACACACTACAAGAAAAGATAGTAAAAAACAAGGAAGAATTAGCGACGGCGCGCCTCCCGTCGCAAAAAATGATTTTTTGCGACAGCAACTTCAACCACAGCAACTTCAACCGTCGCAAATAAAGGCTTTAGCGACGGCGCTGTCCCGTCAGTAATAAAACTACGCGGATAGGGTCGGAAATGCGAAAGCATTAGCAACGGCTTTTTTTTCCGTCGCAAAAAACAACTTCTTTTGAGACGGCATATGTTTGTTGTCGCAAACAGTGGCCCATTTGCGACGGCAAGTTTCCGTCGCAAAAAAGGATTAATTAAAACGGCGCCGTTTTATGAACAATTGACTACCATTTGCGACGGTCTAAAACATACCGTCGCAAAAAGTAAAAAAAAAATTCCCCCGCTTTTCCCTTTCATCTTGCCGCTTGATCTTTTCATCCAAATCCCTAACTTCATCCAAATCCAAATCCCTTTCATCTTCCCCCAAATTCCTCAAATGAGCTACGAAGGCAGAAGGCTCTCTCTGGACGAACGGCGAGCAGGCTAGCGGTGGTGCGGCGGCGACGACGATGACGACGACAGGTAGCGGTGGTCCGGCGACGAGTCTCTCTCTCTCTCTCTCTCTCTCTCTCTCTCTCTCTGTATATATATATATAGATGAATGTATATTGATAAATAAATCTGTAGATATATATATATATATGGAATTTTTTTTTATAGATAATTTGCAAATAAATGTGTATAATTTATATATATATACATAAATCTGTAGATAACTCCCTGTAGATAAATCTGTATATAATTTGCAAATAAATCTGTAGATAAATCTGTAGATGAATTTTATATATATATACATAAATCTGTAGATAATT
Organism: Camellia granthamiana; assembly: GCA_036172215.1. Classification (NCBI taxonomy): domain Eukaryota; kingdom Viridiplantae; phylum Streptophyta; class Magnoliopsida; order Ericales; family Theaceae; genus Camellia; species Camellia granthamiana. The sequence continues at coordinate 54,159,272 of CM069905.1, read as the reverse complement.
TTTTTATAGAGACCTAAAAAGTAAACGACAAATAAATAAACTCGAATAAATAAATGTGTTTGAAAATTTGAAAGCAATTTTTTGGAGGTTTTCTTAGAAAGTGGTTTGTTAACAGAAATTTATTTTAAAAACAGTTCATTAAACAAGTTTTGTATTTTTCAAAAAATGGAAACAGAAAATGATAAGAACTTCCATGGCAAATCTGATATACATATATAAAAAGGTAAGCTTTTTAGTCATTGATCAATTCAAAAACTAATTTGTATAGTTGTATGCTATGCTATGCTCCACGCTGTTTGTTTTAGTGGAAATATTTTTGGTATTTTCTACATTTGGTATGATTGGAAAAAAAAGTTCGATTTGTTGTTAATAGAAATTAAGTTAATTTGAATATAAAATATTTTTCCGCCCATTTTTCACTTTAAAGGTGAAAATCAAGTTTTTTTAAAAAAAATTAAAATCTTACAAATATTTCTACGCATAAGAAAAGCCAAACAAATTGTAAATGTAAGCAATTAATTAAAATTTTAGTTATGGAGATGTGGTTAGACTTTGAAAATATTTTCACTTATTTATTCTGTTTATTAGGTTTTTTTTTTTTTTTTGTATTTTTTAACGTTTAATATGACAATTTATTTATTTATTTTTTGTAATCAATAAAAAAATATATTTATTTGGGTAAAAAATAATTTTCACTTTTGAAAAACAAGAAAAACATATTGTCAGATGTAAGCAATTAATTAAAATTTTAGTTCTAGAGATGCGATTAGACTTTGAAATAAAGAGTAGTTCTGGAGATGCTTATGGTATTTATCAACAAAGTTTTAAGTTGGAGAGTGGTATTCTCTTCCCACCTCGAATAAAGAAGTAAAAAGAAAGGGTTAATCCATTTAAGCATTGTTTAATGTAGGAATTTGATTTTGGTTTATTGTCTTCCCTCTTTCTTGGTTTGCGGAGAGGAATGATATCATTTACTTGGTTTGCGTAGGTATTATATTTAGAGTTACTTTGGTGAGATATTTTTGTGGATGTGTACAGATGATGGATAAGAGTTGGATTGATTTGCCAAATAGGATGTCGAGTGAATACATTAATGGGATTGATGAATTCCTTGTGTTTGCCTACACCAATAGGGTTGAAGGTTCGATGATCAGTTGTTCATGTAAGAAGTGTGAGAATCGATACTATTTTGTACGAGAGGGTGTACGGGAGCATCTGATTTTGAATGGTTTTTTTAAAAAATACAAACATTGGATTAATCATGGGGAATCTTACGTATCTCTGCATGGTAATCGAGAGAATGAAACATTAGCTAATTTAGACATTGGGAATGATATGATTGGAATGATACAAGGGGCTATGGGAAATCCACATGCGGGTACAAGTGTTGAGGGTGATAAACCACAGGGGCCTGATCCCCATGCATCTGAACCCCAGCTCGGTCCAAATGCAGAGACTGCAAAGTATTTCAAAGTTCTTCAAGATGCACAAAGTGAATTGTATCCGGGTTGTCAGAAGTTCACATCTTTGTCATTCATTGTTCGACTTCTACATTTGAAGGTGCTTAATCAGTGGACAGACAAGTCTGTTGACATGTTGCTTGAGTTATTGAATGAGGCGTTCCCATTGGGTGTGAAACTCTCGGACTCATATTATAAAGCTCAAAAGGTCATAATAGATTTGGGCTTCACGTATGAGACGTGGGATGCATGTCCCAACAGTTGCATGTTGTTTCGAAACGAGGATGCCAATCTTGATAAATGTGTCATATGCAACAGTTCTAGATGGAAATCAAATGGTGATGGTGGTTCAAATGGTCCTAACAAAGGTGGCAAACAAATAGCTGCAAAACAGATGAGGTATTTTCCTTTAAAGTCAAGATTGCAGAGGTTGTTTATGTCATCCAAGACGGCCAATGTCACGACCCAAACCCGGCTCTATGGGTTTAGTACCGTAACTGGCCAGTAACCCGTGATTACCAAAGGCCTGCTTAACAATCAATACAATATAACAGAGTTCAGGGCCTGGCGGAAGCCAAAACAATAACTGAATAGTGTCCAATGAGCTGTGACAATCTGTATGCCAAAAGTTTTTCATTCCTATGCACATAGAACAGTACAGTAAACGGTAAAACAGTCTATACAATGATCCCACAACGGTACAAAAACAGTGAGACAGACAGGGGAAATCCAAAGACCCCAAGGCCATAGCATGGCGACTAGGAACCTCGCTGTGAGGCACACAGGCTGGCTGGACAAAACTGGGGACCAATCCCACGCTCCTAGCTCCGGTCTGGCTGCTGAGAACCTACATATATATATAAACAGTGAGCTAAAGCCCAGTGAATAACATAATGTGTAAAGGGGTTAAGAATGAATGTCCTTTCAGTATTGAAAATAGTCATTTCAATCAGTTTATCAATCATTCTGTTTCTGGCTCATATTTCAGGCCATAACAGTCGTTCAGTTAAAACAATGATATGTGGTTCATCCCTTGGCATACCGTACAATAATCAGTGGTTGTTCCAACAAGGGAACCAATTCAATTAGACAAAACCATCCGTTCATAGACCGTCGGTGGGAAAGTCTGTCAATCGATAGCAATAACGGTAAACAATAGGTGCCAAGGATGCCACAGTACAATTCAGAAAATAGGACATACATTCATTCATTCGATAAACAGTTTAGTTCAGTTCAATAAACAGTCATATGTGGTACATCCATTAGCCTATCAATATGGTCTTAAAGACCGAGTCTTAACAGACCCAACAATCGTTGATGGCCAATCAACCAATAAACAATATGGTTCCACAAGGGAACCGACAGAGCTCTGTATCAATCAATAACAATGGGTGCTAAGGATGCCACAATACAGTTCTAAACATAGTTTAGTAAACGGTCCTGTAAACAATTCAATAAACAATTCCATTTGATAAACCATTCGATAAACATTTCCATTCAATAAATGGTTCAATATAGTAAACCGTTTAATTCAGTAAACAATACAGTTCGATAAACAATTCAGTTTAGTATTCAAAAGATAACCACTTTGAACATATCTTTACGCAATCTGTTACTCACAGAGATTGGGCTAATAGCAGCTAGAGCGTGTCCCCGAGAGCCAACCCTAAACAATCAAACAATTGAACACACACACTAAGTTTAACAATTGGAGAAGTACAATGATTAACTTCCTAATATGCCTCGGTGTGTTCTATCTCTATATCCTCATTAAGACGCCTTAAACTAGGCCTAAGAATGCCTAGGATGCGATGAGGATGCAAAATTACACTTAGAAGGCATTTTTCCAAAGTTGCTGGAAGTAGGCACCTCGCTCGAGCGAGCCTTCCTTCGCTCGAGCGAGATTCCATTTTCAAAGGCTTCGCTCGAGCGAGACTCCCTTCGCTCGAGCGATCTGATGAACAGAAAAAGTACTGGATGCTCACTTTTTACGCGCGATACCACGCTCGATGCTCGCTCGAGCGAGCTGGCAAAACAAGGGCTCGCTCGAGCGAGGAAGCAAAATCTGGGATTTCCAGATTTGTTTCCCAAGTTCGAACCAAGTATTCAAACACTCAAATCTCATCCTCTTGGCCCCAAATTCTGGAAAAACACTTTAAACTCAATGTATTACAAGTTTCAAAAGCTATTTTGTACATGCAAGGGCCAAGGGTTGATCAATCAAAGCCATTTTCAAACCATTTTCATGGACAATTTGTAAACATGCAATGCATGATCTTTAAACCACTTTTCAGCCTTAAATCTTGCTCTATTGAGCTCCAATCTTTGAAATCAATTTGAAAACATGGACTATGATAAAAACATGAACATGCATGCATCATTCTAGCATGAATTCAACTCAAACTCATCAATATACACATGCATGCATGAATGGAGCTCTAACTCAACTATTATGAACAAATTCATGCCTTAGCTCTCTAATTAAACACGGAGCATGCAAGAATAAACCTTAAGGACAACAATGAGAGGTCTAGTTACCTTACTAAGTCTTCAATTTAGAGCCTAGGAGATCAATTTATGCAACCACACTTCAATCTTCAAGTTCTTCTAGCAATTTTATCAATTTGAGCTTAAAACCCTCAAGATGAACTCTCTCTCTCTCTCTCTCTAAGCCTCTATTTTCGGCTGAAATGAGGAAGAAGGGCTGAGCAAATGTTCAACTAAGTGCATTAAGGCTTTCCAAGAGTATTAAACAAAGAGGCCACTCACATGGCATTTTGGTAAATAAGTTGAACTTGGCAATTAACTCATTTAATCTAATTTAATCATTCCTAATCAATTTTCAGATAAATATACCATTAAATTACAAATATTCTTCTGATTACAAAACATTAAACGGTTTCTAATTCGGCCGCCGATAAGGCCTTCAGTTAGCAATTTAAACATATAACTCAAACAGACATTCAATCAATCAGCAGATGCAATATGCAATTCAATAATTAAACTTATTCAATTTCGATTTCAATCGGTCTATTCGATACTTCAATCAATTCGATTATCAATCTTTATCAATTTAGTTTAGCAATAATCAGCATATAATTCAGGGGTTATCAATAATTAGTAACGAGGGTCGTTACAGCCAAGTTAATGAGATGGCATGCAGAGGAATGAACTGATGATGGTGTCTTCAGGCATCCTGCTGAATTCCTTGCATGGAAAGATTTTGACCGTCGGAATATTGACTTTAGTAATGATTGCCGAAGTGTAAGGCTTGGCTTAGCATCTGATGGTTTTAACCCATTTAGGACGATAAACATAGTTCATAGCACTTGGCCTGTTGTGCTCATTCCATACAACTTGCCGCCATAGATGTGCATGAAGCAACCATTTCTAATTTTATCCGTGCTTATTGATGGCCCGAAAGGACCTGGTGACAAGATTGATGTGTATATGCAACCGTTGATTGAGGAGTTGAAAGAACTATGGAATGAGGGTGTGTCAACATTTGATGCATCAACAAATCAAATGTTTCAAATGCATGCAGCTTTACTGTGCACAATTAGTGATTTTCCTGCATACGCAAACTTGTCAGGATGGAGCACTAAAGGCGAATATGCATGTCCTTGTTGTAATAAGGAAACTACATCGTGTTGGTTGAAGCATAGTAGGAAACAATCATACTTGGGTCATCGCAGATTTTTACCTACTGGCCATAAATTTCGGAAGGATAAAGTATCATTTGATGGTAGTCGGGAAGTCAGACTCAAACCAAAATTGCTGTCTAGAACTGAGATGTTGCTACAATTAGAATCTAAGGGTATTTTAACCCAATACAAGAGGGATGACCTTAAGGAGAGGCATAGGAGACAGGTAGAGAAGGAGAAAGTTGGACATCGCACCCATAGCTGGAAGAAAAAGAGTATCTTTTATGAATTGCCATATTGGGAGCACAATCTAATAAGACACAACCACGATGTGATGCATATAGAGAAGAATGTTTGTGACAATGTGTTATGGACAATATTAGGGGCTGCAGGAAAATCGAAGGATGGTGTTAATGCTCGGCGTGATTTACAAGATATGAATATTAGAAAACCCCTACATTTGCAATTAAGAGGGTCGAATAAAGCCTATTTACCACCAGCACAATTCACGATGACCAAGGATGAAAAAGATTTGTTCTTGAAAGTGTTGAAGGTAATAAGAGTTCCTGACGGGTATTCATCCAATATATCACGTCGTGTGCGCTCACATGATAGAAGTATTGGGGGTCTTAAGAGCCACGATAGTCATATTCTGATGCAACAACTTATTCCATTGGCTATTCGAAGATCGTTACCGAAGAATGTAATTGAACCCTTGATTGAATTGAGCAATTTCTTTAGACAATTGTGTTCGAAAGTGAATCGTGCGACGGATTTGCAATATATTCAAGATCGTATCGCTGTAACACTTTGTCATCTAGAGGAAATATTTCCTCCGAGTTTTTTTGATATAATGGAGCACTTGCCTATACATCTAGCTGATGAAGCCTTATTAGGTGGAGCGATTCAGTTTCGATGGATGTATCCAATTGAGAGGTATCTTCTTACTTTGAAGCAATACGTGCGTAATAGAGCTCATCCTGAAGGATCAATTGCTAAAGGATATCTTATGGAAGAATGCATGAATTTTTGTGCACAATATCTCAATGATGTGGAAACCAAATCTAGTTGACCCGTGAGGAAGTATAGTGGTGCTGATAATTTGGGTCATGCTATTGGTGAAAACACAAGCTTTTATCTTGATAATACTTCTTGGGTACAAGCTCATTGGTACATCTTATTCAATACAAACGCGGTTCAACCATTCATAAAGTAGGTTAAGTCACTCACTCAATATTTTATTATGTTTTATTGAATTTTCAACAAAATTTTTTGTATTGCTAAAATTTCAATCTACACAGCAAACACCTTGAAGTACTTAAGTTCAAAATGCCTCGTGTCGACGATCATCAGCTTCGGCGTGAACATTTTGAAACTTTTCACATTTGGTTCAAGGAACATGTATGTATTTAACTCTATAGATTCTAGTTACTTCAGTCGATCTACATTTTAAATTTTACATTTTACATTTTCGTGTTAAATAGGTCTAAACTTTGCGAAGGACTACTGATGTCATATTTTCTGAAGAGATTATTCTATTGGCAAATGGTCCTCATAACCTGGCAAGGAGGTTCAACTGGTATATACTGAATGGGTTTTGGTATCGAGTAAAGGCCATGGATGATCGTCGAGCCACACAAAATTGTGGTGTAGCTTTAAAGGCAGATACCATAAGTTATGCTAGTCGAAAAGACAAGAATCCTCGTGTGGGGTCTGTGTACTATTATGGACAATTGACAGATATTGTTGAGATTCGATATTCCAATGAGAAGAAACATGTGTTGTTTAAGTGTGATTGGATTGACAACATTCACGGAAAGAAAGAAGATGTCTTCAATTTCACGTTGGTGAACTTCAATCGTTTGTTGTACCGAGATGATCGAATTACCAATGAACCTTTCATCTTGGCGTCCCAAGCAGAGCAAGTTTGGTATGTTGCAGACCCGTTACAACCAGACTGGCAAGTCTTGGTGAAGATGTCTCAAAGAGATTTATTTGATATGAGTTCGACTGATCCACAAATCGAGCCATACATGAGCCAACAATTGGAAGAAAATATAATGCTTCGTGATGAAGAAGTTGGTTGGGTGAGGGAAGCTGCAGAAGGGGAAACAGTTGATATTCAAATAGGCTGATATTTAATCAACATTAGTAATTCAATTAAGGCCAAGGTTGTAGTTAATCATCAATTTCTTAATTTACTTTGTCTTTGTAATTGTATTGGTTCAATTAATGTCATATTATAGTTGATGACAAACCATTGTCTATGTTTCTAATGTCAATTAATGTTATATTGCTTGCAGATTATTATGGGAAGGAAGAGGAAGCCTGATCATCCCCGGCGCATGATGTCTGATATGCTACATAACAGGACATCAGTAGCACCACCATCAGAGGAGGCATCACATCGGCCACCATCGGAGGGGCCATTAGTGCCACCACCATCTGAGGGGCCATTAGTACCACCGCATCGACCACCATCAGTGGCACCACAGCAGCTATCATCCCGACTAGAGTCATTAGCTTATGAGCCATCCGCAGGTATATAAATTTGCTTTGATTTGTATGAAAATTATTTAAACATACATTTATTTATGCTCATTATATATAACTTGTTTATTCTCAATGTATTTTGCAGACCCTTCGACTTCTTCACAGCCTACATCAGGTATAAGAATTCGATTTGTATTCACATTATTTAAATTTGCATTTGTTTATTACCATTGCATATTGTTTATTGTTTATTGTTTTTGTATCTCGCAGGTCATGTTAGTTCTTCATCAACCTCGACTAGGCGTGGTAGAGGATGTGCCAAGGGCATTAAAGAGTGGGGTATTGGTAAAAAGCTGGACATACAATTTGATAAAAATTACTGCCCAATAGGGGATAACGTCGCTAAGTTAACTACTCAACTTGGCATCATTGTGCGGAATGGTAACATTGTTCCTCTTACTTTTCTTGACTGGAACAATGTGCCTGATGATATTGTTGATGCTATCTGGAAGGATGTGAAGGTAAAAGTATATTTTTGTCCACAAATTCGAATTTCAAAATTGTGTTATTATTATTTACACTTTGAAATTGTGTTTTATAGGACAATTTGAATATATGTCCAGAGGAGTACAAGCCAATCTGCATGAAAAACTGTAACAGCATATGGAAGGATCACAAGAACAAGATTAAGACTAAGTATTTCAAGCCTAGAAGTTCTGATCCGAATCTGAAGGATGATGTTCTTTTGCACATTGTGCCAAGCCAGTGGGAAGAACTTGTGGAGTATTGGAGTACTTCCGATGCTGAGTTATACAAATAAGTTATATTTATGATATCTAAACATACAAATCATATTTACATACTTACATTTGTTGAACCTGTTATAGAAAATTGCAAGTAGGAACGCTAACAATCGGCGAGCTCACGGCATAGCTCATACCACAGGGCGTACTACTTTCTCTCAGATACGGCATGAGGTTTACATTTTATTGTTTTATTTTTGTATATAAATAAACATTGTATATTTGCAAATTATTTGGATTCTAATTTTCATATTTCTAAAAAAATGTAGATGACTAATAAGGGGGAGTCTACTGATAAGATGAATGTTTGGCTTATGACACGTAGAGCAGATGACCCAGAGGTTATCCAGACCTTGGTAGTTTCCAAACACCTTTGATTGTATTTAAAGTTTATTTTTTGTGTGTCAACCATCTTAATTTGGTATATACTTGTATGTCTTATTCAATACAGGATGAGTTTAATCGTCAACTCTCTATGCTACCTGAGGATGGTCGGACTTTGGAGGCTAGGAATGCCATTTTCCATGAGTTGATAGGTCATGACGGACATGGATATTGTCGCACATACGGGAAAATTGTGCCTCGGAGAGCGGTGTATGAAGATGGTGTTGGGCCATCACAGTCAACACCCCTGCCATCGACTATTGATCAGATCACGCAGCAGGTTCGTGCAGAGCTAAGGGATGAGTTGAGGGAGGAGTTGCGAGCAGAGTTCTCTACACATTTACAGCAGATGAGAGCTGAGATGATGGCCTTTGTGTCACAGGGGGCGAGTGTGGATCCCAACAGACAGGTTCGATATAAATTAAATTGTTTGATAGTTCAATTTTCACACAATATTATGTATAAAATTCGAATATGATTAACACATTATGCATTGACTATCATAGGTTCCTGATGCATCGAGTGGCCACCGGACATTTAGGGAATCTGCAGAAGACGAGAATCCATATACACCACCACCAGAAGATCAGGTATAAAATGTATCTTTGCATTCTAAGATAAAATGTATCTTTGCATTCTTTACATTGTAAGTTAAGAGACTTGTGGGAAAAGACGGGACTCAAATCGGGTTCCCGGATTGGGAGTTAGAGTCGGATTTAGCACGAAACTTGGCACACACGACTGACTAGGCACAAGAGACTTATGGGAGAAGACGGGGCTCGAATCGGGTTCCCGGTTTGGGAGTTAGAGTCGGATTTCACTTTAGGCAAACAAGTTCCTTAAGAAACTTGAATTCGAGGTGTTAACGCCCCAAAATCACCAAACGGCGTCGGTTTAGCACGAAACTTGGCACACACGACCGACTAGGCACGAGAGACTTGTGGGAGAAGACGGGGCTCGAATCAGATTCCCGATTTGGGAGTTAGAGTCGGATTTTACTTTAGGCAAACAAGTTCCTTAAGAAACTTGAATTCGAGGTGTTAACGCCCCAAAATCACCAAATGGCATCGGTTTAGCACGAAACTTGGCACACACGACCGCCTAGGCACGAGAGACTTGTGGGAGAAGACGGGGCTCGAATCGGGTTCCCGGTTTGGGAGTTAGAGCCGGATTTCACTTTAGGCAAACAAGTTCCTTAAGAAACTTGAATTCGAGGGGTTAACGCTCCAAAATCACCAAACGGCGTCGGTTTAGCATGAAACTTGGCACACACGACCGCCTAGGCACGAGAGACTTGTGGGAGAAGACGGGGCTCCAATCGGGTTCCCGGTTTGGGAGTTGGAGCCGGATTTCACTTTAGGCAAACAAGTTCCTTAAGAAACTTGAATTCGAGGTGTTAACGCCCCAAAATCACCAAACGGCGTTGGTTTAGCACGTAACTTGGCACACACGATCGCCTAGGCACGAGAGACTTGTGGGAGAAGACGGGGCTCCAATCGGGTTCCCGGTTTGGGAGTTAGAGCCGGATTTCACTTTAGGCAAACTAGTTTCTTAAAAAACTTGAATTCGAGGTGTTAACGCCCCAAAATCACCAAACGGCGTCGGTTTAGCACGAAACTTGGCACACACGACCGCCTAGGCACGAGAGACTTGTGGGAGAAGACCAGGCTCGAATTGGGTTCCCGGTTTGGGAGTTAGAGCCGGATTTCACTTTAGGCAAACTAGTTCTTTAAGAAACTTGAATTCGAGGTGTTAACGCCCCAAAATACCAAACGGCGTCGGTTTAGCACGAAACTTGGCACACACGACCGACTAGGCATGAGAGACTTGTGGGAGAAGACGGGGCTCGAATCGGGTTCCCGATTTGGGAGTTAGAGTCGGATTTCACTTAAGGCAAACAAGTTCCTTAAGAAACTTGAATTCGAGGTGTTAACGCCCCAAAATCACCAAACGGCGTCAGTTTAGCACGAAACTTGGCACACACGACCGACTAGGCACGAGAGACTTGTGGGAGAAGACGGGGCTCCAATCGGGTTCCCGGTTTGGGAGTTAGAGCCGGATTTCACTTTAGGCAAACTAGTTCCTTAAGAAACTTGAATTCGAGGTGTTAACGCCCCAAAATCACCAAACGGCATGGGTTTAGCATGAAACTTGGCACACACGACTGCCTAGGCACGAGAGACTTGTGGGAGAAGACGGGGCTCGAATCGGGTTCCCGGTTTGGGAGTTAGAGCCGGATTTCACTTTAGGCAAACTAGTTCCTTAAGAAACTTGAATTCGAGGTATTAACGCCCCAAAATCACCAAACGGCGTCGGTTTAGCGTGAAACTTGGCACACACGACCGCCTAGGCACGATAGACTTGTGGGAGAAAACAGGGCTCGAATCGGGTTCCCGGTTTGGGAGTTAGAGTCAGATTTCGGTCTAGTCAAAATTATTTGCTAAACTATCTTTGTAATTATATAATAGTTAATTTTTTTATATTTTTCTGTAATTAAAATATTAACACCATTATATTGTTATTAATTATTTTTATTTTGTTTGTTTCAGATATTTCCTGAGTAGCAGTTTGCTTCTTGTGGAATGCGGGCGTGTAAAGATTATGACCAACTTTTATTTTTGTAACCCACGAAAGAATCAAGACGAAAACTTTTGGTTTTGATTTAGATTTATGTTATTTAAATTTGTGAACAACATTATGTATGTATTATGCGACATTATGTAGTGGCATAATTTTTATTGTTATGAATTTTTATTTATATATTGTTATGAATGGAACAACATTATGAATGTTCATCATGTGCCAACTTTTGTTTATGTATGTATTTATATTATTATGTAATTTTTGGATTTTTTTATAGTTATTTTTCAATTAATACAGATTATTTTTATATTTTTAATAATTTTAATACAGGGTTTTTTTTTTTTTTTTTTAGACTGCAGAGCACCCCGTCGCAAAAAGAAAATGGTAGCAAGCTTTTTGCGACGGCACCAATACTGTCGCAAAAGGTAGGAATTAAATTGAAAATAAGGCCTTTAGTGACAGCTCAGTTTGCCGTCGACAATAGTAATTATCGAGAACACTTTTAGTGACGGGATTTTGGCCGTCGCAAAAACATCTTTTAGCGACGGCAATACTGCACCGTCGTAAAAAAACCCAAATTTTCGTAGATTATTGGCGATAGAAATTTGCCGTCGCAAAAAAAAAAAATTTCCTGTCGCAAAAACAATGGCGACGGCACTTGCCGTCGCTAAAGCCCTTTTGCAACCCCCTTTGTTGCGACCCCCACTTGCCGTCGCAAAAAACTATTTTACTGTCGCAAAAACCTTTAGCGACGGCGTTTGGGGTATTTGCGACGGCGTTTTGCCGTCGCAAAAAACAAATTTTTTTTGTAGTGACAGTTAATTCTCATAAATTGAAATAATAAGTAATAAAATAATAAAATTTGCTATTTCTATTGAAATATCATATATCAAAAGTAATAAGGGGAATTTTTTTAAGGTCCCTCATATTAAGATTTTATAACATAAGGGATATGAAATATTCTCATAGCAGTTGGGGTCTCTTAAATTTTTACAGAGAAATTTCGAAGCAAAGAAATCTCAATCCATAGAAATTTAAAAACACGGAGAAATTTGTCTGAAATTTCTTTGGTTTGCTCACAAATTTCTCTGTGTTTTGACCAATTTTGTCTGATTTGCTCATAATTTTCTCTGTATTTTGTACAAATCAAAGAAAATTATGAACAAAATTGAGCTATCACAAACCAATTTTTCTATAATTTTTACAATAAAACACCATGCTAAGTTCATCAAAGAACTTAAAATACAAAATCTAATTACAATTTAAAAAAAATCAAACACTGCACATTCCAAAAGATCAAAAATAAAATTTGAAATTAGAAATCCAGTGAAAATCAAACAAGCAATATAAATTAGTGGGAGCTTAATGTGGGCAAGGAAAATTCAAATGACAAAGAAAATTTGAGAGAAAATCAAGCAAGGCACAGAAAGAAAGATAGTCCAATGTTTTCAGAGAAAATTAATCTAAAGAGGATATCTTAGTGCCAGAGAAAATTCATCTCAAATGAAAAATTACACACAAGGAGACAACTAATCAATGAAAATCAAACAAGTAGCTTAAATTAGTGAGAGTTTAATGTTTTCAAGGAAAATTCAAATGTCAGAGAAAATTTAACTCAAAGAATAACTAACTAGTGAAAATCAAACAAACAACACAAATTAATGGGAGTTTAATGTGGTTAGGGACAATTAAAATACTAGAAAAAATTGGAGAGAAAATCAAAGGGACAACTAGTCTTAGAAAATCAAGTAAGACACATAGAGTAAAATGAATCCAATGTGTTTAGAGAAAATTGTGATATCAGAGAAAATTCATCTCAAGATGAAAATTACATACAAGGAGACAATTAACCAGTGAAAATCAAATAAGCAACATAATTTGATGGGTTGGGAAAAATTTAGATGTCAGAGAAAATCAATCAAAATTTTGTCCCAAACTTATAGAAAATTTGCCCTAACTCATAGAAATTTTGGCCCAACTTAGAGAAATTCAAAAAAATTTCGACTCAGAGAAATTTCTTTGATTTTCTCTGTGTTTTGGAAATTCTCTGGTTTGAAGAAATTTCTCTGTGTATTATACATAGAAGAGAGAAAAGAGAAAAATGAAATAGTTTCTTGTCAACCCTTTAATTCTTTCTTCTATAAGTGAAGTAATTCAACAAGTGATGCAAATATGTATCTTACAAATATATATATATATCATCTGCATAGAAAACAGGGACATGGTCACTAATATATTTGTCATTCAACTCTATATTCATTTTTAAGTACACTAGAGTAAAATACACCCAGACAGCTATGGAAGCTTGAGGACGTCGAATTGTAGAAGAAGAGACAGCTAGCAGAGATATCATCCATTGCCATACCTAGTTTCTTACATTTCCAAGCACAAATCATGTGTTGGACTAATCTTTTAGCCGATTCTTCCCGAAACACCACTATAAACATCAATCCTTCTCTCATATATATATAGAGAGAGAGAGTGTGTGTGTGTGTGCGTGCATGTGTGTGTGAAAGCCCTAATCAAAAATTTGTAGCGTGGATCAAAATTCACAAATATATATATAGAGGAATAAAGATTTGGTAAATGTACATATATATATATATATAGAGAGAGAGAGAGAGTAAGAGATTATGTGATATATAAGTGTGGGTGAGGGATCTTAGATTATAAAAAAAAATATTGTGAACCTCTTTCATTACTAAAAGTTGAAAAGGGATGTTAGACTAATTTTTCCTGTAATAAATGGAGGTAACAAATATGTATAAGGGATAGTAAATGACAAAGTTGCTACACCTCATCTCTAACAACAAAAAAATTAAATTTAATGATGTCAAATTCATTTAATTAACAATTTGACATTTTTTTAAGAACATGAACTTCATCTAATTTGTCAAAATTTTATTTTATTATGAGATTTGTCTAACGTTTTTTTTTTCTTTACAATAAAACCGACTTAATAAGGTAACCAAAGGCAACTCTGTTTCATTTTTTAATTTTTAAAGTTTAAAATTTGTAATTTTATATTCTGAGTGAATTTTTTTTTAATTTTAATTAAATTTTTACTTTTTAGATCTACTTAATTTAAATGCACTTTAATAAAATCACTAAAGACAAAAACACATATATATATGTATAAATTTATTACATTTTCATATTTGTTAAATTATTTTTAGATTTATTTACCGATATTCTAATTTTTAAAATAATTTTAAAAAATTCACTTAAAACCAAAAAAATACAAATTAAAAACCTGAAAAAAAATTCACTTATTTACCGAACATTTCCTCCCCGTACAATTGGCGCCATCTGTGGGAAGGTTCAACAGACAAAACCTTGTCTTCCAAGCTCTTCCGATCGCTTTCAATGGCGAACAACGACGAAATATCGTTGCCTGCCATTAACGGTGTTACCCCAGAATTAGCCAGACGGAGAGACGGACTCCCCGCCGTTCAGAACATGGCGGACCTGGAGACTTGCCCGGGAGGACATTCAAGAGATGTGCGAGATAAGCGCGCCATAAGTTTTGGTCATTCACGGAGCCAAGACGGACACCGGCGGCGAAGAGAATCGCACGCTAAACGTTTGGAGCACAAGTTAAGGGACCAAGACACTGTCATCCAAAGAATGATGGCAGAGATGGAAGCTCTCAAACACCAGGTCAAAGGGAAGGGTGTTGCTGGAGTGGGAGACCACAGTGAGCGCACCCAACCCCGCCGTTCAGGCAGCCAGAGCCAGCAGCGCACGCCCTCCCTTTCTATCACCAGAAGCTATAGGGGTGGAGACCTAGACACACCTGCAGAGAAGTCTAGCGCGCAAGATAGTACCTACCATCTCTCACGTCCCGCGACCATTTCGGGATATTCTTACTCCGTCCGTTCAGAGGACTTAAGGGATGTCCTGATGGAGCGAGCTTGCCGACAGGAGGCCGGAAGGGCGCCGGCGCTCCAGCGGCTATCTTACGGGGGTCACGCCAGTGAGGAGGTCATAATGCCGCCACCCCGCCCAACCGTGCCTGTCCCTCTAGACAGAGATTTGGCGAGGCTGAACGCCATCCCCTTCTCCCTTGAGATAGAAATCACACTGCTCCCGGCAGGCTTTCACCAGCCCAAGTTTACGCTTTATGACGGAAAGACCGATCCGTACATGCATGTAAGCCACTTTCGGCAGGTTATGGCCAGACATAGGCGCAATGACGCTCTTATGTGCCTTATTTTCCCGTCCAGTTTGGGCGAATTGGGCTTGAAATGGTTTGAGAGGCTGCCGGAGGGAAGCGTTGAAAGGTGGCAGCAGTTGGCGGAAGCATTCGGGACTTGTTTCAAAACCAATACCAAAACACCCAAGGAAGTGGACCACCTTCTTAGTGTCAAGATGGAGTCAAGTGACTTTGTCAAGGCATACAACTCCAGGTACTGGGAAACCTTCAACGAGATTCTATATTGGCCGATCAACCTGGCAATCACCCAATATAATCGTGGTCTCCCGGTCGGACATAGGCTGCGGGACTCGCTTACCATGAACCAGCCGACATCCATGGGGCAACTAATGCAGCGCATCAATGAGCACATCTGAGTAGAGGATGACGCGGCGGTGTCCACCATGAAGACAACGCCAGTGGTAACAGACAAGAGGTCGGCTAGCATGGTACAAGCGGTCGGACAGGAGCCTAACCGTCCAAATAATCACGCCGGAGAATCTGACCGTAGACCAAATTATCGAAATCGGGGTAGGGGTCGTCAAAATGACCGAGCAGAATACCCTCGCGATGACGCAGCTGATGCTAACAGAAGGTTGAACACTCGGACGGGCATCACCACGGTCTTTCAGATTCCAATCTATCACATACTTAGTGAAATCCGTGACGAGGATTATGTCCGATTTCCTGCTAAGTTAGGCGATGCGCAAAAGGGCTTCAATCCGCGGTACCGCTGCACATATCACCGAGAGCGAGGACACTGGACAGAGGACTGTTTGCCTTTGAAGCAACACTTGGAGGAGTTGGTCGCCGCCGGTCACTTAGACCTTTACATTGATGGGGGCGTCAAAGCTGCGCATCCTGCCTCGGCTGATCCGAATGGATTGGATGACTTAGACGTGCCCCCTCAAGGAGTGGTCAATGTGATCCACAGCATAGTGGAGCAGGCGCGTGTGTGCAAGCTACGAGGAATGATAAAAAAAGCGGAACATATGAGGGAAGTTTTGTTAGTCCAGCCAGCGGTCAAAAAGGGCAAGACCGAGGAGAAAGACGTGATTAGTTTCTCCACAAGAGACCTAGAGCGCATTCAAACGCCACACAACGATGCCTTAGTGGTCACCCTCCGCATCAGAGAGTTCGATGTCAAGCGCATCTTGATTGACCAGGGAAGCTCGGTTGAGATTATGTACTATGATGCGTTCAAGCAACTCAAACTCCGGGATACAGACTTGGTGTAGACACCTCATTTTTGACCGTCCTCAAGACTTGGACGTCACTGATTGAACACTCAGTGATTATCCATGTTGGTGTTCGTCTTGAGTTCCCGGAGGTTTCGGCTACGCGCCTTGCCTCAGGATCTCTCGACTCGACTGTTTTGTGTCTGGTTTTGCACCAAACACTTGTTTTTTGCCCTTGAAAGGCAGGGTAGGGCTTGTAGACCATCCACACCCATCACCAGCCAGGGCTTGAGGCCACCGGCTGTGTTTTGTGGCCACCGGCCAAATGTTTGCCCGGCCGGCACTATAGATGGCCGGCCGGCTATCTTTTTTTGGTCAATTGTACTTTTGGCCGGCCGACTACTGTGCATCTGCTTTTGCAAATATTTTGGCATAGCTGGATTGCACTTGGCTCCCCTCCATACACGTGTATGGAGGGATCCCTCTCTTTAGAAGCTTGTCTTGTAAGCTTAAAAGACTAAAGCTCTATAAAAGAGAGCTTCTTCTCTCTTGGTTAGGGTTAGACAAAGGTTAGACATCTTAGACAACATATTTTTAGGGTTTGAGTTCTAGGGTTAGGGTTTGGTTCATATCCTATCTCTATCTCTCTCTCTTGTGTGTGTTTAGGCTTAGATTTGCGCACAAACACCCACCATCACACCTTTTCTTGGAGCTGAGGCCCTTGAGGGTTGTTTTTAGAGTTTTGGAGCTGGTTTGGAGCTCAAGAAGCTGCTGGAGCTTCATTTGTGAAAGAGGTCTACAAGGGTAATCACTTTTCCCTTTTATTTCCCATTTTTGCACACTACTTTTACCTATCTTGCAACTATTTTTTTGGCTTCGCATATAATACATAAAAGTTCTGTTTTTAAGGCCTCTAAATAGTTTGTTAAGAGTTCCTTAAGCTTTGGGGTTGTTTGACCCCTCTTAAGCCTTGTTTGGCCCTTGTTTTGTGCCTTTTTGTGTGAGCTCCGGGACCATAGTGTTTGGACCTCCGCACCACTGAAATCTTGAGGGATTTCAAAGGTGAGGATGGTGCCTTGAGGTCCCAAGAAGGAGAGGGCCACCCCCTCTCCTTGTTGTCCTTGAAATGGACCATTTTTGCCTCTTAAGGGAGCATCTAGTTTAAGTGTGTGTTGACCATGCCTTGACTGATATTTATGCTTATTTTGCCATGAAATAGCATTGTGTTGAGTTGGTTTTGGTACACCATACTTGCTTAGCATACATGCCTTGTAATGCCATTTTGTTGCCTTAACATGCATCTAGTGTTGACCCTTGTTTTAGCATGTTTTTGGCCAAGCTTTGTGAAGCTTATATGCATGTTTTGATGTGCTAAGGGACTGTTTTGAGTCATTGGAGTCATTCATGCCTTGCTTTGTATAGCTACCATGTAATCCCTCTTGTATGCCTTAAGCTTTGGTCCTTCTAGCATGCCATCCTTGCTTTGTTTCAGTGGTTTGGAACCATTTACCATGTTATTTCAGAGCTTATAATGTATGCCTTGCATCCATGTTTGCATCCTCTTAAGTATGCTTGAGGGTTGCTCTTTGTGCCGAAGTGATGAACCATGTTTATATGCATGCTTGTATGTGTATTTGGCTCCATTTTCTTAGTTATTGGCCGCTGTTTTGAGCTTAATTAGGGCTACCTAAATCAGTTTAAGACCATCATTTTCATGTTATAGCATGCTTGCCTTGTGCATTGTTGCATATTCGGCCTATTACGTGTTATTACTTGCTTGAAATCATGATGCATTTGGCATGCATTTCATTGGTCAAGTTACTTTGCATTGTCCCCATGCTTAGTCTACTTTACATGTTGTTGCATGTTTGTCACTAACATGATTGTTACATGCCTTGCATGCTCACTTTGCATACTTAGCCTCCATGTCTAGGTTGCATTCCATTTGCATGCATGCTTGGCCCCTTAAAGTGTTTGTGATAGAGGTTGAGCTCCATTGGTTTGTTTATGTGCATTGCATTCCATATCAAGATGCACACTTGATTCTTTGGGCCATAATGCATGGAAGTGCGTGATTGGTGGTCCGAGAATCGAGGTTCATGTCCCTTTGAGTCATAAACATGATAGGGGATGTGATTGGTGCATACATTGCTTGAAATGCATTGCCATGCCAAGTATTGCCCTCTGCTGCTGTCAAACCAGATTCTGCAGGAACTTTTGTCCGACCGGCCACATTTAGTGCCGACCGGCCACCATTGTTGGCCGATGGATCAAAGTGATGGCCGGTTACCATTCTGCATGGCCGGTGGTGTTCTCCTTCTGCCGGTGGTGTTTCCCAGCATCCACAGAGTAAACCCTGAGGCTTTGGCAGTCATCAGAGGAGCAGAGCAGGGAAAACAGAGGCATCTTGTGCATGGTGGCGGATTTCCAAGCAAAACCGAGCGCACACCACATTAGGCTTTCATCCCGGGACTGTTCATTGCTTAAATTAGATTAATTAATTTGCTTAATTAATTTAGTTGGTCTGTAATAATTAATTAGCTAGGGCAATTAATTATTTATTCGGTTTGTATTATTATTCGGCCCCTCCGAGCGAGGGCGAATTTGTGATAAGTGTGGGTGAGTGTGTGCATGTCTTCCAACCCCCACTTCTTTCGCCCTTTTACTTACCTGCTTTTGATGGTTAGTATTAGGACATATTTAATTTAGCATACCTTATGCTATGCATGCGTGCATCATCCATCAGTCTTGCATGCACCGGGCTCAGCGCATCATGCTAATTGCATCATATTTCAAACCTAACTTGAATACATGCTACTTACGCATTTCACATGCCATCCTTAGGATAGCCGAGCCTATTCTAGTGACATGTTGTATGCGATACATTAGGCACTTAACATGGACTTGGATCATGCATTGATTGCTAACATGTTCTTGTTTTGGCACGGAGTATGATGTAAGTATTTATGCTTAAGCATCTCGCATGAGTGTAAATGTTAACATGACAGCATGCTTACCATGTGGCTAAGTGCTTAGTTGATATAAACTGCCTGAATGCCTGTGGGTGAAGGTTGGATTGTTTGAGTTGGAACAGCTCGTTGAAATCCGTGTTTTAGCCTACTTGCGAGTAGCAAATCTTAAAACATTTCCAAACAAACGAATATGCAATGCTTTGTTCCAAATTAAACGATCTAGTCTATACTTGTTTTGCTGTGCGCATAACGTAGTAAATCTAGGCTAATAACCGGAATAAGAACACATAATGTTTTCGAATCGGATATCACGGTTAGTAGAGGCCGGTCTTCGGACCGGGCGAGAGGGGGTGCTCATAGCTGACTTTTCTCGATCGTACCCAAGTTCCCGAGCCGAGGCAACTTTGGTGATGACGGACACGTGGCCTTTGGCGCTGAGTCAGGGTTTCCTAAATTTTCCCATTAAAAAATATTTAGGTGGCGACTCTGTATCTGGCAAAGCAGTCCATGTTTGGCACTTCTTTCAAAAATCTATTTCTCAAAACGATTTGTCGGATTTAGACTCTTTGGTTCAAGATTAAGAACCGACAACAAAAGGGAGTCTGAACTGTAGAGTGAAGCCCAAGGGCGCGTCTACAGTTAGCCCGGAAGATTCTCAGGCAAGGCTACTACTGGTCTACCATGGAGGAGGATTGTATTGGTTTTGTTCGGCGATGTCACAAATGCGAAATTCATGCAAATCTCATGAATATCCCACTGTCGAAGCTGTACAACATGACT